>CM053789.1:239401759-240001759 GCA_028749045.1 Cupressus sempervirens | reverse complement strand
GGAAAAAGAGGCCAAGTAATTGGTGGTTGGTGGTGGTGGATTTCCTCCTAGAAGTGGCATAGAAAAATAGTTGGTGATAGAAGGTAATGGATTAGTTGGTGGTGGAGGTGGTGGGAATTGAAAGCTTGGGAATGGAACTGATGGGGTTTGATATCTTGGTGGCTAGATTTGAAAGCTTCGTAGAGTGGTGGTAGGAGCTTGGGTCACTTGAGAGCTTGGCAGAACATTGGTAGTAGCTTGTGGGGTTTGATAGCTTTCTGGAGTGAGGGTAGTGGCTTGTGGGGTTTGATAGCTTTTTGGAGTGAGGGTAGTAGCTTGTGGATTTGTGGCTGATGGCACTAAGCTCTAAGGACCTAGTGGAAATGATGGAATTGTGTTCTGAGCTGAGGTAAACAAGCTAGGGGTGATGAAAGGTTGATTACTTGGCCCCATGAGTGACATCCTAATTGTATATTATTGAGGTTGGCCAAAGATGCTAGCACTGATTTTGGAGATGGGTGGATTTGGAAGGCTGGGTTGGGGAGTAGCAGCAACAATAGTGAAGGGAGTGAATGGTGAGGTGTTTTGGGCAAAGGGGGTTTGGGATCGAGTGGTATGGACCAATGGTGGAGTGGTGGTGGCTGGATTGGCTTGTGGAAGGGAGATTCCAACTTGAGTGGAGACTGGTATGTTTGGATCTATTGGATCATATGGGGTGGGTTGAGGCTCTTCTTTTGGCACATATTGAGGATAATTCAAATCATAAAAGCCTATGGGTGGTGGGAGTTTTCCAAACAATGGGTGAGATGGCTTTGATAGGGGAGGAGGTCTTCCAAAGTTGAAGGCTCCAATGTTGTCCCTTCTAAAGTTAGCCATGATTGTTTCCTTGTTTTTGTCTATAATGGCATTCACCAATACTGCATTTCCTGGTTGGTTCATGAAAGCTTCAATGTTAGCAGGTGATGGTATGGTGTTCTCTAGGCTGAAGGATGGTTGACTGCTCAAGGGGAGCAAAGTTGTTTGATCCAAATGATAGGGCTCCATTGTTTCCTTCTTCTTTGCTAAGCGAGTGACAGGTGGTATGAAAATGCAGAATGTTTCCTAGGGATGAGATGCAACAATGCTAATGGATGCAAAAGAGGAAGGCTATTCTGTGCAAATGATTTCCTAGGTTGAGGCAAAGCTATATAAAAAATACCTAAGGAGGATTGGGTTAGGGATTCTAACTTCAAAGATATGTTGCCAAAGCATGAATGGTTTTCTTTCCTATGTGCAAGCTTGGTGGTGATTGTTTCAAATTAAGGATAGACTGATGATCCTTTAAGAAGAACACAAGATTGACCACTCGTGGATCCCAACCTTTGGCTCAAGGTGATGAGGGATAACAAGTGACAAAGTGAGATTACACTAGACAAAGCTTTGTCACAGGGATAACCTTGGTGAGGCTAGTGGATTTGGAAGATGTTAGGAATGGCAAACTTTTGGCAAGGTGACAACAATTTTGAAGGCTTGGATGTGAATATTTTGGATTGCTGGCTAGATGGTTTGGTTCTAAATGAGATGGATGAGCTAAAATACTTAAGGGGAGGGCTAAAGATGGTTGGATTACCTACAAGGATGACTCTAAAGTGAAGCTTATGCAAGAATATGTGGAGAAACAAGGGGGTCTAATCATAGAAATCATGCCTAGTTGGTAAGGCATAAGCAGAGTTAACTCTTGGATGTTGGTTAAATTGGATGGTGCGATCTAACTAGGCATCTTGAAGGGCTTTGTCAGTAGCTTTGTCTTCTGCTTTGTGGAGTTTGGAAATTTGAGGGCTTGGTGTTATTTCCTGTCTCTTGGCTGAGAGTTCTTGGTATGCCTGAGCTGGCTTGAGTTTGGCTTTGTGAAACTTCTATTTGGGTTTGGGTTGCTCTGACATCAATTCCTAATTCTGCTTAGCTTTGAGAGATCTTGGTTGTTTTTCTTCAACTCATTCAACTTTTGGAATAGGTAGTGACTATGGTAAGTGTGCCCTAAGCTAGGATTGACCAAGTTTGGCAAACATTCATTCAACAAATAAAAAAATCAAGCAACAGATAAGAACAACCACATAGAAGTTTTTGATTCTCAGAATGTGATACTTGCGCCAAGGAGTGTGTATGTTTTACAAATGTTTCAATTAGTCACTTCAAACACATTAACATCCTTGATGGTTGTCTACAAGGTTGATAGTTGGTTTAGCTAGGGAGTCCTTGATATACCCAAGGTACATGAGGCCCAAATCCTTAGAAGAGACCAAAAAGATGTCACACAGCCGAGAGGAGCGGTAACCCACTTCTCTTCTTTCACTTCTTAAGGGTATAAAGTTCTTTGAGGCTTAGCCCGAGTGAAAAAATATTGATTCCAAGAGAGGTTTCTTTGGATTCACCTCTTGATTTTTATACTCTATCAGAACGCTGGAGTTGAGGTCGTCCAAAGGGTGATGAAATCTCCAAGCAAGCCTCCTAAAAAGAAAAACAAGGTTTTGGATCCTAATCTTATGCACCCAAGATGGCCTCGAAAGATGACAAGGGGAGAGAAGACTTGGATGACCTTGGGCTAAACAACACGTTTTTTATTTTACCAACTGACTCTTATGTGTGTTGATCTAGATTTTGCAAGCACTCATGTTTAAGAGACAATGTTCAATTCCAACTTTGAAATGCACCAACAAAGAAAAATTGATCGAAGAATGCGAACAAGAAGAAGAGTTAGGGTCAACAAGAAAGTAAACCCATGCGTCCAGAGGCCCTCCACATCAAGTATCGATTGATTTTCTTTAAGGCATTCAAGATTGAGTGTTTGTTCATTTTAAACCCAAAACAAAGATGTGTGAAACCCGATTGTCAAGCACGCACCTGGAGGCCCTCCACGTCAATTGGTTGTTCAGTTTTAAAATCCAAACTTGAAGTGTGATTGATTTAATCTAGATTTTTGGACATTGAATAAATCTTATAAGTTTAAGACAAATCCTCAAAAAGAAAATTAAGTAGAATCTGATTATGGAACACTTAACACTCTCTTAGGTGGACCCATCCCCATAGATGGCGCTGAGATTGCAATCAATGGTTAAATTGATGGGTGATTGAAGAGGGTGAGTCCAATAAAAAAACTACTAAATTTGATTTTTGTTGATTTTTTTTTAACTTAACAAATTTCTTAAGTATTCAAAAATTAACTTTGCGTAAGTTGCATGCAAAAGAGAGATTTGTTTGTTCTTTTTCATGCACCAAAAATTGAAGTGTGAGATATTGCAATGGTTAGTTGATCTTTTGCATTCAAGATCGAGTTTGTTTGTGTTAGTCATGCATTCCAAAAAAAAAATTGATTTTTATCCATGGCATTCAAGAGTGTGTTTTGAACAATGTACATTCAAAGAAAAATGTGTTTAACCATTCAAGTTCATTCCACAAAAAACCTAAAAAATATGATTAATTTTGTTGCTCCAACCTGCAATGAGACAAAAAAGAAAATTGATTAGTCACCCAAAATCTTCCAAAATGAAAGCTTAACTATGGAAAAAAAAATTTTAACTTTTTTTGTTCTTTTTCCTAGGCATAAAAATTCTTAAAAAAACCTCTACTCTATGTTAAAACAGAAATGCAACAAGGATAGGCGGAGATGACAGTTCATTAGGTGTAGACACCAAACTGTGGAGACACTGATCTGTGGAGACGTTGATCTATGGAGATGACAAAGAAAGAGGTAGAAATGACAATTTAGTTTGGCGGCACAGAGAATAGGAAATCGGGTGAAGACACTGAACTGCAGAGACATTGATCTACAGAGATGACAATTTAGGTTGCAAAGGAAAAAAAGTAGCTTGTGGAGATGCTAATCTATGGAGATGATAGTCAAGGATGCAAAGATGACAGTCTAGTGGCAGCACCGATAGTAGAAGACCAGCTGGAGATGCCAAACTATGGAGGTGATAATTTTGTTGCGGAGATGACAGAGTATCTGGAGGAGATGATAGTTTGCAGGCACAGACGCCAATCTATGGAGACAATAGTGATTAAAAAGAACTAAAATGCGTGAATTTTTTCCAATTTTTTTTAATTTTTTGATTATTTTTGGATTTTAGAGGGTATGTCTTCTTCCCAAATGCACCCTTCAACCTGTAAAAACAAATGAAACACCGTACAACTCACTCAAACAACAAGAAACATTAGATTATTAGAAAAAAAAATATATAGATAGAACTGGATGATTAAATGACCCATAGTGGGGTCCCACAGGGCATGCCAAAATGTATATGAGAAATATGTTAGCAAAAAATACTAATCTATTAAGAGAACAAAGCATTAACTAGCATAAAAATCATAACATATATGAGAGACAAAGTGAAACCCTCAAATGAGAATATGAGCCACAGAATGGCTCTCTCAATGAGGATGGTCACTTGATTTAGGGATGAGTCTAAGTAAAAGATTTTTATGTATGCTCAAACATGCTCTATGCTTCAATGGTGGGGATGAGTAAATGGCAAATTGGTAGCTTTGTGAGCTCTCGATTTGGCATTATAAGGGTATGGTTGATGGCTTTTGGTTCTCAAACTAGCATTATAACTTTGGCTTAAAGGTTGTGATGAAATGGCTGAGGAGGAGATTCAATTTATAAGCTAAGGGCTTGAGGGATGGAGGGTTAAGAGGCAAGGAGAGATGAAAGCTTAAGGAGGGCTAGGATGCACTCAAAGGGAAGCACATGGATTGTGCTTCTTTAACACCAACCAGGGAGTGACACATGTCAAAGGGTGAGTGGATGGAGGCAAGGGGATGGATGAGTCAACAAAGGAGGCTCAAGGGATAATATATTCATAAAGACCCTTCATAATGGATTGTAAGAGAAATGAATGAGCTTGTAAGAGTCTTTATGGCCTTTGTAAGAGCATTCAAAGCTTAGTAGTTGAGATATTTTGGAGGCAGTAGAGATTGGTGACTTTTCTTGGCTTCGGAAAGTATTAAGCTTACTTAGGGAATGTGACAAGGTTAGGGTTGGGATTAGAGATGGTTTAGGATTAGATTAGGCTTGTTAGAGATATCCAAATGGATGGCATTCATGAGGGTGGGTGAGTTAGTAGCTAAGCTTGGTTAGTATGGGTGGATGGGGTGGATTAGGCTAAATGAAGGGTTAGGAATAGGTTAGGAGTTATTAGATTTGAGAGCTTTATTTATCAAATAGATTTATTTAATAAATGGGAATTTTGGAATTAGATAGAAGAATAGGATTTAATTGATAAATGATAGGTTATTTGATTTATCAATTAGGAATATAGATGATTAATTAAATTAATCAGCTAAGGGATGGCAAAGGATTAATTAAATAGGAATTTAATTAATGATGCCTTTAGAGATAGCTAAATAGGATTACCAAAGTGGTGTAATCAGATTTAGGTGTCTACAAGGGTTGTGTAGTTACTTTTAATGATAAAAATTGGAGGGTTTCAAAAGGTTCCCTTGTAGTAGAAAAAGGTGTGAAAGTAGGAACCTTATACCTTTGTATAGGTCATATTGTTCCTTCTACTTTGATTATTTTAGAGAAAAATGAATGTTCAGGAACAATTGTTGCAGTTTAACAGGGAGAACAAATAACAGCAATAGATTCTGATATAGCACTGTGGCACAATAGACTTGGGCACATGAGTGAGAAAGGTATGAAAGTACTTCATTCAAAGAAAGTTTTACAAGGTGTTAAATGGTTTAATATGGATTTTTGTGAAATTTGTGTGTATAGAAAACAAAATAGAGTGAGTTTTGTAAAGACTGGGAAGGAAAAACAAAAGGAAAACTTAGAACTTGTACATACAGATGTACGGGGACCAACTCAGGTATCTTCCCTTGGTGGCTCTCATTATTATGTTACATTTATTGATGATGCAACTAGAATAGTATGGGTTTATTTCCTTAGACATAAATGTATTGTATTTTAATTTTTTAGGAAATGGAAATGTTTGGTTGAAAATGAGACTGGTAAGAAATTAAAATGTCTCAGATCTGATTATTGTGGTGAGTATTGCAGCCATGAATTTGAAGATTATTGCTACACTAATGGTATTCATAAATAGAAAATTGTTCCAAGGACTCCACAGGAAAATAGAGTGGCCGAACACATGAATAGGACTATAATGGAGCGTGCAAGGAGCATGAGGTTGTATGCTAGGTTGCCCTTACACATGTGGGCAGAGGCTGTCAATACTATAGTATATTTGATTAATAGAGGTCCCTCTACTTCTTTGGGTTGTGGTATTCCAGAGGAGGCATGGATTGGTAAGAAGGTGAGTTATTATTTTTTCAAGTCCTTCGATTGTGAAGCTTTTGCTCATATAGATTCTAAAAATAGAACCAAGCAAAGTCAAAGAAATGTGTATTTTTTGGATATGGCATTAATGAATTTGGTTATAGGCTTTGGAATTTTGAAAATAAAAAAATTGAAAGAAGAAAGAATGTCATATTCAATGATAAAGTGTTTTACAAAGATCTATTGCACCAACATGAGAAGAAAGAAGATGATTATGTAATGCTAGATGATACTCCAAACGTTGATGTTCGAGCCATTGCTCATGATATGCAACAACTGCAATGAGAAATACCACACACACCAGTGAATGTTAGATGGTCAACAAGGAAAATTAGACCTCCACAAATATTTTCTCCCTCTTTGTATTCTATTTTACTCACTGATGCTAGTGAACCTGAAAGTTATGATCAAGCTATGCAAGTAGATGCTAAGATTCAGTGGGAGTCTCAATGAAAGATGAAATGGACTCTTTGCTAAAGAATAAGACATGGGATTTGTGCAAATTGCCTCAGGTAAAAAGGCTTTACAGAATACATGGGTTTATAGGTTGAAAGAAGAGGAAGGAGGTAAGAAAAGATTTAACGCCGGTTTAGTTGTAAAAGGATTTGCACAGAAAAAGGGAATTGATTTTGATGAGATATTTTCTCCTATGTTTAAAATGACTTCTATCGGTATTGTTTTAAGTCTTGTGGCTACTAAAGATTTTTATTTGGAGTAGTTGGATGTTAAAACAACCTTCCTTCATGGTGATTTGGATGAAGAAATATATATGGCTCAGCCACAAGGATTTGAGGTCAAAGGTAAGGAGAACTTAGTGTGCAAATTGAAGAAAAGTTTACATAGCTTGAAGCAAGCACCTCAGCAATGGTATCTGAAATTTGATAGGTTTATGCATGAGCATGGTTATAACAGGTGTCATTCATATTATTGTGCTTATTTTAAGAGGTTGGATGATGATAGCTACATTATTTTATGTTTATATGTTGATGATATGCTTGTAGTTGGGTCTAATATGGATCATATTAAAGATTTGAAATGCTAGTTAGCAGATGCATTTTCTATGAAGGATTTGGGGGTAGAAAAACAAATCTTTGGTATGAAAATTTGTAGAGATAGGAAGAATAGAACATTGGCACTATCTCAGGCTGATTATGTTGAGAAGGTGTTGAAACATTTCTCTATGGAGAATGCTAAAGCTATTAACACACCTTTACCTAGTCATTTGAAGTTGACTAAGGAGATGTGTCCCAAGACACAAGAAGAGGAGGATAAGATGTCCAAGGTACCCTATGCTTCAGCTATAGGAAGCTTGATGTATAATATGGTATGCACTAGGGTAGATATTGCACATGCAGTGGGAGTCATTAGTAGGTATATGAGTCATCCAAGATTTGAGCATTGGAATGTTGTCAAGTGGATTTTCAGATATTTGAGAGGAACATCCAATAAGTTTTTCCTCTTTTGGGCCTCTACTACTGATTTGTAGGGCTATATTGACTCAGATTTGGCAGGGGATATTGATACTAGGTGGAGTACTACAGATTATGTCTTTACTATTGGTGGGGCAGCTGTGAGCTGGGTTTCTAGGATATAAAAGATTAATTCTTTATCCACTATAGAGGCAGAGTATGTTCCTACTATAGAGGAATCGAAGGAGATGATATGGCTTTAGTTCTTCTTGGAAGAATTGGGGCATCCTCAAAAGGATAATTATTTGTTCACAAAAAGTCAAAGTGCCATTCATCGTGCCAAGAATTCAGCTCTGTATTCTAAGACCAAAAACATACAGTTGTGGTAGCATTTCATTTGGTCAGTTTTGGAGGATGGATAGTTAAAGCTGGAGAAGATACATAAAAATGACAATCCGGCAGATATGTTGACAAAGGTTGTAACAAGGGAGAAGCTGAACTCCTCTTCAACTTCAGTTGGTCTTCTAAACTGAACATGAATAAAAGAACAATAGAGTCCAGGGTGGTTTGATCCAATGGAAGCCCCATGTGGTAGTGGTATTACTAAAAGATCAGTCTCCAAGTGGGAGATTGTTGTTTACTATGGAGCCTGAATAGTCCCCAAGTAGGAGATTGTTAGATTATGGTGACTAATCATGAAACTACTATACATAGTTCATAATTTTGTAGGCCCTATTTTATCAGGATTTTTGGCCAACATGTAATTATTAATCATAACCCTAAAATGACATAAAATACTTGAATAAAGGGCTTTAGGGTTAGGTATTTTTTATTGTGATGTTATGTTGTGATGCAAAATTTGTTCTTGTAGTAGTATTGAGTTGTAAGGGATTATAGATTGTAACTAGGTTGTAATCATTGGATTGTAATAAGATCAAACTTTCTATTTGGTGCACATAGCACAGGGATTAGGTGAACCATGTTAAATCTTGGTGCCTTGTGTTCATTTCTATGTGATCTATTATTTTCTATTATTGGTTATACTTGCATGTAGTTTTTATTTATGTCTATGGTTTTATCCTAACATACTTTTGAGATGATTTTTTTCACCTTTTCACTACCTCTATAGTTGAATTTGACAAACCTTTGATCGGGCATAAATTTTGTGTACAAACACCATTTTCATCTATTGAAATTGTGTTGGGTCTAGAATTTTGCAAACTTGAACATGGTGCTAACTTATGGAGTTTTTGAGATACTTAAAATTTTGGTAAAAATATTTTTTTGATCAATCCTCCCCATTGAAGAGCTTTTGGACCTCTGAAATTTTGGATTACTCAAAAAGTAGGTGAGGCTATAGTTCCCTCACTTTACCTATCTCCATCCATATTTCCTTACTCTGATGCATCACCTTTAATCCCACTAGAAGGTATTCAACTAGTCGTCTTTGTGAAGTTCTGACTTTCCTACATAGGATAACATCTTCTAGCAATTCTAATAAATACTCTTTTGAAAGATCATCAATTGATGGAACTTGAACACTAATGTCTTCATCCAAGATCATTGGAGGCTCATACAACTTCAGATTCTCAACATTGACAACTGAGTAAATTTTCATATATGGAGGAAGATTAAGGTGAAAAGCATTGGTACCAATCTTCTCTAGGATCTCAAAAGGACCATACCAGATAGGCCTGAGTTTCCTTCCTTTCTCCTACATTCTTTCCTTGCTGATGTGTAACCAAACTTAATCACAAACTCAAAATTGATGATCAATGCGATGCTTATCATGGAAAGCCTTGTATTTGGCTTGGCCCTACTCTAACTATGCTTTTACTACTTCATAGATTGCTTGGACCTTCTGGATGAACTTTAAAGCCCTTTCTGCATCATGGCATCCATCTACAACATCATCCTTCCCAAAAGAAAAATCCATTAGTGTCTTTGACAAGTAACCAAAGAAAGTCTCATAAGGAGACCTCTTTGTAGAAGAGTGTGTCACATGGTTGTAAGCATGTTGTACATAGTGAAGATTTTTATCCCACAACTTAGGATGCTTATTGTAGTAACCTTGAAGTAGATGCACAATTGTTCTATTTACTACCTCTGTCTATCTATCAGTCTATGGATGGAAGTCCATACTATTCTTCAGCTTGGTGTCCATGAGTCCCCAAAAAGATGACCAAAATTCTCCTAAGAATCAAGAATCTCAATCTGGTACAATAGAAGTAAGTAACCGAAAATGAACCCATACAAATTGAAAGTAAAAATGAGTTGTGAGTTTAGCAGTGACTTTCTTTTTACAAGGTATTAAAATACGCATTTTTTTGGACCGATCAACTACTACATACAAATAATCATGACCCTTCCTAGACATAGGTAAACCTCCCACAAATTCAATAGATACAGTTTTCCATGGATAGGTTGGTACAAGTAATGGTGTGTACAAACCCAATTTCCTATTACTTGGTTTGCTAGTCACACACATTACACATCCTTTTATATACTTGGTGACAGTTTCTTGCATACATGACCAGTAACAATATTTATGTAATTGATCCAATGTTTTACTTACCCCAAAATTTCCTACAATCAAAGAGGTGTGTGCTTCACAGATTAGATTTTCCTATTCATCTTTAGGAATGCATAATTTCCATAACTGATTTAAGAAGTTATTCTGCACATAGTAATCTTTCTTTTTCACATGTTTAGCCTAGATTAAAGCTGCATAGATATCCTTAAAGTCCCCATCATTATCATATTGTTCCTAAAAACTTTCATGAACCATAGAACTATTATGAAGGATTATAAAGATATGCTAAATAGGAGGTCTAGAGAGCATATCTACTACTTTGTTATGAGAACCCTTCTTATACTTAATCACCAAATGAAACTATTATAGAAAACCCATCCACCTAAAGTGCCTACTTTGTTATAACTTAGATTGTGAGTGCAAATATTGTAGTGGCTTGTGATCAGTGTGGATTATAGTTTCTTTTCCCATTAAGTAATGTTTCCATTTTTTAACACTCTAAACTAAAGTATAAAGTTCCTTATCATAGGTAGGATAGTTACTTACTACTCGTAAAAAGGTTTCAGAGTGGTAGTAGACTGGTTTACCTCATTGCATGAGTATAGCTCCCATGGAAAATCCACTCTAAAATGGTTGATATAAATTAGGTAGAGCTATAACTAGTGTAGTGCTCAACTTTACCTTCAAACTAATGAAAGCCTTCTATTATTGACCTCCCCACTAAAAAATTTCCTTGGTACTGGTTAATGCATGCAACGGTGATGCAATGAAAGAGAAGTTTGCAATAAAATTCCTCTAGTACCGTACTAAACCTAAGAAACTCCTAACTTTTATAATTGTACTTCGCTTAGGCCATTTTACTATACATTTGACCTTCACAAGGTCTACTTTCAATTGACCATTTTCTATGACATAGCCTAAGTACACTAAGGATGTCTTTGCAAATTTGCATTTTGACATCTTTATATATAGTTTTTATTTTCTCAATACATATGGAACTTTCTTTACATGAATTACATGATCATCCCAAGACTTACTGAATACAAGAATATCATCTAAATAGACTATGAGAAAATCATTAATAAAGGGATGAAAGACATCATTCATGACTCTAATAAATGTAGTTGGTGCATTACGGAGCCCAAATGGCATGACCAACCACTCATAAAGTCCCTGTTTTGTTTTAAAACTAGTTTTCCAAATATCACTTTGTGCAATTCTTATTTGATGATATCTACTATGTAAGTCTAGCTTAGTGAAGTAAATTGCATGTTTGAACTAGTCAACTAAATCATCAATTTTAGGTACAGGGTACATGTTCTTTATTAGTTATCTTGTTCAAAGCCCTATAGGCAATGCACTTTCTCCAAGTCCCATCTTTCTTTGGAACCAACACAATAGGAGAACCACAAGGAGAAGTACTAGGATGGATAACTCCTTTCTCGACAAGCTCCATAACTTACTTCTTGATTTCTTCATTCTGCAAAATTGATAAGCAATACATCCCAATATTAGGAAGTGGTGCTTCTAGCTGTAACTAAATTTCATGTTGTATCTCTCCTTTAGGAGGCAATCCCTTCAGTTCCTAAAAAAAGTCATCATAAATGGAAACAACTTTGACCAATTCAGCCTTATGTTTTGGACCACATCCCTTAAATGCCTTAGATGTTTCATCATCTTTGGCTTTTAAAATCATCAACACAAAATTCTTACTAGAATTGACTAAACTTTTCATTTGACCAGCATTGACTAATGCCAAATTAGTCTTAACATTATGCGCTCATACAATGTATTCAAATTTATCTTTAAATAGATGATACATATTTTTCCCCTATAGAATATAGCTTTTTGGTCATACAAATAGGGATTCCCAAGTACAAGACCACAAATATCTAAAGGGACTACATCAACTTCTACCTCATCCACAAAGTTTACAATGATAGCAAATCTTAACTTGCATTTCTTAGTTACCTATAACTGTGCATCATCGCAAACCCATCCAAGAGGATATGGTTTTTGATGAGGTGTTATAGTCAAGTTAGGCTTTTTAACAACTTCCTTATATATTAAATTAAATTGAGAACCCATATGAAATATTGTATTGACCTTCATATGCATGATAACAACTCATATGTAAAATAATTCATTCCTTTGCTTATCATTCTTAGGAGAAGATTATTTACTTGTACTTGCACTTAAACTAGAAGAACTTGCAACAAATGAAAGAGATATACCTTTTCCTTTACCTTGAATCCCAATAGAAACAATCTCTATCTCATATCTATAGTTAGATCCAATATCTTGTTGAATTACAGAAATAGTTTTTTGTTTATCTTTGTTTCCACCATATTGCTTTGGCCTCTTTTTAGGATGCAGCTTCCAAAACTTAGAATCATCATGCCGTTCTTTCTTGCAATTTGAGCATGTGGATTTCTCACCCTCTTTCTTTACTGCAACTATCTTTTTACCCTTCCCTTTGTCTTTGGGTTTTCCTTGAAGCTTAGATGGCTTTTTATAAACCTTATCAATGAATGTACCCTTACCCCTTGATTCTAAATGTGTAGCATGTACACATACTTCATCCAAATTACATGGATTCAAAACCAAAATAGAATGTCATAGGTAAGAATGAAGACCACCTATATACTTGAGTAAAGTGTCCTTAGTATACAATGGGACATTTAGTGAAATAGGCCTTTTACAAAATTCATGGGTGTAATCCTGGACAGATTAACCTTTCCCTTGTTTAAAATGTTTCTAGTTCATCATTAACTACTGCATATGGCCTAGGGTGTAAAATTGATTCTTTAAAGCACTAACAAATTCTAACTAAGATAAATTGAACTTACCATGTTGTGATGTTTGATACTAAGTCCTACTCTCCCACCAGGTTAGGGCTACACCACCTAATCGAAGAGTGGTTAACTAAATTCTATCAATATCATCTACAAGGTTTTGAACTCTATAGTAGACTTCTACTTGTTGAATCCAATCATCTAGTTTTTCAGCATTTACTCAAAAAAATATGTTGTCAAGTCAAACTTTACATCCAACTTGATTTGAGGCTTATGTCTACCCTTAAAAATTTTAGAAGACTTAGAATGGGTAGAAGACAAAGAAGAGGGGGGAAGAAGGAGAAGAAGGAGAAGAAGGAGAAGATGGAGGTCTCTTTGGTATATCATGATCAACACCTTTCTTTTTCCCTTTGTCTCCACAAGATGCACGTCTTTGCATCTTTTCTTCTCTTTCTTGTACCAAAACTTCTACCATTGTTTGCAAATTCTGAAGAGTCTTCTAGATACTTTTGTCTTCTGAACCTTGTCTTCCCCCTTTATCTTCCATCTAGGATGGTGGATTAACTCTTCATTTTCTGATCTCAGGATTATATTCTTCAAGATCACCTTCACCTTGATTCAACCTGGATCTTGTTAACATTCAAATCTGCTATACCTGCACAAAAAAAGGTCTAATACCAAATTTGATCTAATTAAGATCTAGGACTATTATAGAGGAATGCTAATTAATTACATGAGTTTCATTTAATCAAATTAAATTAACGTAATTGAGATAAAGGAACAACACAATTAAGCTGATAAAAGAGAAATTAAGAGAGAGAAGATGGGAACAATTTGATATTAGAGTTTCTTCGTATGGACTACATCTCCAAGTCTTGCTCCAATAGGGGTACTGATCCAATTATCTCCAAAAATTAGGTACAAATGTTTAGAAAATCACTCCTTCAAGGACAATAACATCATGTTGTTCGAAAGTATGAGACTGATCACTTCACAAATCTCCCTCACTCTCAACACTTGGACGTTCCCTTCATTTTTTGAATGCTCAATAAGAGTCTCCTAACCCCATTTTTATAGAAAAAATCAACAAAAATGAGGCCATAACAAAATTTATAGTAAAATGTCCTTCAATTAGTTTCCCCCTCAGAATAACCCTTTAGCCATTTTTAAAAGATTTGGCTTTTACCAATTTTGGGGTAAAAGAATAACAAAAAACCTTATTTTACTAAGATTGGTGGGAGGTTAGATTAAAAGATAAATATTATATCACACATCTATATATTTAAGCACCAAAATAGTGCAATGGTGGTTTAGTCATTTGTGGAGCCCCCGGTCCAGGGTTCCAACCTCGTTCGTGGCTACCTTTAGGTGGACTATCTACATTGCTATGTTCAAATATGTTAAATCACCCAACATTTTAGAATGCTATGCATGGTGTAGTGGTGGTAGTCGCCATTTGAAATGGGATGGTTGTGGGGTTAAAATCCCACAAATAAAATTTTACCACCTGCTAGCCTATCCAAATGCTGAGGTCATGCTAACATCATCCCAATTTATAATTTTACTTGAATTTCAAACTACCATATCTTTCACATATGGTGTTCATTTTTGATGAAACAAATTTTGCTGGAAAGCTCTTGACAAGATCTTTAATTTGAAATTCATTGTTGACCACTTCTAATATGACTTTTTTTTTCACCTTTTTATGACTTCTATACCTAAATTTGACCAATCTTTGACTGACCATAACTTTTGCACACAGACTCCTTTTTTGTCTCTTCAAACTGCATTGGGTCCAAAAATTTGAAAACTTTAACATGGTGTTGACTTTTGGAGATTTTGAGATACTTCAAATTTTGGCGAAAATATTTGTTGGATCACTAATGGTTGGTCCCAGGTACTCCATATTCATCAAAATTAGCATCCAAAAGAATTAAATGATTTGCAACCTTTATGGGTTGTACTTGGGTAGAAGATGAGGTGGCTGAGGGCACCCATAAACCCATATTATGGAACAATTCTCAAATAGAAAAACACTCCCCCAATTGTGTTCTAATTTCCTAACATCATCATAAAATCTAGAGGGCTTAATCCATTTCCTCACACCCCTTGGGACCCTCTCAATGATATCTCCTAACATAGTTGAAATAAGATGCACAAAATCATTTTCAAAATACAAAGAATTAGAAGAAGGGTATAAATATTGCCATACCCATATCCATCATTGACTAGTAATTTTTCTTACATCTCCTCTTCTCCTTCTATAAAATTAGCATTGATGTATCATATATTCTTATATAGGACTATGTGCATTAATAATGAATAATGATAGAATTTGAAATCCTCCATCTTTCCTTTTTGTCCAACCATGATCTTGTTATGAATAAAATTAATCTTATGGATAAAAAAATAATACCCTAAATTTTTTTATAGATCTTATATATCCAAAACCATGCTATATAAATAACTAAGAACAATCATGGTTTTATCAAGCAAAAATTCTAGAGGCATGAAATCTCCTACCTTCTTGGGGGTTTCACTCTTCTTCTTTCTCAACTTAGGGATCTTTCTCCCATGTCTTTTCTACTGAAGAAGCTCTTTAAATTTTTGTAGATGCTTCCAACTTTTGTTGTTCAATAATGTGGGTCATAGGTCCTCCTAGGTACAATATCTCTATGAATATTATCATGTCTATTGTACATAGAACACTTATATCCTTCCTATGGAATCTATGGGTTATAGGATTATATGCTTTCATCAAATATTTTACTAGCTCTACAACTACGAGGACCTTAAACATAATTTTCTTAGCCAAAATTTATATTCCACGGATTTGCAATGGGAGGCTAACATACTGTGTTTTTATTGAAAAACCAAAACAACTCATTTAGATTGGTCTCTATCACCCTTAAATTCCTAAAGAAGTTGTAAGGATCCATAAGATATGTGAATTTGTGGATTGAGAATTTGATGATCCTAGCAAAAAGTAAACCCACCAATTTTCATATGGACTTGGCACCTTTTTCTTTTCTTTCTTAGTACTAGGGGAACATTCCTCAATGGTTACCTCCACAATTATCTTTCCCTCTTCTTCCACCATATCTTCACAATTTTAACTCTCTAGTAACTCTCTACAAATAAAATTTATGATAAATTATGTGCATAATTCTCTCTTTAGCAATGAAATCTTTTCAATAATAGTGTTAATACTTCTATTACATCACCCATTTAATGGCACCTCAGTTGAAAATGGAATTAATGGCATTTAAGAAAAACATGTATGGAATATTTTCAATTTTTAGAAAACCTTCGCATTCAAGTTTTATAGTGTCTTTAGTACTAATCCAACACCCAATATTTACCTTTTCATAAACTATTTCATGTTTTTAAAATAGTTTTGAATTGGTGATAACCATTTTTTCTCTTTATCTCTAGTTCTCGTCAACTATCAACAATTATCAGACTAAAGCTAGGATGCCATCAATCATTGGCAACCTAAGCTTTTCACAACATGAAAATATTTGAAATTTATTCACCTTACTAGCTTGCAATGTTACAAAACCTTTATCTCTAGTTTGTGACCAATTCTTACAATTATCTTTTTGACCATGTTAAGTGGCAAACACATCCTTTCATTACTACTTCACAAGCTTTAATTTCTCTTGCATTCTGAGCCATGAGATCAAAAATTAAAGATAGCCCTCATGTTATCTCACCTCATCATTAATTCTTGGCTAATTTCCCTAAAACTTTCTTAATGGTACAAATCTATGAACACATTTGATCTTCTATTCTCTACTCAATGATAACACTAGCATTTTCAACCCATGAAGGGGCATTAGAGTTTAATGTCTAGCTGTTCTATTTTTATCCACTTCATTTTCACGCATTCTAGGCACTCAAAGAAGTGGCAAACATAGCTAGCTTTTTCTTGATATAATCTTCGCAACTCTTAATTAACTTTATACCTTTGATCGCTAGAACCAACGTAAATTAGGCTTTTACATTATTTTGATTGTTTCTCTACTTTTCCACTCTTTGTTCAAACTATAATCTTTGCCATGTGAACTAGCAATCAAGTTAATCTGTAGATCTCCCTACAACATTAAGACTTAAATATTTGAGCTACTAAGAAGTGTCACGATTCTCTTTGGCATCAATCTTTACTTTGCCACTTAATCATACTTGCTCCATCATGATGAATTATCTCAAATTTCTCTACATGGCACACTTATGGACTATTATAACACTATAGATCTAGCATGAAAAAATATTTTATATCATCACTAGTCAAGCTAGACCATCATAGTTAACCATGGAGACACTGAAAAAAATTCTTAGCTAATTATTTCATACTTTCTTTAGCCAAATTGGTAGTTCATGACTAGTCGTGGAGAAGTTGTAGAAGATTTTCAATCAGCTACACAATGTCATCACAAATTTAGAGATGTGAACTAGCAACCAAGTTAATCCCTAGAGCTCCCTGCAACATTAAGACTTAAATATTTGAGCTACTAAGAAGTGTCACAATTCTCTCTGGCATCACTCTTTACTTTGCCACTTAATCATATCAGCTCCATCATGATGAATTATCTCAAATTGCTCCACATGGCACAATTATGGACTATTATAATACTACAGATCTAGCGTGAAAAATTCTTTTATATCATCACTAGTCAAGCTACACGATCATAGCTAACCATGGAGACACTGCAAAAAATTCTTAGCTAATTATTTTACACTTTCTTTAGCCAAATTGGTAGTTCATGACTAGCCATGGAGAAGTTGTAGAAGATTTTCAATCAGCTACACCATGTCATCATGAATTTAGAAACACTAAATATTAAAAAGCCTAATATGTAGTGATCAATCTAGATTCATAGCTTTGCAACTTAATGTTATAAGGTTTCTTTAAGCATAAGAGACATGCACATCTATTTGAGATAAGAGACAAAGAGAAAAATATGAGACAAATTGGCATATGGACATGAAATAAGGGATTTTCTCGCAAGATGGCTCCATCTAGGCATAATGGATAGCTTTCATTCATATAAGGATCTAGAAACTTTGAAAAAGAAAATCACACACTTGACAAAATGATAACTTATTTAGAGAACATTGCCTAATTAGATCAGAGGAAAACCAAAAGGCATTTACAAAATGTGCAATATCTACATATGTGCAGAAAACCCTAGGCTACTATTCATGGAAAAAAAGTACTTTTAGTAGAAGTACTTTAAGAATTGTCCATGAACTAGAAATTACTAAATAAATCTTGATAGTTCTCTATTCATATATAAATCTCATCCCCATTTTTCATGGATTAGGTAAGAACCTAACAAGAAAGGATAAAATTTTGCATGCTCACCTTTATGTTCCATCCTTGCATTCCAAATACCACCAACTCTTATGGTTAAAAATTCTTATTTGATGTCTTTTTTTCCATAAAAAACTTCACGTATGGTTGTAACTTCACATTTTTTGCTGAAGAATCTCTTTTTATTTCATCTAGTTACATAATACCATCCATTATTTGCTGCATTTCATCTACCACATCATCATCATATTATTTAATAAATTTATTCATACCATTTAGGTTGTTCTATGGTAACCTAACTCAGATTCCATAGAATAAGTCATAAGGTGCATAACCTTTGGATTTCTTCAATGTTACTCTGCTAGCCCATATTGCAATGGGTAAAGGCAACTAGGAATCTCAAGCCTTCTTATTTTTATCCAATATCCTCTTAACAATTTTTAGCAATCTTTTGTTATGGGATTCTACTTACCCATTTCATTGAGGACGATATGAGGATGATGTAGATTTTGGAATGCTATATTTTACATAAAATGTTTCATATTCATCTATTCTAAAACACATAGCATTGTTAGTAATGATCTTTTCTAGACAACCAATGTTGTTGATAATATTGTTTATGATTGTTAGTGTAAATAATTAATCATTATTATAATTTACTTAAGTTTACTTAGGAATATGCATAGAAAAATGTGTTTTCTTGTTGACAACATAGGAGTTAGCAACTTATTTGAGCACATGGTATCTACAACATCTTTTTATGAGATACACCTATATAAACTTATTCTCTCATCATTACATAAACTCTTGTGCTCAATGGAGGATAATACACTCTTTGTGGCATGTGCTTCATTGTGATGTTTATCTCTTTGTTGACTCCTAGTTGACTCCTAGTCATTCTAGTTACCTTTATATATAGGAACTTCTAGTGTATATTCATCTGATATCCATTATCATTCTGGTCATTAATGAGATTCTCATTTGATCATCATTAGTCTCTCTTGTGCTATCTATTGAGCTTTTTGATCTTGGTATTGAATTATTTCCTCAAGAAATTTCTTACATGGTATTAGAGCCATGGGAGCTTCATTGTATTTCCATTAGAGGGCTCCATTTTGCTTCATTTTGGAGGGCCATGATTAGATCCAAATATCTACAATTATTGGTAGCATTTTGAGCAAGATCTAATCTTACCATTTTGCCCAGGTGGCCATTTCCATAAAATTTGACTATAAATTTTCCTATGTGTGGCAAAAGTAAAATCTAAAGCAATTACTTTGGTAAATTGGACTTGGAATCCTAATTTTCCAATTTGAAGGATTAAAAGTACTCTTCTTTGTGGTGAGCTTTCTCACCATAGTATGGTAACCCATCATTGTAGATAACTGATCTACAATTTGGAAATTTGATGATGTTTAATTGGTAACCAGTTTGCATGAGCCCAAGCTTAGTAGAGGAGACAAACCCTAATCAATTCCATCGACCACTAACTAGATTCAATCATGTGAGTTTAAAAATCTAATGTTTTTTTTTTAAAATTTTGCACTCCCACATTTATTTCTATAGTCCTTCTCTACAGTAGCCCATATTTTCCAAATTAGGTGTAACTTGAACCACAATCCTCAACATCACAAGAAGAGTTCCTTTGCAATGATAGCCCCTCTATTGATATTCATAGCATAATCAAGCTTGGTCAACAAGCATTGAGATCTATAGTTTCATGGAATTTCCATTCGACCCCTAATTTGATTCTAGCTCTGTGAAGGTTTCACCATGGGAAACTTGCTCACACTACATCTTTCATTTAGAATCTAAGCACGTTGCTCAGTGATCACATATTGAGTATCTATTGTTAGCATGTATGCTCATGCTATGGGGGTGTATTGAAAAACATTATGATGTATTGATAACTATTTTTTTCATTAATGAAAACATAGCAATAAGCTTGTAGAAGACTAACAGAGCAAGAAGATTGAGCATCAGACTAAGATTTTAGTATTGAGGACAATACATTGTGTATCTACCCATGTACAATTACCATTATATACTACAATATATATCTGACATGTGGGTAGGTGCATAGAACATGAATCGAGAGCATACAAAAGTTATTAATGATTTATAGAGAATCATAGTGAAATAGAGTTCTAGGAAAATAATGTCTATTGTATGATCGATATAGCACATTATATTTGGAATGAAGGGTTGTGCAATTAACTAGATGTATTACACTAACCAATAATTATTTTAGCAAGTGTGTAGGTACAAAAGTCAAACATGTGGAAGGTTGTGTATAATTGTGAGATGACAACATTAATTGAATGTGTATTTCATATAATTAACTTATGATAATGTATGGACCCAAGTCAAGGAATTAATATTGAGTATGGTATAAAGGAAAGATATTTTCAAAGTTATAGTTATCATGATTGCAGATTAAGAAGTAGAGAAGACATGAAAATTGCAAATTAGAGGAGTAGAGTAATCTACTAATACATGGCCTTAAAGGTTATTGATGGATACAAAGTTCTAGATATGATAGCATGCTCTTAAGGTGAAGAAGTCTAATGTACTAGAGAGAGGAAGAAGCTAAATATTATTTCACATATATTATTCTTAAAGGAATAGTACCAAGATAAATTGGACAATGGGCTCATTGATCTAATCCTAAATTTGATTGGACAATGGGTTCAACTATCTTTTTCAACTTCTAACTGGGTTGGAATATCCTAATAGGGATTCAAAGTGTCCTAACAGGGACTCATTTTACTAAGATTTGTAACAAAATCCTAATAGTTTCCATTTTCTAACAAGGAATATTTAGATTAGCATATTATTTTGTAGGCATCATTCCCACTGAGGTTTTCCCTTTGATCAAGGGTTTTCCTAGTCAACATATCTTATTTTATTTTGTATGTAGACTTCTTTATAATTGCTATTTACTTGGTTGAATATTAAAGTTGTTTAAGATTAATATATAACTAATTCACTAACAGATTTTTTCTCTTCAATCTTTCATGGAAATGTGACTCTTAATGCCCAGTTAGTGAACAATATCTATTTACAATAGATGAAAAAAAAATTCTATGGTTACTGTCTTTTCTCTGAATTGGTAGGTACATCTCCCTATATGAATGGTATGCAAGGAATTATGTTTTATTCCCAAGATTAATGCGGGGTATGCTCTTAACCTGAGAGCAAGAGAGGAAACCAAGTTTCACGCGAACAAGTGAAACTCTGGCAGGGATTTAAATGCAAGGGTGTTATGTTGATGATCTTCATAGTCTTATGAATTTCATAACATGATGATATGAAATGTAGAGTATGAAGGTATGATAATGCAAATGAAGAAACTGATAGATACTATTGCATTCAAAATCTCACAATCTTATGGTTTTTGATACGCAATAGAGTAACACGATGCTTAAGAAATGAACCCATAATAGATTAGAAAGATATGATGAAATGCACATAGAAACGAAAGTTAATAGAAATATTTTCCACAACCAGTTCCAATTCTCTGATTGATTTACCAGCCCTATCAAACTGAAATAATGAAATGAAACTCTGTTCATTAAACCATTCCAATCTAATATCAAAGGAAATACAAAATACACAGATGGGGAAAGCAGGCAATAAAGAAATGGCACAAAACTTCATTGTCTCTGCAACCCAATTCGCACAAAAAATTTGCCAACCATTTATTAATCATTCAATTTCTTACATATAGGGTGAGAGAGATGACCGTTACAAAAGAATTTTAATCGATTCATCTCCTCCAGATGACAGATGGAAAGGATGCCAATGTTATCATTTTGACATAATTACAAAGTTGAATAACAAAAAACAAAAAGAGGGGAATCTTGAATCATTTGGACTTCTTTCCCTTTTCAATTTCTGCCCTATATGCATTAGCAGCCACCATGATTGGAATTAATTCATCATGGCTAGGTACATGTACATTAGTCAATCTCAAGAGCCATCTTGCATGTTCTTGAGCTAACTCCTTTACCTTATTCTGCAGATTTATCACTTCTTCAGCAGCCACGTACACACACCCGCCAAGTGTTTGTAATTCTGATACTCTATTTTGGCTACTCAAAGTCATCTCGGATAGGTTTCTCAAATACATGGAAAAGTTGTTTTTCATTACTTCTATGTTAATGAGGGATTTCCCTTGCCCACTGGTCTGTGATTCAGTGTACATTTTTCCCATGAGCTGAAATGATCTTTCCTAGGCTTTATCCAATGTTCCTCTAAGACCTTTTTCAGCTTCTCGAATCATCTCTAGCTTGAATTGCATGCTTTGGAGCCATTCATTTAGGGGCTCGTTTCCTTTATTTAGAATCTTTACTTCAACTGCGTCTTTGGCTTTCATTTGAATGACCATTTTTAAAAGAGAGATGCACTCAAGACCTTTCACCTCTTCTCCAGCTAAGATATTACTATTGGTCATAATGTTATCTTTCTCCATTTCTAACCGGATGATCGCATTGCCAATTTGGTCAATTAAAGCCATTCTATCTACATTGAGCTTCTCAATCCATTCTTTCCCAATTTGGCCTAAATGCCTATCTTTTTGCAACTGAGATATGAAAGCTTGCAACTCCTCTATTGAAGGATTCTTAGTGGCAGGCACACCAGTAATAGTTTCCAATGCTACAACTAGTTGTCTGATAAACTTTCTTAATTCCTCAATCTCTGCTTTCATCTTGATCTTTGACAACTTGAGGTTCTCTATTTGTTCTTCTATTACATCATTTGTCGATCTCCATAGGCCCACCTTGGTATCATACCTAGCTTCTCCGAGATCAATAGAATGATGGGTGAAGTCTCTTGGTGTCATATCTTCAATTCTCCTCACCTTGTTTGGTTTTGCCACTTAGTCAAATGCCCTATTTCTGTATCTTCTCCTAGTATCGACAGGGTTCTCTGTTTCTTAGCTTTCACTATTGCAGATCCTGTGTGAACCACCTGAGATACAATATCTTTTGCTAGAGTACTTTCCTCTTTCCTCTTTCTTTTCTTATCTAGAGTATCTTCAAGCAAAGATTCTATGCTAATTATTTTGGAGGAGGCTCCAAGAGACTCTATGTTGAAAATCTTCCTCTTTACTTGAGTTGTCGCCACTGCAGCTACTAAAAAAGGATTCTTTGGATCTCAAGAGAGAAGCTGGGATGAACTAGGACGACCTATGGATATCGACCAATGATGTAATAGAAGAACAACTAGAGAACCTCAAGTTGTCGAAGATGAAGATGAAAGCAGAGATTAAGGAATTAAGGAAGTTTATCAGACAGCTAGTTGTACCATTGGCAACTATTACTGGTGTGCCTGCCACTGAGAATCCTTCAGCAGAGGAGGTGCAAGCTCTCATATCTCAGTTGCAGAAAGATAGGCATTTAGGCCAAATTAGGAAAGAATGGATTGAGAAGCTCAATGTAGGTGAAATGGCTTTAATTGACCAAATTGGCAATGCGATCATCTTGTTAGAAACAGAGAAAGATAACATTATGACCAATAGTAATATCTTAGTTGGAGAAGAGGTGAAAGGTGTTGAGTGCATCTCTCTTTAAAAAATGGTCATTCAAATGAAAGCCAAAGATGCAGTTGAAGTAAAGATTCTGAAGAAAGGAAATGATCCCCTAAATGAATGGCTCCAAAGCATGTAATTCAAGCTAGAGATGATTCGAGAATTTGAAAAAGGTCTCAGAGGAACATTGGATAAAGCCAGCAAAGCCCAGGAAAGATCATTTCAGCTCATGGGAAAAATGCACACTGAATCACAAACTGGTGGGCAAGGGAAATCCCTCATTAACATAGAAGTAATGAAAAACAACTTTTCTATGTATTTGAGCAACCTGTCCGGGATGACTTCGAGCAGCCAAAATAGAGTATCAAAATTACAAACGCTTGGTAGGTGTGTGTATGTGGCTACTGAAGAAGCAATAAATCTACAGAATAAGGTAAAGGAGTTAGCTCAAGAACATGCAAGATGGCTCCTGAGATTCACTAATGTACATGTACCTAGCCATGATGAATTAATTAAAATCATGGCGGCTGCTAAAGCATATAGGGCAGAAACTAAAAAGGGAAAGAAGTCCAAATGATTCAAGATTCCCCTCTTTCCGTTTTTCGTTATTTAACTTTGTAATTATGTCAAAATGATAACATTGGCATCTTTTCCATCTTTCATCTGGAGGAGATGAATCGATTAAAATTCTTTTGTAATGGTCATCTCTCTCACCCTATATGTAAGAAATTGAATGATTAATAAAGGGTCAACAAATTTTTGCTACAAATTGGGTTGCAGAGACAATGAAGTTTTGTGCCATTTCTTTACTGCCCACTTTCCCCATTTGTGTATGTTGTATTTCCTTTGATATTAGATTGGAATGGTTTAATGAACAGAGTTTCATTTTGTTATTTCAGTTTGATAGGGTTGGTAAATCAATCAGACAATCGGAACTGGTTGTGGGAAATATTTTTGTTAACTTTCGTTTCTATCTGCATTTCATCATATCTTTGTAATCTGTTCTGGGTTCATTTCTTAAGAATCATGTTACTCTGTTGCGTATTGGAAACCATAAGATTGTGAGATTTCAAATACAATAGTATCTATCAGTTTCTCCATTTGCATTATCATACCTTCGTACTCTGCATTTCATATCATTGTGTTATGAAATTCATAAGACTATAAAGATCATCAACATAACACCCTTGCATTTGAATCCCTGCCTGAGTTTCACTTGTCTAGGTGAAACTTGGTTTCCTCTCATGCTCTCGGGTTAAGAGCATACCCCGTATTAATCTTGGGAATAAAACATAATTCCTTGCATACCATTCATATAGGGAGCTATACCTACCAATTCAGAGAAAAGCCAATAACCATAGAATGGCTTTTTCATCTATTGTAAATAGATATTGTTCACTAACTGGGCATTAAGAGTCACATTTCAACAAAAGATTGAAGAGAACAAATTTTTTTACCAACAGATATTGGCGACTCCACTGGGGATGAACAGTCACTTGATCAAAGGCTTATGTCATGAGGAAAAATGGTACTCCATCATGAAAACATTATCCCAGTTCTCAAACCTAAACTTGGTTTTCAAGACGACCAAGAGGATATAATTTCTTCACTTAATACCTTTGTTTGGAGACATAGAAGGAACATAGAACATTATAGGAACATCAACTAGGTTTTGGAAGAAGAAGAAAATAGAGCTAAAGCCTTAGAAAGAGCTATCTTGAGAAGAAATAATAGAAGAGCAAAAAGATAACTAAGGTAGGAAGCTCAGAAAGAAAATAACCCACCACCCTGGAAAATTTTAGGTTCCTCAGAAGTACCAAGGGACAAGGTAGGAAAGATCCTATATTTGAAAAGCTTGAAGAGCTCAGATTTCCTATCTTAGAAGTTCCAAAGCGGAAAAGTGAAAATCAAGGTCGAAGCAGGCCATCTTCACCTGTCAAAGATAAAGACGCTAGTACCTCGCACTCTGCCTGTCAAGTGTTAGCATTACATGGGGTAACACCTCCAACAACTATAAGTTTTCCTCCATATAATTCTAGAGTAGTTATGGCTGCTCCATGGGCCGCAGCAACCGGACCCTTAGCCTTGAATGCTTATCATCCACTCCTGTCTGGGTCAAGGAAAAACTTCCCTAAGTTTTCAGGAGATGGGAAGGTTACTACTGATGAACATATTAAAGCTTTCTTTGCAGCTACCCACATCCTTGGTATTTGGCATGAAGATGTTGCTGTAAGATTATTCGTAGAAACTCTCATTGATAGTGCTGGGGATTGGTTTTATCACCTAGCTGATGGTCCGATTACTGATTGGGACACATTGAGAACTGCATTTGAAGATAGGTTTAAGACTGTGGAAGATGAACATGCCCTGTTGACATAGCTTACATCTATTAAGAAACAACTGACTATGAGTATGAGAGACTTTGCTGCAAGCTTTAATAAAATCGTTAGCAGGATCCCAACTATTGCTAGACCAACTGCAGGTAATTTAAAAACTTTCTTCATAACTACAATGCCTCCTGATATTAATTATGATCTAAGAAGAGCAAGACCCACTGATTTAGCTGATGCATAAAAGAAAGCTATTGAATGTGAAGATGATTTAATTTCTGCAAGAAAGTGGAAGCGTGAACTTCATGCTAAGGGAAGTTCAAGCAACTCTACATCATCTAAAGAGATGATACAAAAATTATCAAATGAGCTGGTGGCTATAAAGAAAAAATTGCCAACATTGAACAATCCTTACCAGTGGGGTTACCAGAATGCACCCGGGAGAAACAATGAGAGTAAGTTTCCACAACTTACGGGACCGCAACCTAGGTTACAAATAGAAGCAGCACCAAAGAAGGGAAATATGTGCATCTTTCATCTAACCATGGATCATGATAGTGAAAGTTTCCCTAAAACAGCCTACATGATGCAATTACTATCTACCAGTGAGCGAAGTGACGAAACTAATGTTTCAAAAACTAATTTCTATCACAATGGCAACTCTAGAAATTTATTCTTGGAATATGAATTAGATTTTGAAACCAAGGGAGAATGTTACACAACCATTGATGGGACTTCCTACACAGCGCTCACTCGAGGACAGAAACAGAAGAGTCCGTCTTCAAGTCATGCTCAAAGAGGTGGCTCCAGACCATCAACAAGTAATACACCTGCTAGCAATGAGGTACTTGCTTCACATGTGGGTAAGTTTGAATCATCTTTTGATTTTATCCATTTCTGTGAAGAATCAAAGATTCAAATTTCTACCATTGATTATTTAAGGACACATCCTATTGAGCTTAAGAAGTTAATAGATCGTTGCAAAGGAAATTCAATGGATGCAAATTATAATGTAGTGGTTGAAGAGGAGGAAACCTTACCATCTAGTATATTTGATCAGAAAGACCCAATAAATTTGGCAACTTCACCTGGGCAAAAGCTTGAACCTTTTTACGTTTCCTTGTATATTAATGGGTGTAAGCTCAGTAATTGCATAATAGATTTAGGTGCCTCAAATAATGTCATGCCTTATTCTGTAGCCAAAGCCTTAGGTCTTAACCTTACTAAGGTGCATGGAAGATGTTACTCAATGGATTCTAAGCAAGTCCCTTTGCTTGGACAAATCAAAGATGCACAAGTAGTTCTAGCTGCACACCCAGAAAAGAAATTACTGTTAACTATCCTAGTAGCTGATATTCCAACAAGTTACGAGCTCGTTTTGAGTAGAAGTTTCTGTCGAGACTTAGGAGGAGAAATCAAGCTAGATTGGTCTCAAGCTGTGATACCCATTGGTAATAAGAAGGTCAAGTTGGAACCTGAGGAAAAAGAAAAATTTTCAGTCTTAAAGTCGAATGAGCCCAAGGCCCAAATTCTATATCAGGAAATGGAGTTCAGAAATTATATGTTGTTTACTGAGGAAGATTCATTTAAACAAATGAATGAAAGTCTAGATGAGAAGGTCCTCGGTGAAGAAAAAGATGTTTCCAGCATTTGGACACTTGAATTTGATGGGAGTTGCGCTTCCTCAAGTTCTAGAGCTGGTGTAGTATTGATATCCCTAGAAGGAGAAACTGAGCCCTTAGCCTTCAAACTAGAATTTGGGAACACCAATAATATAGTGAAATACAAAGCTTTGATATTACGGATAGCTAATGCAAAAGAAAGGGGAATAAAAATCCTAAAGGCTCAAGGTGATGCTGAGTTGATAGTAAGATAGGTCAAGGAACAATATTCAGTGAAGAATCATAAGTTGAAGAATTTTAGAAATAGGGTGTGGGATGAGATAGAAGGTCTCGATGCTTTCTCTATTAAAGTTGTGCCAAGAGAGATGAAAACAAAGGATGACTCACTAGCAGTTTCCGCATCCTTGTTGTTGCCTCATCCAGATTTCAAAGATAAGAAATACCAGATTGACATTATATATCGATCCACTATCCCAAATAATTTAGAATCTTGGAAAGTATTCAATGATGATAAGAGTTTGCAACTATTCCTAAAGAACGACCAGTCCAGTTATGAATCTGAGTCCAGTGGAAACGGCGAATAGAGAAAAAATGGCAAAATTCAGTTGAAAGGAAACTTTATTCCCCCATATTTTTTAATCTTGGAAAAGCTATTCAACAAACATGATGCTTATATTAAATAGAAAAGAATAGAGAAGGGCTCTACCTCAAGCGAATATGAAGGAGTTAACATTGGAGATGTTGATAGTCCTAAAATAATTAATGTTGGCAAATGTTGTACTCCTAAAGAAATTGAGGTTGCAAAGGAGTTATTTGAAGAATATAAGGACGTCTTCACTTAGAGTTATGAAGACCTAAAGAGCTACAGGAGAGGAGAGGTGAAACATTAATTTCCCCTCAAACCAGGTGTAGTACCCTTTTGGCAAAAATAGAGAAACTATAATCTGAAAGTCGCAGATGCCATCTTCTGAGAAGTGGACAAAATTTTAAAAGAAAGGATCATTTATCCCATTCATCATTCCACCTGGATTGCCAATATTGTGCCCGTCAGGAAGAAGAATGGAGAGATAAGGATTTGTGTTGATTTTTGAAACTTGAATCAAGCATCTCTCAAAGATAATTTTTCCCTTCTGAATATGGACCATTTGTTACAAATTGTCACTAGATCAGAGATGATGTCCATGCTCAATGGCTTTTTAGGTTATAACCAAGTTGAAGTGGAAGGGAAAGATCAACTCACTACCCCTTGGGGTACATTCGCTTATCACAAGATGCCTTTCGAATTGATTAACGCTGGAGCCACATTCCAAAGGTGTATGAGTAAGACCTTCACTGATATGAAAGACAAGATTATACTCATATACCTAGATGACCTTACTATGTTCTCAAAGAAAAGGAAATATCATATGGAGGATTTAAAAAAAGTGTTATAGAGATGTAGAGAACATGGTATTTCCCTCAACCCAAAGAAGTCAGTTTTCCATGTAACTGAAGGAAAACTCCTTGGACATTATGTGTCCTAGGAAGGCATTAGAATTGATCCTAGTAGAATAGAGGCCATTCAGAGATTAAGTTTTCTCATAAGTAAAATAGGGATTAAGTCTTTCTTCAGACAAGTGAATTTCCTTAGGAGGTTTGTTCCTGATTTTGTAGAGACCACTAAACATATAGTGGATATGATGAAAGGGAATTCAAATTTCAAATGGAATGAGGTGGGAAAATGAGTTTTCCAAGATATTAAAACTGCAATTGCTAATGCTCCAGTTTTATGCCATCCTAATTATAAACATGACTTCATTATTTATTGTTATGCATCAAAACATACATTGTCAGATATCCTCGTGCAGGAGAACGACAAAGCAATCCAAGCTCCCATTGCTTTCATGAGTGTAACCTTAAAGAGTCATGAACTAAAGTATTTGATGATTGAAAAGCACACTTTTGCAGTGGTAAAAGCTCTTAAAAAATTTTGTTTCTATATTTTGCATTCACATTCAATCGTCCATGTCCCAGATGTAGCTGTGAAGAGCGTGTTGACGTAGCAAGATATAGATTGTAATGCAATAGGAGCACGGGTGGCAAAGATACAAGAATATGATATCAAGATTAAACATACTAAGCTGATAAGAGGGAATGCTCTATGTAGAGAAATTGTAGAGAGCAAGACCACTGGAGAACTTAAAGAATCAAATGGCAAGCAGTTGGTGCTCACAGTAGGTTTGTACGACTCTTGGTTTGAGAATATTTATTGCTTTCTAACATATGGTGAATGTCTAAAAGGTCTAAATGCAAAGAAAAGAAGAGACATTAGATTGAGAGCTACCAAATATGTGATTTGGGATGGTAAGATTTTCAAAAGGGCTATTGATGGTACATTCCTGAGATGTGTAGACAAGCCATAGCAAGAGAAGTTGTTGAAGACGTTTCATGATGAAGCTTGTGGAGGACAGTTCTCTTCTTTAGTCATGGCCTTCAAGATATTAAGACAATGCTATTACCAGCCTGGTATGTTCAAAGATGCATATGCCTAGGTAGCAAGATGTGAAAAGTGTAAATTATTCTCTGGACGTCCTCAGTTAGTCGCCTTGCCACTAAGACCCGTTGTTATTGAAGGCCCTTTTCAACAATGGGGTCTTGATTTCATTGGTTAGATCACCCCTGTATCTAGCGCCGGTCATCAATATATAATCACTGCTACAGACTACTTCACCAAATAGGTTGAAGCTAAAGCAACGAAGAATACTACCATAGAAGTGGTGTGTGAATTCATAAAGGAGAACATTCTAGTCAGGTTTGGAATTCCCATCAAGTTAGTGATGGATAACGCATCCTATTTTTCATCAGTGGAAATCACTAACTTTTGTTTTGAGTATGGGATTATAGTTGGCCATTCATCTGATTATTTCCCTCAAGGAAATGGTCAAGCAAAGTCTAGCAATAAGAACTTAATCAACATTGTCAAGAAGCTAGTCTTAGATAATCAAAAAGTCTGACACAAGAAGATTCATGAGGCACTCTGAGCAGATAGGGTGACACCTAAGAGGGCAATTGGCGTATCCCCATTTGAGTTGGTTTACAGGACTAAGGCCAATCTACCTTTACTTTTGGAATTAGCTACAAGTAAACTCAGAACAGTAATCGAAGATGATACTTATAAAGACGGTCTAGAAAAGAGGATCCTGTATCTGAGTAAACTGGAAGAAGAGAGAATGGAAATGTTTGATCACATCACACACCACCAAATGCGAGTGAAAGAACTTCTTGATAAGAGGACAAGGCCTCAAAAGTTTATGGTAGGGGACATGGTGTTGCTTTGGGATAAAAGAAGGGCTCCAAAAGGAATGCATAAGAAGTTTGACACCCTGTGGAAGGGTCCTTTCAGAATTCAATAAGCATTTGAAAATAATTCTTTCAAATTGTCATATGAGGACGAAAAAGTACTACCCCTAACTTATAATGGTCAGGATCTTAAGCTCTACCAAGTTACCAATTGAAAACATGTAACCCCTGTGCTATGGTGTAGTAGGTTAGTGTTTTTTGTGTTTCGTACTTAGCCTTTTCCTTTCAGTTTCCTTTTCCTTGTTGTTTGTCTTGTTTCGGTTTTGTTGTGTTGCCACCTTTTATTCCTATCCTTTTGCGAAACTAGAGATCCTAGGTCCCTAGCTTGGGTATAATTCTACCCAAGTCCCCAGTCAGAGCCAGTTGTTGCTCCACTTTTTCACCTTGTACCAATTTTACAAAGTGAAGTACCTTTTGGTTTGTTTTTCTTTTAGTCAGGTCGATAAGTCTTTACTCTCTTAGGTGATCAATTTCTTCATCAGGTTTTTACCTTTGACCTTCTCCCTCGCGATGCATAGCTGGGTGGGTTTTCTTTGATTATCATGAGTAGTGTGGGTAGTTTAGATCCTTACCTGATGAAGACTCTCAGACTATGCTATATCATATGATCTACTTGCAGTCTATTCAAACTGGACAAAGAAAGTTGGATTAGCAAAAAATCATGTATAGCCTTCTCGTTGGTGGAAAATCAAGTATCGCCTTCTCCTTGGCGAATTTCGCTCCCTGAAGGTTATTTTCCGCAAGGCCTTGTATATGCAATCAAAAACTTAATCAGTGCAAAGTAATTTGTGTTTTTTGAAACATCCTTCATACATCGTCACGATCTCATCACCTAGATCGATCAGAATTCAATGAAACGATTGAAAGGATGATCGGCGAAAAATGTGGAGAGAACCTCTCCACGGCGGGTTTCGAAGTCAAAAGTCAATTTTTCACAAAGGCTTTTACAAGAAGGGAAATTGACATGATGGGTCCCACCTTTCCCATGGCAAAGTCACTTTGGGATTTTCTGAAAGGATATAAATAAAGCAATTAAGGTAAGGTGAGCAAAGGAAAGGCATCAGCAGAAAATCAGAAATCAGCTTCTCCATTACAGGTTTTCTACCCTCATAGGTGATTTTCCGCATTGGGTGAGAAATCATAACTATAAGCATGGTGAGTATATGGATTGATCGCAGATTGTTTTTGGGAATGAATTGAGAGCAGATCAATCAAATTCGTCGGGTTATCTCAAGCAGAATTAGATCATGAGGATTTTCCCCTAGGGAGTACTATGTTTCCATTTTCCCGCAGAAGGGTTAGAATGGGAGTGTTTTCAATAATTTTCAAACTGCTGAGTGTGCTTCTTATATCATTTTCAACTATTGATATCTGTTACCACGCATCAAGAAAAATGGCAGTATGATTTGTGGGTTTCGATGGATTGGGCGGCATGAAGTCTACATGGTCGACCATCACGGATACTTCACTCCATTTCTACGACATGCAAGAATTTCAAAGGAGATTGAGAATAGATCTCGTTCATCCTATTATAGAGAAACTTAAAGGAAGAAAATTAGTGGAAGCAACCAGATTCCCTATAGTAGTACAAGCCCTAGAGTTGATTCTAGAGTGCATCAACCATTACAACTTGGACACAAAACGGATTCTCTTGCCCGATCAATCAGTTTTGATTTCAATCGATAGGCAAGCAGTCGTGAATTGTCTGCTAATTCCAAAGAGAGAAGAATTTTCTAACTTAACAATGATAGGGGCCATGTCAAAATTCTCTCTAATGAAGATGGTCTAGAGGAGGGAGATCATGAGTTCTTGGTTCCAGTAACCAAGGGGAACAAAGAGTAAGATTCCTAAAACCCATTTCGGTATTGACCTCAAGCCAAAGGTTGTGGACATCCTAGTTATGTTGATTCAACTCAAAGGTGAGGTAGAAGCCTTTAATTTTGTAGAATAGTTTTTCTTTCTAGTGCATGTTATTTGCTTGCATACGCAGTATATAGACTGGGCGCATGAGGTCAGTGAGAATCTTGCTAGGGCTCTTGCTGCAGCTAAGTTTTACAATTCTTTTTACATGTCTTCTTTCCTAATATACATGTTGGCTTCCCTTCAATTATGGCCTGGACTCCCTAGAGTTGAAGAGTTTCCTGATGATGTTAAAAGTTATGAATTTTACCCATGCTTACAGTTATAGAACAGTTATGCAGACTTTGTCAGAGTTAATGATGCTTTCACTATGAGAATTTGCATGTAACTTCAAGGATGCCTAGAATAGAGATTCAGCCCAGAAGCGATGGTGGCCATCAGCCAATTTGGCTGCTATTTAATGCAATTCTCATCCTTTTCTTATCTTTTTCTTGTAGCTTTTGATGGCTTCCCTATGAAGCTGCCCAGGTACCCAGATGCTATGATCATGCTCATGGAGATCATGAGACAAGCTGTTCAGGTGAACATGTTGAGCACCAGTCTGCGAAAGAAGGGATATGAATTCCCCATTAAGGTCAGAGCTTACAACTGCGAGGCCAAAAAAGATGCAAAGAATATTCTCAATGTATTTGAGAGGAAGTATAAATTGGAGGAGTATGACGTTGTAAGGCCTATGTTCAATCCAAAGGGGTATGCCCGAGATGTGCTTCAAATTGGGAGCGTGATCAAAGACATAATCACCATGGAGGATTACTGGGCAGACAGCAAGAACGAGTTGGAAAGTCATGATTGTGCATTTGCTAGATTCATGGTGGACCAAGTGAAGATGTATGGCATCAGTTTGGACGTGGAAGGAATAGAAGATGATGGTCAAAATATGTATAGCAATACATATTTGACTAAGTTGAGAGGTACACCAATCATTTTTGAGCCATATGTCAACATTGAAGAAGATTTTGATGTTATGATGGCAAGAATCATCAAAAGAACCAGACAATGGGTCGAATGGACAGCTAAGAAGGGTCGAAGCAGAAGTAAAGCTACTCAAGCTTCTCCAGCTACAGCTACCCCTACTTCATCACAGAGTGCTACTCCAAGTGCCACAACTACAGTGGTCCAAGGACCAGCTCAGTTTACAGGAGGAGGCAATCAACCCCCGAAGACGAATATTCAAATAACTCCAACTTGCCAAGGTGGATCGCTACTAGTCATCAGAGCTCAAACTAAACCAGAGGAAAAAGGAGCCGAAGAGCCGAAGGATGGAGCTACTACTCCAATTTCACCCTCCTCTGCCACTCTACCTCCATCTCCACAATCTGCCCCAATTCCATCACCTCATGTAACTCCTATTTTACCTTCTCATCAGAGCCCTATTCCATCTGTAGCTACTCCTCTTTTAAAGCTTGTTGATTCCCCTATTCAATTTGTGAAAGTTGGAGATGATCAGAGTAGTAGCAGTGAATCCACTGAGTTCAAAGAAGCTACGAAGAAGACTCAAGAAGAAGAAAAGGCTCCTGGTTCATCCTGAATTCTCTCTCGAGATCTGAAGAATCCTTTTTCAGCAGCTGCATTGGCGACAACTCAAGTAAAGAGGAAGATATTCAGCATAGAGTCTCTTGGAGCCACCTCCAAAATAATTAGCATGAAATCTTGGCTTGAAGATACTCTAGAGAAGAAAAGAAAGAGGAAAGAGGAAAGTACTCCTGCAAAAGATATTGTAACTTAGGCGGTTCGCACAGGATCTACAATAGTGAAACCTAAGAAACAGAGGACCCTGTCGATACTAGGACAAGATATAGAAAAAGGGCATTTGACTATGGAAGTGGTGAAACCAAACAAGGCAGGGACAATTGAAGATATGACACCAGGAGACTTCACCCTGCATTCTATTGATCTCGAAGAAGCCAGGCACGATACCAAGGTGGGCCTATGGAGATTGACCAATGATGTAATAGAAGAAAAACTAGAGAACCTCAAGTTGTCAAAGATCGAGATGAAAGAAAAGATTGAGGAATTAAGGAAGTTCATCAAACAACTAGTTGTACCATTGGCAACTATTACTGGTGTGCTTGCCACTGAGAATCCTTCAACAGAGGAGGTGCAAGCTTTCATATCTCAGTTGCAGAAAGATAGGCATTTAGGCCAAATTGGGAAAGAATGGATTGAGAAGCTCAATGCAGACATAATGGATTTAATTGACTAAATTGGCAATGTAATCATCCAGTTAGAAATGAAGAAAAATAACATTATGACCAATAGTAATATCTTAGCTGGAGAAGAGGTGAAAGGTGTTGAGTGTGTCTCTCTTTTAAAAATGGTCATTCAAATGAAAGCCAAAGATGTAGTTGAAGTAAAGATTTTGAAGAAAGGAAATGAGCCCCTAAATGAATGGCTCCAAAGCATGCAATTCAAGCTAGAGATGATTTGAGAAGATGAAAAAGGTCTCAGAGGAACATTGGATAAAGCCAGCAAAGCCCAGGAAAGATCATTTCAGCTCATGGGAAAAATGCACACTAAATCACAAACCAGTGGGCAAGGGAAATCCCTAATTAACATAGAAGTAATGAAAAACAACTTTTCTATGTATTTGAGCAACCTATCTGGGATGACTTCGAGCAGCCAAAACAAAGTATCAAAATTACAAACACTTGGCGGGTGTGTGTACGTGGCTACTGAAGAAGCGATAAATCTGCAGAATAAGGTAAAGGAGTTAGCTCAAGAACATGCAAGATGGCTCCTGAGATTCACTAATGTACACGTACCTAGCCATGATGAATTAATTCCAATCATGGCAGCTGCTAAAGCATACAGGGCGAAAACTGAAAAGGGAAAGAAGTCCAAACGGTTCAAGATTCCCCTCTTTCCGTTTTCTGTTATTTAACTTTGTAATTATGTCAAAATGATAACATTGGCATCTTTGCCATCTGTCATCTGGAGGAGATGAATTGATTAAAATTCTTTTGTAATGGTCATCTCTCTCACCCTATATGTAAGAAAATGAATGATTAATAAAGGGTCAGCAAATTTTTGGTGCAAATTTTGTTGCAGAGAAAATGAAGTTTTGTGCCATTTCTTAACTGGCCGCTTTCCCCATCTGTGTATGTTGTATTTCCTTTGATATTAGATTGGAATGGTTTAATGAACAGAGTTTCATTTTGTTATTTCAGTTTGATAGGGCTGGTAAATCAATCAAAGAATTGGAACTGGTTGTGGGAAATATTTCTGTTAACTTTCATTTCTATGTGCATTTTGTCATATCTTTCTAATCTGTTCTGGGTTCATTTCTTAAGCATCGTGTTACTCTGTTGTGTATTGGAAACCATAAGATTGTGAGATTTTGAATACAATAGTATCTGTCAGTTTCTCCATTTGCATTATCATACCTTCATACTCTGCATTTCGTATCATCATGTTATGAAATTCATAAGACTGTGAAGATCATCAGCATAACACCCTTGCATTTAAATCCATGCCTAAGTTTCACTTGTTAATCTTCTCCTGCCTAAGATCCTCTCTTGCTCTCAGGTTAAGAACATACCCCACATTAATCTTGGGAATAAAACATAATTTCTTGCATACCATTCATATAGGGAGCTATACCTACCAATTCAGAGAAAAGCCAGTAACCATAGAATGGCTTTTTCATCTGTTATAAATAGATATTGTTCACTAACTGGTCATTAAGAGTCACATTTCCACAAAAGATTGAAGAGAACAAATATGTTTACCAACAGAAAGGAAAGTCCTAGATTCGATGGTAAAAACTATGATAGCTAAAGGGATAAAATGAAGACTCATCTCTTATACATGGGTCAAGGATATTGGCTTGTAACCAAGACATCAAAAAATATTGTAGAAGAAGACAACCTTGAAACTTCTACCGAGGAATAGAGAGAAGTGTTTATATGCAACATAAGGGAAAAAGAAGCAATACTACCAGTGTTACCTAAAAGTGAGCACAATTAGATAAAATTACTTAAAACATGTCATGAAATTTCAAAAAAAATAGAGGATAATTATTTTGGTGATACACATGCAAAAAGGGTTAGATTGCAAAATTTGTATTGCACTTTCCAAGATGCTAGAATGATGCAAGAGGAATCTATAAGAAGCTATGTTGGGAGAATATTTGAGAATTTTGTAGGAATCACATCTCTTGATAGAAAGAAATCTGATGATGAAGTAATATGGAAGATTTTGAAAAGTATGACACTACCTTTCAAGACAATAGAATAAATGATTTAGCGGATGATACCTTGTACTAATAATTTTACTAAAGAGACATTGCTTGGTAGATTGGAAGTTGTAGAATTTGATCTAAAATAGTCTAGAGAATTGGCAAAAGTTGAGATCGCATTCAGTTCACTAAACATCAAACCTGGTCTAGCAAGGAGCCCAAAAGAATAGGGAGACATTACTAGCAATAGCAAGACCATTGAATAAAAGATCCAAGAGGGAGTAGCTCTTCTTGTGGAAAGAGAACAAGATGGTAAGAATATATTCAAATGTTGGACATGTAATGAATATGGTCATTATGCATCTAAGTGTCCTAAAAGAGAAAGAAAGTATAATGGAAGGTTCAAGTCTAGAAGATCTAGAAATTTTTTGTATGCTAATGAAGAAGAAGATAAAGAAGAAGAAGAATCTGGTCAAAACATGAGTGAAGATGAATTATGATTCATAGCTATAAAGGAGGATGATCTTGATAGAGAAATCAGAGAAGAAAGTGTGTTGATCTCACAAGTTGAAAGGAAATGTTGGATCATTGATAGTGGTTGTTCACAGGCATGACTGGTGATATGAACAATTTTGTCAAATTTAGAAGCCATGATGGAGGAATTATCAAAGTAGGTAACAATGTAGCTTATCATATTACAAGAATTGGATCTATCACACTTGGTGGAAAACCATATACTGGTGATGTTTACTTTGTTGATGGACTAAAGCATAACTTGCTGAGTGTTGGACAACTTATGGACAAAGGTTACCAACTATAATTTGGTAATAACACATGCATTGTAAAAAAAAAAAGGAAAGAAAACTTCTTGGCAGTGGCACAAGAATTGGAGGTAATGCATTTTAGTTAAACTCCACTGAAATAACATTTTTGGTAGCCAAGATTGATAAGAGTTTGCTATGGAATAGAATATTTTTTCACAATAACTTTGATAACACTGTGAAGGCCAGTAATACACTTGATATAAGAGATTCACCTAAGATCACTAAGGCCACTAATACTATTTGTAAGGAATTTATTTTGACTAGGTAGAAGAGAGTCTCATTTCCTAGTAAGGAGTTATGTACTACACAAAAGCTAGAACTAATTCATATAGATCTGACTGGTCCTACAAGAACAAGAGGATACTATGGAGAAAGTTACTTTATGATTTTTGTTGATGATTTCACTAGAATGATGTGAGTATCTTTTCTTAAATAAAAATTAAAAGAATTTGAGAAATTCAAGATATTTGAGAATGAAGTTGAGAATGAATATGGAGTCAAAATCAAGAACTTAAGGTCAAGTAGAGGAGGAGAATTCACCTCTAGAGAATTCAATATCTATTGTGAAGAGCATGGTATTAGGAGATATCTATCTTAACCCCATACATCCAATCAAAATGAGATTGCTAAAAGAAGAAAAAAATCAATTGCTGAAGTAGCAAGGGCTATGTTGTTTGAGAATGATGTACCAAAGGCCTTTTGAAGAGAAGCAGTCAATATTGTAGTATGTACACTGAATAAAGTACAAATTAGGAAAGGTATGGACAAGACACCTTATGAGTTATGGTTTGGTCACTCACTATAACTCAAGTACTTAAAGATATTTAGAAGCAAATGTTACATCAAAAGATGGGTTTGATCAATGGAGTGATGAAGGTATGTTTCTTGGCTATTCATTAAAATGTAAATCTTACAAATGTTTCAATTATAGTAAAAAAAAAACTATAGTAGAGAGTGCAAATGTTAAAATTGATGAAAAAATTGGCATCAAGAAAGGATAATAGATTATAATTCTAATGGAGATGATTATTCTAGAATACCTAATAGAAGTAATGAATCATTTCTCAAGACCAACAACAACTTGTAGAATAATGCTCAAATTGAAGATGTAAGAGAAGAATAGAGCATAGTGCCTAAAATAAGAATTGAAGTAGAATATCCTACTCCAAATAAGAACATGATAAAATAGTACTCTTTTGACTAGATAATAGGAAGCAAGGAAAAGGCAGTAAGGACTAGGATTAGAATTAATGAAGAACTATGTTTGATATCTCAAGTAGAACCAAGAAGCTTAGATGAAGCAATCAAAGATGATCATTGGATAAGACCAATGGAGGAAGAAATCCATCAAATAATTAAAAATGACACATTGGAGTTAATTCCTAGACCTAAGGACAAAAATGTGATTAGCACAAAATGGGTATTCAAAAATAAAATGAATGAACAAGGAGAAGTAATAAGGAATAAAACAAGACTTGTATGCAAAGGCTACTCTTAGCATAAAGGAATTATTTATGACGAAGCATATGCATCTATAGAAAAGATGGATGTACTTAGAATGTTCCTAGCACAAGTAGCAAACAATAATTTCAAGGTATATCAAATGGATGTTAAATCATCATTATTGAATGGAGAACTTGAAGAAGAAGTTTATGTTGAACAATCAGAGGGTTTTCCTTTAATAGAAGAGAAGGATATGGTTTGCAAACTAAAGAAAGCATTGTATGGCTTAAAGAAAGCACCAAGAACCTAGTATGCAAGGTTGGAAAAATACTTAGCAAAGCTTGGATTTTCTAAATGAACAACAGATAGTAACTTGTACTTGAAGAAAGTAGGAGATGATTTGCTAATAATCATTGTATTTTTTTATGACACTAGTTTTGGTCGAAATGATGAAGCTAGTAACAAATTCTCAGAAGAAATGAAACATGAGTTTGGGATGAGCATGATAGGAGAAATGAAATTCTTCTTAGGATTGTAGATTGTTTAGAATAAGCATCTTTATCTCTCAGACCAAGTACTTAAAAGATTTGCTAAAATGATTTGGTCTAGAAAATTGCAAACCTGTTGGAACTCCTATGGTCATCAGACACAAAATATCAAGCAAGGATGAGTCACCTACCATTGAAAAAAAGAAGTATAGATCTATGGTTGGAGGATTATAGTAACTAAGTCATAGAAAACCAGATATAGCCAATGTAGTCAAAGTTGTGGCCAAATTTAGAATATCACTATGTAGTAGTAAAAAGGATATTCAGATATCTGAAAGGAACATTAGATTATGAGAGTTGGTATGATAGAAGAAATGAATTTACTCTTTATACTTATACAAATGCTGATTGGGATGGAAATAGGGATTATATAAAAAGCACAAGTGGAGGAGCATTTTTCCGAGGAGAAAGACTAGTCTCTTGGCTCAACAAGAAGCAAAATTGTATTTTTCACAAAGTACTACAGAGGTAGACTATGTTGTAGTAGCAAAAAAATTGTAATCAAGTCACATGGATGAAGAAGATGATGAAGGAAATTTGAATAACATTCACATAGCCTATTATCATTCATTGTGATAACACAAGTACTGTCAACATTTCTTAAGTCTTATTTTGCATTCTAAGACTAAACACATTGCCATAAAATATCATGTGTTGAGAGAGAAATTTGCTGAGAAAGAAATCAGACTAGAATACATTAATACTAAGGATTAGATTGTAGACATTTTCACAAAAGCCTTACCAAAAGATACGTTTGAGTACCTAAGAGGTATGCTTGGGGTTATCCCCCTACCTAGCTCAAAGCAAAAAATGCAAAAGTGCATCACTCTAGGGTACATAGCACCATTGTTAGATTGGACTAAATGCTGATGCTTCCTCTATGGGGAAGTATCTATGGTGAATAAAGTCAACAAGGACTCTTGGTGAATGATAATTGTTGTACAATAATGTCTTTAGAAACTTGTGTTGTTTATAGAATTATATGCAACAAACCAACTTGTGGTCATGCTATTATATTGTTGAATGTCCAATTTTTTTGTACTACCTTTGACATTGATGTCAATGGGGTAGAGAGAGTGACATGAAAAACATTAGAGAGATTTTGTACTATGGGGGAGAAATGTTGCAATAAAGTATTTGCATTAAGCAAGATTTGAGTGATGAAGAGACTTGTTGGTATTTTTGGAACTAGATGTTTTTCATCTATGTTACCATCAATGCAAAGGGAGGAGATTGTTAGCATGTATGTTGATGCTATGGGGGAGTATTGCAAAACATTATGATGTATTTATAACTATGTTTTTCATTGATGACAACATAGTAATAAGTTTGTAGAAGACTAACAAAGATAGAAGACTAAGCAACATACTAAGGATTTTGTATTGAGGACAATACATTACGTATCTACTCATGCATAGTTACTAGCATATACTACAACATCTATGTGACATGTGGGCAAGTACGCAAAACTTGAATCAACAACATATGGAAGTTATTAATGATTTATAGAGAACCATAGGGAAACAAAGCATTAGGAACATAGTTTCTATTGTATGATCAATATAGTAAATTGTATTTGGAATGAAGGATTGCACAATTAACTAGAGGTACTACAATGACCATTGATGATGTTAGCAAGTGCACAGGTACAAAAGTCACACATGTGGAAGGTTGTGTATAAATATGAGCTGACAACATTAATTAAATGTGTATTTCATTTAATTACCTTATGATAAAGTACGGAGACAACTCAAGGAATTAATATTATGGTAAGATGTTTTTTTGATTTTAGTCATTAGGATTTGAGATTAAGAAGGAGAGAAAACTTGTGAATTAAAAATTAGAGGAGAAGATTAATCTACTAATGTGTGGCCCTAGAGTTTATTAATGGATACAGAGTTCCAAATTTGATAGCATGATGAGAAGGTGAAGAAGTACGACGTACTAGAAAAAGGAAGAAGCTCAAGATTATTTCACATATATTATTTTGAAAGGAATAGTATCAAGATCAATTAGACAATGGGTTCATTGATCTGATCCTGAACCTATTTGGACAATGGGTTCAACTATCTTCTTCAACTCCTAATAGGGTTGGAATCTCCTAACAAGGATTCAAAGTCTCCTAACAGGGACTTATTGTACTAAGTGTTGTAACAGACTCCTAATAGGATCCATCCTCTAACAAGGACTATTTAGATTAGTACATTATTTTATGGGCATCATTCCCACTAGGATTTCCCCTTTGATCAAGGTTTTCCCTAGTCAACATATCTATTGTTATTGTGTATGCACATTTCTTTATGATTGTTGCTTACTTGGTTGAATATTAAAAAATTTCAAGATTAATATATATTTGATTCACCCCAATCCCCATAAGTTTTATTGGTGATATATTATTTCTAACATCTATATTCTCTCGTACTCAGCATCTCCCCTCTATTGGAGAAGATATGAAACATCCAACCCATTCTTATGTAGTCATGTGGTTTTTTGAGGACACCACAATTGGAGTTGATGGCTTTGAGCTCTATGAGTTTTGATCTACAAAAATTTTTCTACTTTTCATTTCTAACACTCGAACCCTTGACCACTCTATTGAAGTAGGCCACGCAGGTTGTTTCTAAGTCCATTTTGATTGTATAAAAATGGCATTGTGGGCTAGATTTACATTAGTGACTCATCATTCAAATTGGCACTCACATTGGACCTATGCTTGATTATACAAATTGAGATCAAGCTATTAGAGCCATTATATTTGACACTTGGTGGAGTGTCATAGGTTTTTTTTTCAAAAAATTTCTTGATGGGACCATAACTGTCAATTTTAGACCCTAGTTTTGATAACATCAGCATGTGTTTGAGAATTGGACCCCTCACCACATTGATTTCTAGTTTGGTGGTTTGAATTTTTAGGGCCATAAGTCACTCATATCCTAAATATTTTAGTGTTATAGTTGTTTTCTAGTTTTGGTGAACAAATTTTGTTGAATTGGGAGATTTTGATGATTGTACATGTCCAATCCTACATTTTGCAACTTCAAGGGCTCATATAGACACATATTTAGGTCTTGTGCTTTTGGAAAGTGCATAATTTTTTGTTTTCCTTCTAGATCTATGATTATATTACAGTCTTGGGTGGAAATTGATACAACTTTCATAAATAGGTCATCTTTTGCATTGTATTGCTTTGATCAAACTTCAAAATTGTTGTATATCTAAGCAACATTGCTAAGTACTAGATTTGAATTCTAAGAGGAGGTTGTAAATAGAAAAATTAGAATTCCACTTAGGCCATAAATTGGAAAGTGTCTAATTTAATCAAACTAAGTATAAAGTGCCTAAATCATTTGTTTGGGGGAGGGGGGGAGGGGGGTGGTCTTTGATTGAGTGAAAATGGGGGGTTGTCTCTTGGTGTTGTGTGCCTTTCTTCTTGTCATTATCTTTCCTTCCTTGCATTATGGGAAACATTAAGGTTCCAAAATTAACATGACACAATTATGCCACATGGTTAGTTAAAAAATGGTATGAATTAATAAATGAATAAGTTTCTCAATATGTAGGTGGATCTCTTCCTAAACCCACAGGTGATAAATTAATTCAAAATGATATCTGTGCTTGGGAATTGGTAGATAGAAAAGACCTAAGAATCCTTAGGTTAGGGTTTGATGATAAGATCCTTTATTAGATCATAAAATATGATACATCCAAGGAAACTTGGGATGAACTTAAAAAGCTATATATGGTAAACTAACTAAGGAGGAGGTCTACAAGATTGAAGATGAACTTAGCTCTCTAGATTCTAAGAACTTTGATTCCATATAGGATTTTATCATTAAGGTCAATGAGTTGTGAACAAAACTTCATGATTGTGGTAGTTGCATTAAGGATGATATGTTGATTTCTCTAATTCAAAATAAGCTAGCATCAGACTGCTCAACATTTTTCTTTACTTTCAACACCTCAATGGAAACCTTAGGAGCTCCTTATTAGAAAATCACTTTTGATGAACATGCCTAGTTCATAGAAAATGAACAAGCTAAGTTGATAATAATGGGCATTCTCAATTCTTTAAAGTCTAAGGCATTAGTGGCTATTAATGAGAGCTCCAAAAATCTGATTGGTGGAAGTTCAAACAAAGGCAATGGTAGAAAGAAGAAGAGGAAAGATAACAAACAAGGGGACATGGAAAATTCACCACCTAAATCAAATCACAAACAAGGAAAGCTTTCTCTTAATACCAACAAAAATGGGGACAATAATTAGGTAAAGAAGAAGTGTGCCTATTGTAAAAGAATTGGTCATGATGAACATGATTGTTGTCAAAGTAGATTGATGAATTGAAAAACATAATGAAGAAGCATAATGTTCCATTGCCTAATGCTCTTCATCTTTATAATCTAAGATAAAAGGTCAAGCTTTATTCAAGTACACTATCCGTCAAGGGAATGAAATATTGACTCAAGTGCCACACATCACATGAGGGCTTTAAAGAGATATTTTTCTTCAATGACACCTTTAGAGGTACCTCACATATTTGTAGGGGATGATACTAAAGTAGAAGTTGAAGTAAAAGGTAAAGTTGACATAGAAAGTGGAGCATTCACGGATGTTCTCTATGTTCCTAACCTTACCTCCAACCTTATTTTAGTCTACCAAATAACTCACTATGGATGTGGAAATAAGGTTGAATTTATTCTAGATTAAGTTGTTGTGAAAATAATCAAAGATGGTTCTATGGTTGCAATAGGTGAAGCTAAACATGATTCAAGGATTTAACCTTTCTCTTCTTTTATGCCTAAATATAATGGACAAACCATTTTAATTCATTCAAATATAGAAAATAAACTATGGCATCAAAGTTTGGACATCTCAACTATAGGTATTTTCAATAGCTTAAAAGCAAGAACATGGTTCATGGTCTACCTCAAGTCTAGTTCTTAGATGGTGTTTTTTTAGGTTGCACAATTGGGAAGCATCTAGAAAAAATGTTTGACAATGTGAAGTTTTGGAGAGAACAAAGTGTTCTTGACCTAGTTCATAGTGATCTGGCAGGTTCATTTCTAGTGCCATTATTTGGAAAGTCCTGCTATGCACTCACCTTTATTGATGACTACTCTTGCTACACTTGGGTATTATTTATCACTCATAAGAGTGAAATGTTTGAACAATTTCTCAACTAGAAGGATCAAGTGGAAAAGTAGTTAGAGAAAGCCATCAAGGTTCTTCGAATAGATAATGGAAGGGAGTATGTAAACACAAGACTTATAGATTTTATACTCAAGAGGGAATTGACCTTCAACATTTAGTACCATACACTCCACAAAAAAATTGTGTTGTAGAAAGGAAGAACAAAATCCTCAAGGAAGAGAAAACTACACCCTAAATAGGAGTCCTCATAAAGATTTGGATGGTTTAACTACTTTTGAAGCTTGTAATGGAAAGAAACCTATTGTAAAGAATTTTAAATTCTTTGGTTGTCCAACATAGGCATGAATACCTCAAGATAAATGTAAGGCATTTGAACCTAAAAGTAATCCTTTCATCTTTATTGGTTATTTAGAATCTCATAAAGCGTACAAATTGATTTTTCTAAAGACACATTGAATTTTCTATGAGAGGAGTCTACACTTTGAAGAAATTTGTCCAAGCTTTACTTCTTCAACTCTTCCTTCTTCCTCCTTCATTGAAGAGAGTTATAGTGATGACAATGACCTTGAAGATGTTTGTCCACAACCCAAAAAGAGGCATTAGAAAAATGAGGTTGAGGAAATCCCTTCTACTTCTTTATCTTCTTCCGCTAGAGCAAAATGGGCTCAACAAACATTGCAATAGGACCATTGGTAGGGAATCCTTCAGATATTAGGAGGACAAGATAACAAAAAAACTCACTCCCTCATGCTTATATTACAGTTTTTTTTGATCCTCAATCATTCAAAGAAGCTCCAAGATTTATAGAATAGGACAAAGAATACAATTCTCTTATGAGAAACAAAACATAGGACTTAGTCTCTCTTCCTAAGGTAATAAAATTGGTTTGGTGTAACTAGATCTATCAGACCAAGTATGTAGTAGGTGGAAGTATTTATAAATATAAGGAAAGACTTGTTGCAAATGCTTACTCTCAGGTGCCTAGTATTGACTACACTGAGACCTTTGCTCCAATTGAAAAAATGAACTCCATTCTTTTGACACTATAGCTATAGCTCAGAGATGGGTTGTTCATCAGATGGAAGTGGAGAGTGCAATCTTAAATGGTGATCTTTATGAGGATATTTTTATGGAGCAGCCACAAGGTTTAATTTAGGATTCTACTTTGGTTTACAAGTTAAAAAAGACTATCTATGGACTAAAACAAGCTCCAAGAGCTTGGTATGCCAAGATGGATTCATTCTTTCTCTTAGCAAGTTTCACTAGATGTCATTTAGATTTAAATGTCTACATTCTTCGCTAGGATGATTCTCACTTGCTACTTGTGATTTATGTTAATGACTTAATCATTAAAGGGAGTACAAAATCCATCATCGATAGTGCCAAGTTTACTTTATAGGACATATTTTCTATGATAGACTTGGGTCTATTTCATTATTTCCTTAGTATTGAGATACAAAAATCTTCATCAAGGATCAAAATATCTCAACCCATTTATGCTCTTGATCTACTTGGTCAATTTTTTATGAGTGACTACAAGGTTACATCTACTCCAATTCTTTCAGGTGTTAAGTTAGAAAGAAAGTGTTCCACTCCTATTGTTGATTCTACTTTTTTTATATAGCTAGTTGGAAGTCTCATCTACTTGACACCTACACACGCTGACATATAATTTGTAGTTGGCACGACTTCTCACTTCATGCAAGAGAAACATAAACTTCACTAGAAGGAAACCAAATGCATCTTACACTATATCCAAGGTAGACATACATATGGGATATGCTATATAGCTGATACTAGACTACAATTAGTGGGTTATACAAACTCAGACTATGCAGTGGATCTTGATTCTTGAAAAAACACTTTAAGATACATGTTTCATCTTGGTTCTGGCCCCATTTGTTGGTATAGTAAAAGGAAAAATACTATTGCTCTTTCTTCTACTAAAGCTGGGTGTCAAGGAGTTGGAATTGTAGCTATAGAAGCTATTTGGTTATAGCATATTTTGAAGGAGTTTGGTTTTTTCATACCGAGACCCATAGTCATACATTGTTATAAATAGAGTGCCATTGAAATCTCAAAACATCTAGTGCAACATCAATCCACAAAACACATTAAGGTTCATATGCACTACATCAGAGAGCTAATTAATGAGTAGATCATTACATTCTAGTATTGTCCTATAGAACAATAGATTGTAGATATTTTCACCAAGCCCTTCACTGAGGTCAAGTGTCTTCATTTGTGAGAATTCTTGGGGGTGTGAGATTTTTCACTAGGGGGGCTACATGACTCTTCTTTCTTATACTTATCTCTCCTTTTGGAGGAGGTTTTTCCTCTTTCTTTGTTTTCAGAGAGATTGTATTGCATTGCATAGCATTGTCTATAGAGCATTGCATTTGTACACAGGTACCTAACATGGCCTAATAGTTAAGACCCACATTGCATCTTGCATTTATCTTTGTTAGCTTAAGTTCATTCCCTTAAGTTACATTAAGTGGGTTGTTAGTGTAAATGATTAATTATTATTTCACTTTTCTTAAGTGTACTTAGCAATATGCATAGGCATATGAGTTTTCTTATTGACAACACATGATTCAGTAACTTATTTGAGCACATCTTGTCTACAAAATCTATTTATGAGATACACTTATGTAAACTTATCATCTCATCATCAAACAAACTCTTGTGCTAAATGGAGGATAATCCACTCTTGGTAGACATGTGCTTAGTTGTGATGTTTGTCTATTTGCTAACTCCTAGTCATTCTAGTTTCCTTTATATATAGGAACTTCTATTTTTTATTCATCTGATATCTATTATCATTCTAATCATTATTGAGATTCCCATTTGATCATCATTAGTCTCTCTTGTTCTATCTATTAAGCTTCTTGATCTTGGTGTTGAATTATTACCTTAGGCATATTCTTACAATTATAAAATCCGTGACTAATTTTCTAAATTCTCTTTTGGTGGTGATTGCTTCAACCCATCTTGTAAAATAATCTATTCCAACTAAAATCCATGAGTTCTTGCCATTCGATTTATTCATGATTTCTCCTATGAAATCAATTCCCCATTGTTGGAATGGTTCTTGTACCTTGACATGTCTAAATGATAAATTTCCAAAGAACTTTAACTTTCCTTTGAATCTTTGACAAGCATCACATTTCATCACACACTTATGTTCATCTTTGAAAAGTATAGGCCACCTAAATCTATCCCTAGTCACCTTCTAAGCCATTATTTTAGCCATAAAATGGCCTCCACAAAATCCACTATGAATTTCACTTAGTTTACTAATTGAGTATTCTTCATCAACACACTTTAGAAGTACACCTTCCATAAATCACCCTTGACAATCATATACCTAATGGTTTGCATCTTCATTTCTCTCTTCTAATTTTTACTCATCTCTAGTGGAGTTTACATATATTGCAAATAATAAATTATGCCTTTGTACTACTCACAAGTATCCATATCACATAAATTACTTTTGCAATCACCATCAAGTTGGTTTGTCTCATTTGCTTCTAAGTTGGCATTTTCCATCATCTTTTTGAGTCCTTATCCCCTAATCAACTTGGTGATTTGAATTTCTATATTAAATTCCTGGATACTTTTGATCCATTTGCACCATCTTCCTAACACATTTTTCTAAGAGAAAATATATTTTACTGCAACACTTAGAACAAATACAATTATAGTAGCACCAGATAAGATAACATATAAATGCTTTTATAACTTTGACTAATGCATATTATTTTTTTCATTTATCTCATATTATGCTATGGTCTTCTTAAATTCTTCCTCAATTTGCTACAATAGGATTGCTAGTATAGTATGAAAGGAAGAAAATGAGAATATGTGCATGGGTTTTCCAAAATTAAGGGCTTTCAAAATTGGGTCATCTTCAATTACTTTTTTAATCTTTTGAAAAGCACTTGTTCACTCATTATCGCATTTGATATCAAAACCATTCTTGAGCATCTGAGATATAATTCTTATCACCTCTACAAATTTATTGACAAAACCTTCTACAAAACATTATCTCCCAAAGAAATATTGGAACCCCTTTACACTTTTAGGCTTTTGAATCTCATTAATAACATCTACCCTTTTAGGATCTATTCTTACTTCTTTTCCAACAAGATTCCCTAAAATATTACCTTCTATAACCCCAAAATAATATTTCCTTGGATTGAAAGAAATAAAAATTACAAATCTCTAGCTAATGCCTTTTTTGAATGCATAGAATGATCCATTTCCTTGTTTGAGTATGTTGTCTAATCATCTTGGTATGCTACTAGGAACTTGTCAATAAAATATATGAAGGCCACATCCATTGATCTTTGGAAAGTAGCATCAGCATTGGTTAGCATTGGTTAGACCAAATTGAATCGTACTATACACATATATTCCCCATGTTGTTGTAAATGTCAGTTTGTAGTACTCTAAATCTTTTACAACTATTTGGTTATATCTAGAGAAACCATCCGTCATGGACATAAATTTTGATTTAATAAACCGTTACAACATTTCCTCTATGTTAGGAAGCCGTAGTTATCCTTTAATGATGATATATTCAAGTTCATGAAGTCAACACATAATCTTATATCTCCATTCTTCCTTCTAAAAGGAACAAGATTTGATACCCAAGGAGAGTGCTTTATTGGCTTGATCATTCTAGCATCCCTTACCTTCATCAATTCCAATTGCATTTTTGGTGCTAAGGTTAGGTTAATAGGCATTTTCTTTTGTTTAAAAGTTTTGGCACCCTCCTTGAGTGGGATTTCATGCTAAAATGTGCTTTCCCTATAGACCTTCAAATAATCCTAGAACCAAGAAAATGCATGCGTATATTTTCTTAACAATTTTATTAAGTCCTTTTATGTCCTAGGAGTTAATCTCTTACCAATTTGTTCTCTTTTTAGTGCATGCTCAGTTCCATGATGTATCTCCTCTAACTACTTAGCATCATTCTCTTTAGCAATAAACTTAGTTCTGTCATGACTATCAAAAATTGGTATCCTTACCTTCTACTATGGTAACCTTACAAATTATTTCCAAATATGGTATCCTCACCTTCTACTATCTCAATGATAGTAGTACAATCAATTTCTTGACCCAATAATTGGTCTTCACAATTTGAGAACCTTAAAACATCTCTATCATCCTAAAAAACTTGCCAATTTTTTATGTTGTTAGGGATGGATGGTTTGATTTGTACCTCTACCTTTGATACACTTGAAAATGTGATATCATTAGGCTTTAAAGAAATATTGGCTAACAAATCAACCATCTTATTGTTACCTTTTTCTACCCAAGATATACCGAGTGCATCAAAATTATCTACCATGTCCCATACAACATGTTCATATTGTCTTAATCTTTTATTCTTAGAGACATATACATAGTTAACTTGAGATACAACTTAACTCAGAATATTTGATTACATGCAAAAATTTAATTCGATGCTTATATGAAAATCTCAATTCTAACAACAAATCTTCATACTCTACAACATTTTTTGTGCATGGGAAACATAGAGTAAAAGATAATATATGGGTAGACCCCTCATAGAATACAAGAAGAATACATACTTGAGATCTATCCTTGAAAAATGCACCATCAAAATAGATGGTCCATAAGTCTCCTTTGCCTTATTTTATTTCTACTTCTGCTACAATAATAGAGTTTGCATGTTCCTTCTCCAAAACAAGGACCTCATTCCTGAGTGAGTTGATCTTAGTGTGCACAAATAATGCCATCTCATCATCAACATCTTGTTTAATCATATAAATAATATTTCTCTCTCTATTGATTTCGACCAGTTTGTCATTAATTTTAAATGTTACTAGAGACAAATCACATTGTAGGTTTCCACCCATTGTTTCACTCCACTTTCCAGATAATAACATACCATATTGTGATGGGATTTCCACAACTAGGACACTCATTGTCAATTATTTTTTAGGATAGAAAGACAATCTATAAGGAAGTGCATTTATTTTCCCTATGATAGTAACTTCTCTTTTGTCCATAGAAATACATTTACCCTGGGTAGTATCTACCTTCAATCCTAACTTTCCCATAACCTCAAAAGGCATTACTATATTTGATGCACTAAAATCTATCATATAGTTTTTAAATGTCATTCCATTTAAAATAATGCTTAATAAAAATGGATCTATATTTCCTAAGCACTAATTTAGTGAATCATTTAAATACATCAGTGGGGTTTGAGACACAATGCCCTCTATTTTTATTGGTTCTTTATTTTCCTTATATGAATCACTTAAATTACAATTATGGTAAACATTTTCTCTAACATTCCCAATCCAAGTTAAGGATTTATCATTATGTGTAGGGATTCTTAACAATAATGAGAGTGGGACTTTACTAAACATTTTGATAGCATAAATAACATATCAGTATGAGGGGTGGGAAGAATTTATAATTTCATCCATATTATTTTCCTACTCCTTATTTTTAGTAGCATCAGATAAATTTTCTCTCTCCTTTTTCCCATCCTTAGTTTTAACCTTTGGAGCATTTGAAGTATCTTCTTTCTTGGGCTACCATTTCTTGCTCACATTGTTGATCTTGATGTCAGATCCATCTTGAGGCTTATTTTTTTATGCTCCTTAGGATCCAACTTCTTAACCAAAAAGTTGATAGCTTTACTCCCTAAATTTCAAGACACCATACCTCTTGCCTACACTGTGCAACCATGTTATCAATGATCTCATCAATCTCTTCCTTACTAGGTCTTCTCAAAACTACTTCATGCTTTGAGGAAGTCATATTTCAAGTTACATCATCCATTTCATCTTCATCTAAGAAGACTTGTTGATGTGTAACATCATGAATCTATCTTCTGACATTCACATCATTATCAACAGTATCAACATCAAATACATCATCACAACAAGATCCATCTATGTTACAACCTATGTCATAACTAAACGTAGTTTCAATAAGAACTACCTAGATAATTTTGATTGAAACTATGTAGGTAATTTCTATCAAAATTACCAAGCTTGAATGCGATCTGTTAACCCTGCTCATGTGCTAGCTAGGTTTGATAGAAAAATAATAATAAACTTTTGAAACTTTAAAAGGCTCATATTTGAACCCATATATCATTTTGGTAGTGGAATCAACAGTTTTGATAAGAAGTTCTTAGCTATAGCCATTTGACTCATCAAACTCTGAAAAAGGTATGGATTATCATTTTTTTACCCTGTCTAATATTTTTAATTAAATTTTTTTTTTTTTTTGTTTGTATATATATATACATACATACATACATACATACATGCATACATACATACATACATGCATGAATACATGCATGCATGCATGCATACATACATAGATACATACATACATACATACATACATATTAATTTATATACACATGATATGTGTGTGTGTGTGTGTATATATATATATATATATATATATATATATATATATATATATATATATATATAGATATATATATATATATATATATATATATATATATATATATATATATATATATATATATATATATATATATATATATATATATATTTATTTATTTATCTGTGTGTAGATATTGTGGATATTGTACACATACTTTTAAAAAAATTATGTAAACATGTGGATTTGTATTATATATTAACATGTATTAGATTTTAATTTGTATATATAATATAAATACATGCTAAATATGTACATTTTATGTGTTTAATGCAATGTAAATTCATTAAAAATATATTTTTAATACTCACCTACTTAAATTACACCAATGGAGCATTTGAAATTGAATTTACACATTTTTTATTAATACTTCACCTAAATTAAACCTGACTTAAACTAAAAATTGAACGATAACAATAAATTAACAAACTTAACACACAATTATATATAAAGTTCTCTAGTTCATATAAATAACTTACTAACTTAAACCTCTTTAAAACATTGTATTAAAACATAATAAATAACATGAACCTAAGTCAAGGCTATGAGCCCTATAAATGCATGCATATATAAACTAGAGATCATAAGAAGTTTGTAATTTATAAATTCATGTGATATATGTATATAGAATTTTTGATATTCTGGACCCTTAAACAATCAGTTCAAGATCTCTTGAACAATATTTTTATGTGTATATAGATATTTCAATACATTCTCTAAGGTCTAGGCTTTATTTATGAACATCCTAAACTAAGACCCTTTAATTTATTATTCAATCTAGTTCTGTATAACCTAGTAATGTGTCCTAGTCCACCCATGTGATATAGACTCTCTAGACCTAATCAACAATTATGAAGTTGTGGCACACACACATGATATAAAATAACAAATACTTAGTTGAATTATGAAGCTAAAATGGATGGACATGATAGAAATTAGTTTTAAACTTAAGATAATGGTTTTTTTTTTCTAGCTTAGGATTATTATTCAAGGGTTAGATTTTACATAACGATTAGTAGTTATGGCTAGAGATAGGATTAAAGCAATGGTTAGGGTTCTAGAGTGAGTGTCTAGATTAAGATTAGAATTACATTTGGACTCCAGTTAAGCCTCTAAGGTTAGGGTTTCTATTACACTTTTCTTGGAGTTTAGATTAGGCTTTTATTAGTGTTCATAGTAGGGTTTTATTAGGGTTCATATATGTATGTAAAACACTCAAATTTGAAGTTTAAGAAGTAAAACACACATGTGCAATATATATTCATTTCATGTTTAGGACATATGTGCATGCTCATTTTGAATGTTGAAAGATAAATTTCAAACATGTGTATGTTCATTTATGTTTTAGGACTTATATATATGAAAACTAAATTTGATACATGTGTATGTATTTATTTCAACATTTAAAAATAATTTTGATTCATGTGCATTTATTATATGTTTAAAATTTCTAGTTTCTTAAATGTCATTGTAATAAATTTAAAGTTTATTAAATGTCATATTTTTATTTTTATTTCAAGTTTACACATTATACATGCATACTACATACATTGACACATGACAGATCAACAAGCTCTTGCCCCCCTAAGTAGCAACCTATCCCACCTAAGCAACAACTTGTCCCTTTCAAGAAGAAGCCTATCCCTCCCAAGAAATAGCCTTTCCCTCCAAGCATCGACCTATCCCTCTAGATCAACAACCTTTCCCACCTCATAAGGTCTATCATCACACTAACTAGGAGATTCAAAGACTTCATGAATTCCTAGCTAGTGGCACATGATCTATTATATATAATAGTACATATGAGAGAATCTTACATAGCCTTACATATATTTAAGATGAGATTCATGGTATTGATCCATATTCTATAAATACTATAAAAATTTTTCTTGAAAAAAAGAGATGAGGGGTCTCTTTAGGTCTTTCATTGTAGAAGGTACCTGGCTTAGTGCCAAAAGATGTCCTAAAGAGGGAATGTTTCTCTCATTATGTTCCAAAAAATTTTGTGAAGGTATATTCTCCCCTTAAGTGTATAGATTGATAGATGGTTGTACTGATATATGTATCCTTCCATTCTGCTAATGATCATTATCTCAATAATGACCAAATTCCACTCTATTTTGCATGATAGCTTTATGCCAAGGTTCTCTTAGGAAGGGTGGTGAAAAGCATTGAATTACTAACACATTTATGATAGGGGCGTGGTAGACTGGATGATGAGATACAAGGACATCCACCATAGACACATAGGTTGATTACCAGAGAAAAGGCACGTGTTATTGCCCCTGTATTGGTTCCCTTAGCTGATGAGGCCATGCGTAGCACCCAGTTGTGGGGGTGATTCAAGAAGTTTGAGAGATTTTTGTAGCTATCATATCTATTTCAAGTGGTGATGTTGGATAGCATTTGATGTCTCATCATCCTTCCAAATCATCATCTAGTTCTTTGTTTTTAGGAGACTTGTACAATACAAAAGGTATTCCTTCAATGACTACCTTAGAGGGTCTCACTAGAGTGTGGGCACAAGATACTATGACTAATCTAGCTAAGGATCTATTATATTTATATAGATTCATACCAAAGGATCTTGGCATACCCATATTAGATGTTCAAGCTAATGTCCATGGTAGTATTGGGCGACATCCTTGGCCATATTACTCTCATTGATTAGGTAGTGATCATGGTGGTAGTTCACATCATGATCCACCTATTGAATGCTCTTCTTTTTTAGAGGCAAATATACATACTAGAATATATCCTTCAATCAGTGTAGAGCATGCTCAAAATCAAAATGTGGGCCTTGATGATGTTGACTTCATCTTTTCAACCACAAGATGAATGAACTTGTTGACACATGATGATTCTACTTCTATGCCATCTCATCTGGTCAGTCCAATTGGTATGTCATTATTAGAATGCTTAGTAGTCACTAGTCATGCTAGCATAGATGTAGAGATAGAGCTAGATGGTGCCTAGAATAATCTAGATATAATGGTGGACACGATTGATGCTAGGCAATCTAAGTATTATAAGATGTCAACATCTACATAGGTTTTCTTTTTTTTTGTTCATTGAAATTTCAATTATTTGAAATGAATAATTCATGCATGTATACATATCATGTCTTCGTAACTACACATTTTATATTTTTATTTTTTGCATATGCATGTATTGTATGGGGACATGCCTCTTTTAACTCCATCTTTGATGCTAGATCATATACATCTTTTAGACTCATTCAATGATGTCAGTAGTGGATAGGTGAGTTTGAAATGTTTTGAATTAGACATGTACACACACATATATATGTATTGCGTGCAATTTGTAAATTTAAGATATTTAATTTAATATGATCATGATGTAGGAGCATCCCAAGCTTTCTTTTAATCTTGCATGTTGAGGGAGTTTGACTTTGGAGTTGTGGACTTGGTCACCAAAGAAGTTGTGCTTGGTCATTATTGGGTATAATTTATGCCTCAAAACTTAGCATACTCTATGAGCTTGACATACATTATAGATTTCAACATGTTCTAGGAGCTTGGCATGGTCTATGGTGCTCGATTTTCACTTCAAGCTTCATGATGCTTGGGAATATAAAGGTGCTTGGCTTGCTTTTTTTGACACTAAATTTTTTCTTGGTTACTATGGGTGTTGGGTTTTTTGTGAGCCAAATTGTGGCATTTTATTTCTATATGGGTATTGAATTCAGTGTTGTAGCCAACTTGTGGTGTGACTTATATTTAATGTGAGGGATTTAATTTAGTTTTTCAGAAGCTAGGCCAACTTGTGCCTTGGTTGGGTATAAATAAGGTTTTTTTGTAGAATCTTTAGTAAGGAGGAGAAGTAGTGATCATCCAACATTGTGAAGGGGATGAAATGTGGATGCCAATCTTGAAGAGCTAGGGTTGTGGCTTGAGAACTAGAGGATTGCTTAGTAGACCTGAGGGTACAAGTGTGGATTCTTCTTGGTGTTCCTATGTAATTGTGTATTTGGACTAGTTGGGATTGAAATTGGATTGTAAGTTGGATCTTATTGATCTTGCAAAAATGATTTGTAGTTGTTCTTTGTATTTGGCCCTAACCCAGAATGCCTTATAGCTAGGCATATTGCATGTAGTTAGTTATTTAATGAATAAAGAGTTGTGATTTGATATGATATCTTGCATTGTGGTTGTTTTTTGTTGTGTTTCTATTGTGTGGATATTTATTAAGGGTTTAGAAATATCCTTTCAAGATTCTCCTACCTTGAGCTATGTCAAATGGTATCAAAGAAAGGGTTGTTCCTGATTGTGTAGAAAGATCATCGAAGTTGACATAGTTTTGCATCAGGATCTTAGGTTGGAGAAGGTGGATCTTGTGGCTAATTAAACTTCTATATTGGTAAATCTATTGCTTAGGGTTTAATAAAATTTTGGAAGATGCCTCCAAGAAGATTGGACCCTAGGGCAATTGATGATCTTAGTGATGTTGTAGAAGAAAGGAACTTAGAGAAGATTAGAGTAGAGTTCAGATCAAAGATTGCATTGATGAAGAGTGATAAGATTGTTGAAATTGTGATGTTTTAGGTGGTGTACCTAGGCATGTGTGCACTAAAGGTAGTAATGAGGAAGTTTTTAAAGACTTTGAAGTTGATGGGTCTAGTGGTGAGGATAAAATTAATCATGTGAAGAGACTTGTTGGAACTAGGGTTGGTCAGTTTACTAGACCTAGATCTCAATTGAAGCTAAAACATAAGATGGAGGTTTCTAATTTTTTAAGTACTTTGATTTTTGAAGACCTAATTGATTGGATTAGTGAATTGGAAGACTACTTTGAACTTTAGGATATTAAAGATCCACTTAGAGTGAGGTTTGCATAAACTCAGTTGAAAGTACATGCTACTCTTTGGTGGAAAGAATTGCAAAGAGATAGAGAAGAGGAAGGAGAAATGAATATCACTAGATAGACATTGATGATGACTAAGTTGAAGGCTAAGTTCATTCTTGTTGATTATGAACTTGAGTTTTTTAAGAGATTGCAGAATCTGAAATAGAAAGATATGTTTATGAAAGATTATACCAAGGAGTTCTACAAGTTGACTATTTAGTCTGATTATAGGGAATTATCAAAGGAAAAGGTAGCTTGGTACATTAATAGTTTGAGGTTTAATATTCAGAATGAGGTTAGTATGCTAAATATTTCTTCTATTTTGGATTATTATTAGTATGCCCTAAAGGAAAAATATAAGTTGAAAAGGAAAATTCAAGGTAATTCTAGAGGGAAGAAGAAGTAGGATAGCTTGGCACAAGCTAAAATGAGTGCAAAAAGTGAACCAAAACTTGTTGATCACAAAAGGAGAACATATAGAGGTGGCTTTAGAGGTAATAGTTTTAGATGTGAAATAGAAGTGCATAGATCTTTTGGATGTTTGATTGGTAGGACAACTATTATTATAAATGATGTTGTAGTTCAAGATAGTCAACTTGAGCATGGAGAAATTTTGTTGGCCCAGTGAGTACTGATTGATGAGAATCTTGTCAGAGGACTAGTTTGTTTAGGATTTGTTGTAAGCTTAGTGGTAAAGTCTACAAGGTGATGTGGATGGTGGTAGTACTGATAATCTTGTTGTTGAGGAGATGGTTCAAAAAATTGGTTTTAAGAGAGTAAGACATCCTTATCCTTATAGGATTGGCTGGTTGCAAGGTGAACATGTTCTAGAAGTGAGAAAGCAATGCCTTTTTGATTTCCAGATTAGGCAGTATAAGGATCAAGTTTTGTGTGATATTGTGGACATGAATAGTTATCATGTGTTACTTGGTAGACTATAGCAGTGTGGTTTAAAGGTTATGCATGATTTTGTTAAGAATGTGATTAGTACTGAGAACGGTGTTAGGAAGTTTCCCTTGATTCCTTTGCAAAATGAAAAGCTCAATAGAAGGAACCTAAGTATTGGAAATTGAGTTGAGTTGGAAAATTTTGAGAAGGGTGGAGGTTAGCATCAAAAGTAGACTTGTAACACACTTAAGATATATGTGAAGAAGTAGAAGAAGAAGAACAAAAGGAGTGTATAAGTTGAAGATTTCAAGGATATTTATGTGAAGAACTAGTTTGGGATTTATGTGTTGAATCCCAGAAGATGTTCTTCTAGATATTAGAATATCTTTTTGAACTTGGCATGTTTGATGTAGGAAGATCCTAGAATTTCTTGCAATCCTACATTATGAGGGAGTTTGCATTTGGAGTTGTAGACTAGTCACCAAAGAAGTGGTGCTTGGTCATTATTGGGTATAGTTTATACCTAGGAGCTCGACATACTCTGTGAGCTCAACATACACTATGGATCTTGGCATGTTCTAAGAGATCAGCATACAGTATGTTTCTTGACAATACTTGAGAGCTTGGCATGGTATTGGAGCTCAACATGGTCTATGGTGCTTGGCTTGGTTTTGTTGATACTTGGTTTGGTCTCGGTTCCTGTGAGTGTTGAGTTGTCTATGAGCTAACTTTTGGCATTTGATTTCTGTATGAGTATTGAATTTGGTGTTATAACCAACTTTTGGCTCAACCTATATTTAGTGTAAGGGGTTTAATTTATCTTTTAATAAGTCGGGACAACTTGTGGCTTGCTTTCATACAAGTAAGGGATTTTTGTGAAGTTTTTCTGCATGGGTATAGTTTATGCCTAGGAGCTCAGCATACTCTATGAGCTTGACATACACTATGGAGCTTGGCATGTTCCAGGATCCTAGCATACATTATGTTGCTCAAATTCTTGGGATCTTGGCATAGTCTTGGAGCTTGACATGGTCTATGGTGCTTCGCTTGGTTTTTTTTTGATACTTGGTTTGGTCTCAGTTCCTATGAGTGTTGAGTTGTCTATGAACTGACTTTTGGCAATTGATTTCTATATGGATATTGAATTTGGTGTTTTAGCTTAATTGTGGCTTGACCTATATTTAATGTAAGGTATTTAATTTATCTTTTAATAATTTGGGAAAACTTGTGGCTTTCTCTCATATAGGTAAGGGGTTTTTGTGAAGTATTTACCAAGGAGGAGAAGTAGTGATCATCCAACTTTGTGAAGGGAATGGAGTGTGGATGTGGATTTTGAAGAGGTGGAGCTACAACTTGAGAACTAGAGGATTGCCTGTAGACCTAAGGGTACAAGTGTAGATTCTTCTTGTTGTTCTTATCTAGTTGTGGATCTCAATTAGCTGGGATTGGGATTGCATTGTAAGTTGGATCTTTTTGATCTTGCAAAACTAATTTTTAGTTGGTGTTTGTATTTGGCCCTAACTTGAAAGGCCTTAAAAATGGGCATATTTCATGTAATCAATTATTTAATGAATAAAAAGTTGTGATTTAGTACCAAATATTGCATTATTGTTTCTTGTTGTTGTATTTCCAGTGTGTGGTTATTTTTTGGGGTTTTGGGAATCCCCTTTGGGGATTCTCCTACCTCACACTATGCCAAATTATGTACATTGATATCACTTTCTCTTGAATATATACAAGGGTTGGCACATCCTAGTGAGAATCTTGAAAGTCGGTCTTTAGATTGCATTGTCGGGAGAGGTCATGATGATAGTCATAACCTTAATGATCTATAGTTTTGTTATTATAGATTATTTCATCTAGAATTGTATCCCGAGAGACATTCATAGATTAGATAGACACTTTATATGTGTATGTTATTTATACTTTATTTGATATAGGTACCTGGATGTATACATGCAAGCTATTTATATTTGGTATTATCTTATGAGATCTAGATTATACTCTTTCTTTTTTAGAAACAAAAGAGTAATTATCAACAAAGTCAACAATAGATAAAATTGTTCTGAGTGAGAAAGTTTATATTAGTGTTTGAAATATTTTGCTTGCCACTTAGAGAAAAAAAAGTATGACGTATATATGGTTGAATCAATATATGAAAAAATTGACATAAATTCTCTTGTAGGTATCTCATCATCTACATATTCCAACTTTTTTGATTCTTTTCAAACTTTTATTTCTAGCTTTATGTACTTCTATCTCTTACATTTTACCATGCTCATTATATCAATATCTTCATCTCTCAAAGGAAATTTAGTCAAGTTACAACATGTTTCACAAGTTCCTCTTATGAAATCTATTTCCCCTATTCCATGATCATTTATTTTTTCACATAAGATTTATGTTATGAACTGGCTCAATCATTTATGAAAATAATTTTAATATTGGGGTGGACCCACAATAATGGGTTACATTTTTTTTTGCTAAACTACACTGAACGGTGAATTTACAAGAAAACATTCACTTTAAACTACAAACAATCATCTAATGGTTAGGAATTTGAAGATGAAATCTTTTAGAATCTTTTAGAATTTTATATGTAGATTCTAATTTTATTTTATTTTAAATTGATTATATTGAATTATATTTCCTTGCACAAAAAATGGTATGTTATCAAAAACCTTGTTTTTTGTTGATCTTAGAATTTTTTTGACTAGTGAGTGTTTATAGATGTAAGTCATTTACTTATTTCATGCCAAACAAGTAACATATCTCGAGCACAAAATATATGTTAGAGAATTTTGAATAAATAGTGAGTGTCGAGTCACTCATATGCTGAGTCACTCAAGTGTTGAACAAACATCATATGTCGAGTGATTCAGGAGCTGAGCAAGTAGTGCATGTTGAGTCATTCATTTGCTAAGTGATAATATTGAAGTTAGTATGTGTCAAGTACCAAGGACTTTAGTTGTTGAGTAACACAATTTTATCATAGTTGTTTGTATCGGAACAAATTGCTATCTAAATTGTTTTTGAGTTGACTTAAAAATTGAATTATGATATTTTGATGATAAGGACGAATCTTAATTTGGAATCCCTATCTATTATATGCACCCAATTAGGAAAAGGGAAGGTTTAAGTAGAAATATGGATGAATCACAGCCATTTATTTATACCTAACCCTAAGTCACCTAGGTCTTCTTAAGGAAGACAAACCCTAAACTTTCTATGAGAAAGAAAGGGAATGAATGAATGATCAAAGAGAGTTTTGCATATGCAAACTAGGAAATTCATGGTGATGAAGGCATTATGATATGAATTGTATTGTAGAATTAGTGAAAGGAGAACATAGGAAGGAAATAGTGAATAGCAGAGAGACATCTGATCAAGAAGGATCAAGAACACAATAAGATAGAGGTGATTTTTCATCAAGCATAAGAGTGTTAATCATAGGATCAATGTTGAGACATTCTATTAGGTGAATTAGTTAAATCTCTTAATAATGTAGTCCTAACATGTGGTATTAAAATCCTCTAACAAGGTACTTACATAATTGTAAGTTGAAGTCCTTTAATTAGGCACACTTTTATCATAGTGTTGAAATCCTTTAACAGGGTAAGACCTAATAGTATTTTTAAGCCTTTAACAAGGCAGACCTTTCATAGGGTAGATCATGGGTCATGAATAAATATTTACCTTCTTTAGATACACTTTGTTACTACAATAGTGGATATTTGTGGGTGTCATTCCCACCCCAGTTTTTCTTTCTCATTGGAGGGTTTCTAGGTAATCATATCCTATGTGAATGCTTACATGTTTACATATTTTTTATGTATATGTTTTTCATGGTATTTTAGTTTACTTATTAAAAACCTAAGATGGTTCTATGGTGAATATTTTATGGGTCAAAGTTTAAAGCACTAATTTCCACACCCCCCCCCCCCCCAACCGCCCAAAAAGAAAAAAGAAAAAAGAAAAATTCACCTTTCTTACTATAATTCTAACAATTGGTATCAAAGAAAGGTTATTGAAAAGAGAAGCTTTGTAGCTTTAAGGAAAGATCTTGATAATGGAAGTCTACAAATTGGGAAAGATCATTAAGAATTAGGGAATTGAAATACAACTTATTCTACATCAGTTGAATGAAGTAAGAGATGTTTTAAGAAATTGTTGAAGAGAAGGATTGAAATCACCATTGAGGAAAATGAAACACAATATAAAGATATGGACACTACTATGCTATTTGCAAATGGGGAATCTAGTGAATTTGATACAATGATTGTAGATCAAAAGAAAAAGAATACAACCCAAACTAAAGAAATTAGAAATCTTAAGATAGAACAAGAATCACAAGCCATATTACTATGTGAGGTGACCAAATAGAAAAAGAAAGAAGTGGAAGACAAAGCCATGATTGAAGATGACAAAAGAGTTTTGACTTGTAGATAGGAAGAGAGATCATTAGAGGTAACTATGATTGTTAACATCCACTTAGAAACTTTGGGTCAATTGATGAATGCCAACCATGAACTAAATGCCAAGAATATTGAGATAACAACACTAAAGTTGTAGAATGAATAGTTGACCAATGATCTAAAAAGGGAAAATAAATTTACTAAAAGCCTCAATAAACCTAGTGAAGCCATCAAGTAGAGATTTCCTAGATCTAACAATGACACACCTAGATTGGGATACACAAGTACTAAAGAAGAAGAAGAATCCAAAAGTGCCAAAGAAAGGAGTAACAAAGGTATGAATTTGAAACCTACTTCTCATAATTGTGGTAAGAAAGGACATGTTGGTAACATGTATAGGAGAAAAACTATAAATCATAATATTAAGTAGAAGAGTATGGGTCACTACCATAAGTGCAACAAACAAGGGCATCAAGGACATGAATGTAGAACCAAGACTACACATACTCAAATATTTTGAGGATATTGTTATAACTATCAAAAGTATGGACATAGAGCTTTTGAGTGTAGATCCAACCCAATGCGGTCATCAAACAAGAAAACATAGGTAAAGAACAATGGAAAATCTTATAGTTGGGATTATAATACAAGGTATATAGTTTTCACCACTACTAAGAGTATGAACATATTCTTGAGAACTATATTAGAACACACTTTAGGATTGACTACAAAAGGTGGTTGAGTCAAACCACATGTTTTAGTTGTTTGAAGACTGGCCACATCAACCAATATTTTCCAACAAGGTCAAAGGCACCAAGTTGTGAGTTAAACAAAGGAAAAGGCAATGCAGATATTGAAAATATCTAAAATGAGATAAACAAGACATGGAAGAGAAAGAAGGATTATAGCACATCAACTGTAGATGGACTCACTTCACCCAATGGGTCAGGTGATCACACCTAATCAAACTAAGAAATCAAGAGCTATATGGGACTACTATTTAAAATTTATACCATACATCAGTTCCAAAGGATTCAATTCTAAAAAGATTACATAAGCATAAATAAAAATGAATAGTATTATTAGAAATCTGGGAAAATCTTCAAGTTTTGTCAGTTTTTTCATGGTAATACCCAACATGGAAAGTACCCTATGATTTACTGAGTCAAATGGTAGTAAATGCCAAGCTAACAAACTGGCTATTTTATGCCAAGGTCAAAATACTTTTTGAGCGAAAGAAAGACAAGTGGATGTTGAGTGAGCTAAAAGTTGGTTGATACCGAGCTTACATCTATGTATGTACTTAGGATTAATTGTAGTATTTTAAAGGGATATTTGATCAATTTCTTCTCATCTAACATCATTCAAATTTGAGAGAGAGAGGGGGGGGAGGGGGGGAGAGAGAGAGAGAGAGAGAGAGAGAGAGAGAGAGAGAGAGAGAGAGAGAGAGAGAGAGAGAGAGAGAGAGAGAAGACCTAAAGATGATCTAGAAATTTCATTTGAAGCATTTGCAGGAGATTTGAGTAGTTGTTCAACATCATTTCATCAAGATTTACAAGGTATTTATTGTGTGTTGAGTTGAACTATTTTAAATTTTGTAAACCCTAGATTTATATAATGGTGCCTAGTTCTACAAAAGTGAAAGTTGTGTTGGAAATATTCAAAACTATGCCAAGTTATTGAGAGGGGAGGGGTGAATCAGTAACCATAAAACTTTATCCTATTTAGATCTTAATTTCTATAATCTAGTAATGAAATCAAATCTAACTACATGCATGAGAAATTGAAAATAAAACATTCATGGCACATGAACATAATAATTTGGTGATGCAAAAACCTTCCAAATAGAAAGTAAAACTAGGGTGGGGATGATACCCACAAAACTTTAGTAGTACAACATAAAGTTAGCCTATTAAGGCTTACAATGATCACTTCTAATGATCTACCCTATTAGGAGCAATTATGACTGCTAGGTCCACCTTGTTAGAGTTTTTACATTTATACAACTAAGTATGCACTTGATAAAGAGATTTGACAAAAGACTATTAATTCTACCTTGTTAGATGATTATGAAGTTGATTCACCTATTAGGATGAAACATTGGATCCCTACTGACAACTAATTTACTAATAGAGATTCTTTGAAGTACTAATCACCTTCATGTGATAGATATGGCTCTATTGCTTCTTAATATGGCCTCACAATATACTTAGTATGCTACTAATTCACATTTGCATGCTTAAATTTCATTCACATTATCTCACATCACATACATATGGATATGATAGAATACATTACATAAATATATCAAACCAATTTACAAAATTATAAAGTCGTCCAATATATAAGTTAACACCAATATTAAAAATTTGGCTCAAATGAAGACACTCTGATTTAGAAGATAGACTTGGTGAAGTTCTAATACACAACATCCACTATCATTACTCAGCATCATCATGCATTCGATAGAAGTGGAGGCTCAATCCATACCAATCATCTTAGAGTAGTCTCGAAATCTTTTTTCACTAGTGACTTGATAGATACTTTGCAACTTGGTAGAAACTAAGTTGCTTATTTACCATCACTGCACTTGGTAAACAATAATCATCTCATCACTTGATTAACACTAACTTCACATCACATGAACTAATGGCTTAATAGAAACTATGAAGCTTGGTAACCATTAAACATTTTGGTAAGAACTACGAAGCTTGGTAACCACTAAACTACTTAGTAAGAACTATAAAAATTCACAAAGCCTAAATTTACTTGGTAACCACTAGAATGCACAGTATGAACTATAAAGCTTAGTGGCTACTAAATTACATGGAAAACACTATAGAGTGCTTAGTAACCATACAGAAATTGAATAAGTGTTGTTGCTAATAATAAACTTGACATGATGTCAATAATCTCCCTCTTTGGCATTAGTGACAAAAATACTTATCAGCAAAAACTTATATACATGATAGTGTGATACTGGCTCAATACAAGTATACTATTTTTGAGATTTTTCAAAATTTGTCTTTGTAAGTATATACATTCTTTTATTTTCTTTGCATGATTCTCCCTCATACAATATACATACTATATATATATACATATATATATATATATATATATATACATATATATACAAATATATATATATATGTATATACACACACACATGTTGTTTCACATATACTCTATTTCTCCTATATACTTTTTCTCTCCTTTTTGAGAATAATGCAAAAGGTTTATCCAAAACTTATTTACATAGGGACACCAATGTAAGAAAGAAACTCATAATGTACCTTGAGTATTAGTGTCAAAGTCTTATCCAATTGTTCTACAAAACTTTGCGTATATGAAGAGAAATTTGAACTTCTATAGAGACTTCTATCATGTGATCTACAATGGAGAAGTTTTTTAAACAACGTGCTTCTACATTGTGTCCATGATGGGAAGGATCATATTTTGAATGTCTGTTAATGTAGACTGGATCTTCGCTTCTTTTTTCAAAATTCTGCCTGCATTTTTTTATAATAATTTAATTTTTGTATGATATGCAGAGCTTGAACTCAGGTCAAGTTTCAACTACTATGCACTAGCCTTTAGATCATCATCAATCTTTTTCAGCTTGTTCTTTATTGCCTTGGTGAACTCAATAACATTGCATAATTTTCCAAAAAGTAATGTTACATTTGTGCAAGCATTTTCAATATTGGTCAAGATTGAGGAAAGCTCCACTTACTAAATAACAATTTCCTAAGAAATGTGCTTAAGCACCTTGTTATCAAATTTCTTTCCTTCTTTCTCAATCAATTTTTCTTGACCACTAGAATCCTCATTGAACTTTTGAAATGCCTCTTCTAATTGAAATAATATGTGTTGAGAAGTATCAACCTCAACACCTATCACCTCAGTCAAGATATTCTTAGCACTTTCTATTATTCTATATTCTTTGTCTCTTTCCTCTCTAAATTTCTATTCTTTAGCTTGCTTAAGGAGGAGTTGGCTAGCTAATTACATTTGATCTGTAGTGGCATTATCAAAATCTAACTTTGGAATCTCAGTCTCCTCATCTAGATCAATATCCTCCTCTATCTCCTTTCCACTCAAAAGTCTTACACATGGTTGAGCCTTGGGTTCAACTTCCTACATATTGCCTTAGAATCCAGAATGGAAATAATAGTGGAGATAGAAAGGCTAGCAGTAAAAAAAATTGATATAGTAGCAACAGATAGAATACTGACTGGAGTGGTCACTGAATCAAAAAGTTATATACTCATAGATGTATCCAAAGCTGTAGAAGAAAAAACTGTAGAATCCAAAAATTTAGAGCTCAAAACTATACTTACTACTAAAAAACACAAAATTGTACAACATGATGTACTCATTGTTGATGATGTTGACTAAGGAACTGAAGAAGAGGTAGGCTAGAGCTTGGTAGATGAAGTGGTAGACACTTCCATTGATGCATTGAGCTATGAGGGAGCAAGGAGTGATTGGACATTTTATGTATCTATTGTGGTTACGATCAAACTTGTTAAACCTATCTATGTACTTAATGTAGCTACTGATTTGTTTGGAGAACATGGAAGTGAGGAAATGACTTCTACTACTATCTTCATAGGATCAGTCTCCCACTAGTACAAAAAAAAACAATATATTACGAAATAAACTACTAAAAATTGTAGATATGTGACTAATTTTTATCATATGACCAATGGTAGTTTATTGCCAGATATTTATCTCCCAACCAAATTTATGGCTAAACTATTTCAATCATTAATTAGGTCATTGATTTAGTCATTTATTGTGGTTACTTGGTAGTTTATATGGTAGTTTACTTGGTAATTTGGGTAGTTTATTTGGTAGTTTTTTGGGTAGTATATATGGTAGTATATTGGATAGTTGATTTGGTAGTTTTTTGAGTAGTATATATGGTAGTATATTTGGTATTTTATTTGGTAGTTTATTTAATCATTAAATTTAGTCATAATAGGGCATGGTGGAAATGAACCAACATCCTCCTACTTATAAAGTAGGTGCTCTTCCATTGAGCTAGTACCCTCTAAAGAATAATGAAAAAAATTGACAAATTTGTCTTCCCAACATTAGATCTACCATGATCATGGTCACTGTAACATGACATACTCTTTTGAAAGAGCATAAATTTTTGTTATTATAAAAAACAATAATCTAAACCTTTATCAATAACAATTCAAAAATTTTAAATTCTTTTGTTTAAGCATTTTAAAATTATATTTCATGTCAATTACACTTCTCTAAATTATTATAGTTATAGACTCTTATAAAATATAATTTGGAGTACTTTGGCCACACACATGTTGTTTCTTGTGCTAATGTACTTCTTAGAAAAAAGATACAAATGATTATGCAATTTATGTCAAGAAAATAGACCTTTGCATTAAATAAAAACATCAAACCCCCCTAAAAAATCACATCTATTAATAACTATGAAACACAATCAATTGAAATACTCACTTTTTAGCATATGAAGGTGCCAAAGGATCAAATATTTCCTCTTCCTCATACTTAGGTCGGTGCTAAAAGTGTTCATTGCACCTAATGTTGACATTTATTGAAACTTAGTCTATAAACAACATAACAAAAAGAATTTGATAAAAATAACTCACATGAAAAGAAAGTTTTATCAATGATCTATAATTAAGTTATTCCTAATAATAGGGAAAGTGGTGTCTATTCATAAATGTAACAAAGAACTAAATAATATGTTTATGATAAATTGCTTAAAAAAACCTATAACAAAAGGAAATAATGGACTAGTAAAGTCTAGTAGGCAATGGCTATGCTTCACCTATTGATAACCCCACTTATAGGATAAGCTCCAGAACCATACATTGATGGATCCCGAGATGGTTGATCATAACTATAAACTTCATATCCTTGACCATAATGTAATGTCCCCTTTTCAAAGTTAGATTTGAATGATAATAGAGCTTAAATACAAAGTTAAATGAAAAATTAAATTAAATATAATCATAATCATAATAATAATCATGTAAATCAAATAAATAATAAAACACCATAAAATATTATTATTCAAATTATTATAATAAAGAAGAAAAATATTGTTATTATTATTACAATATTATTATTATTATTTGAATAATAATATTACTTATTATAATTTATTATTATAGATATGATTAAGAAGTAACATATAACATAATATTATGAATCATCTATTTTAAGATGATGAATAAAATTAAAATAAAATATTAAATTATGATTATAATCTTATCCCAAGTTAATATTTTAATATTACAGATATAATAATTAATAAAAAAAATATAAGATATCATTATAAATAATATAATAACAAACATCAAATATGATAAAGCTACAAAAAAGTTTTCCCATCTTGCATATTAGTTGAATAATTAATAACATTGGTATTTGATGTATTATATCAAGATTAAATTTCATGTGAGAGATCTAGTAAATGAACAATATGGATTATAAATATCAAGTTCTATTTAAAATTTCTTGGATTTAATGTAAGCCACCCATTAAAAATTATCTTGGATGATAGGATGAAGGATTATCTATTTACTCCATATTATAAGGATTCATTTTCATTTGCATACTATGGCAATAGTCATTATGGTTAATTTTTTTTTTGAAAAAATAGTCTTAAGATCTGCTAAAATACTTCTTCAAAATAGTTTAAAATTTTTTGGCATCCCCCCATATCATAACACTTCTTGGCTACTAAGTCTACAACCCTCTTTCACAAGAAACACCTTTGAAATAAAACAAGTTGCATTTTTCTAAACTGAAAAGCAAATTTGCCTCCACCTTTTCCCCTTCCTCAATATCTACAAAATCCTAGCTATAGCTATATACTTATGACATTACAAGTGAGGCATATCTTAGAGCTATTAGTGTCAGAAATGCATTTAATGCCAACTCTGATCCATTAATGGTAGAAGCAAAATTATTTTCCTTATTTTTTGGTTCCAAAGTCATCTTATATTGGATCGTACTAGGAAAAATCACAATCTTGCATCAACAAAATATTTGTCTATTTAATATTTCTTCCCTTCAGGTTTTTCTTTATTTTATTTTGAATTTTTGATTCTCTATTCTAAACCAAGGAGCTCGCCATCTCATTTCCACAAAAACTGTTTGCTCATGGCCAAGGCTCAAAATTTCTTAGTAGAACTTTGCCTTTTAGATGGCATTCAAAACTATATTTTATATAAAAAAAATCTCCATTAGCCTTTCAGAACCAAAGTGTCACTTTTTAGACCTCTAGCTTTAAAGCATTCAAGACTCCCAAAAGTCAAGCTAAATATCTAGATTTACCTCATTTTTTCTCTAAATTTCAATAGATTGGAATCATGTCACAACCAAACTAGATAGATTAGAATCATATCACTCATTCACATAACTATTGGTAAGAAAAAAATTAATGAGTTATAGCCTTTTAAGTTTTGGGGCTATCCAAAACAAATTACTAGTAATTGGACCATCTGTAGGATAACTATATAGTAAACAAGATAATAAAAGAGAAGGGACTGATTAACTTCATATATTTATGCTAGCCTATATTTTTTAGGGGTATTCAAGTAATGCATATGAAATGGATCTGTGAGATCCAAATTTGATCTAAATTTTTCAAAGCCTATAACTTCTCCTCATTAGTGAGGAACCCTGTTTTGCTCTTGTCTTTGCCCAATTTGTTTTTTGGGATTGTATTATTATCATTATCTTCTTCATTTTACTTGTTCATGAACTCTAGCAGGCCTTACATGAAGTATATATTTTTCTCATTAAATTTCCAACTCTACCCATTCAAAACCTCATAAGAGTTAACTAGAACAACTCCATTCAACCACCTTCAAGAACTTGTGTGTCAAGATTTCTATTGTGACTGTTACCTGCTTAACAAAAAAGAAGAAAACGAGTCTCTTTTTAAACTCACTAAGCACCATCCCTCTTCCCTAGTATTTCTCCTCATTCCTATAAATCCAAATTCATGATAAAATCTCAAAAGAGAGAATGAACTAGAAATTTATTTATTTTTGTATGATTTAATTAACTTTTTTGATAATTCTAAATGGAATTCTAGACCAAAATATATTATTATTCCATCCATTGAGGGTAGAATATAAGATTTTCTAGATTTCTTTAGTAATAAAGCAATTGAGAAAATATGTTTAATGGATCCTAGAATCTTGCAGACATTACAAATTTCAATATCATTATTATCAATTTTAAAGGCACCATTAAAAGGATAAATGGCCAATTGAAGAAAGCCTCCTTTATCTCCATTGCAATGGCCTAATCATTTTTAAAATTCTTTTCCAATCCTTGTTTGAAAGAGATTAAATTCCATAGACTATTAAGATACTCAAAGATAGCATTTTTTTATTTGGTAGGTAATAGATTTTTCATTTTATTAAAGTTGTGCATAGAGTTCAAAGACCAGAATATATTATTATTCTAGAATATGTTATTATACCATCCATTGAGGGTAGAATAGAAGATGTTCCATATTTCTTTAGAAATAAAACAATTGAAAAATATGTTTAATGGATGATAGAATTGTGAAAATATTACACATTTCAATATCATTATTGTAAATTTTAAAGGGCACCATTTGAAGGATAAACAACCAGTTAAAGCAAGCCTTCTTTGGCTCCATTGCACTGGCCCAATCATTTTTAAAAAATTTTTCCAATCCTTTTTAGGAAGAGATTAAATTCCATATACTATTAAGATACTCAAAGATAGTATTGTTTTATTTGGTCAGTAACAAATTTTTCATTTTATTAAAGTTGCACAAGGTTCAAAGATAACATTATTATTGCAAAGATTTTTATAGATAATTTTTTCTTAGTGGCCATTGGATGAGGAGAGAGATGTGAACCATTTAGTATCTGACCATTAGGGTTTGAGAAGGCTAAGAGAACATCATTGGAATTGTTGAGAGAACATGCTTTCTTGAGGATACAATAGGTTCTCCAATGAGATTTAATTCACTACTCAAAGGAGACCAAGGTTTTAGTTTCCCATCAATTAAATTACCATTAATCCATTTTGGTAAACCAGTTTCTTGTGGAATCACCTTGAGGAAGGGTTAAAAACTTATCTTTATGTAATGTCCCTTGGATAGTTGTCTTGGGAAATTAGAAAAATCCACTCGAGTTCTTTCATCTAACCTCTTTTATAATGAATTCAATTCCTTACATTATTATTATATAAAATTATTATGATTATATTATTAGTTTTTACATGAAATTGGTTTAACCAATTGTTGTTTCATGCCTCTTAGATAACAACTTTCTCAATTGTCCTTTACAAATTAAATATTGACAACTTTAGTTTTTGATATGGATAATAGATTCAGTCACAAATATGTATATATAAGCTTTATAAGGATATCTTCTTTGCTGACTATGACATCTAGTATTTGTGTTCCATATTGGCATAAAATTGATAGATTATGAGATTCATTAAACTACATTTATCTCTATTACATAGTGTATTATGTTTATCAATGTTGTCACTACTTTTAGACTGAAATTATCATAAACTTCTCCCAATGATATCTATGAAATGTCCTCCTGTGTGATATATATTATGTTGGTCTACCACTATTGATATTCCTTTGTCTGAACTAGATATTATGTTGGCTCCTTGTTTATCTACTTATTTTTTTTGTATTCCCCAAATCTAATTTCCATCTCCTGCAATAAATATAAGAAATATGTATTCTTCTTATTTTTGTCTAGTTGTGACATTGTTCTAATTGTGTTATATGGCATGATTCACCCAGAAGCTCATCCTTAAAATATTGGTGCCACAAATTGTGTTGTTCAAATGTGACAAGTGTTACTATATTATTAGGATGTAAATGATGGTATTTCTCCTTTCATGGACAATACTCAATCCTCTAGTCTCTAGATTTATTTGTATTCAGCTTCATGAGAAAAGTTTCTATTGAAAATAAAGTAGACAAACAAAAAATCCAAAGGCTAGTTTTGTGTGAGACATTTTTTTAAATAGTGCACATGCTTTGTCCATAGTTCCACACTTTCTACACCAGTTTACTAATAATGGCCTATTAGTGGCCTCTCACCTCTGCGTAGCAAAATACTCACAAAAGCCCCACACTCTTTATCTATACACAATGATCAATTTCTCTTTTTAATTAAACCTTATCTTTTTGCTTAGTTTCCTTGTTCTAATTTACTCCTTGTTCCTTCAACCTAGACTAAGACACACTGTTACATTAGATCAATCTTTATTTATAAACTATGATGATTCAATAAATATTATTGATTCTTCTTCCAAAGGGGTAGATTTATTTAAATACCTCATATATGACCTCTATTTGAGATTTTCTAGAAGTTAAATTGCTCATCCACATATTAACTATAATTAGGTTTTTATTTCAAATTCAATTGATGCACATCCACATTGAAACTTCATATAGAATTGTATACATTCCTTTCTCAAGTCACCCAAGTTTTAGAAGTGATTGACCTTAAGTAGGCTCATAGGCATTTGAAACATTTCATGTCACATGATACTGACTATCGACATTTCCTTCAAAATAATAATTTTGTTTTGCATGTGAGAATCATAGTCCATTTTGGTATTGTACAAAATGTTATCATAAGATCTCTTGCATATGGGGATTTATTTGATTTCTGGTTGCTAATGCAAATGGTCATTTATGTTATTCTTACACTATGATTATAATTGAAACCCTCGAAAAAATTCAAGTAGAAAAGCCAGAAGAAAGTTAAAATAGAGGAACAAGTGTGAAGCTTCAGGCAGGAAAGATCAAAATAAAGCAAAAATGAATTTATTGTGTTATACTTTCTTCAAAAAATGTTTATTGGAACAATACCGAAAAAAAAATCTCACCTATTGAAGAAACTCCCATCAAATCTGCAAAGTAAGCTCATGAAGATCTATGGAAATGTTGCCAAACCCTAAAAAAATATTTCATTTTCCAAGCCCTGATTATTTTTTGGGCCAAGTCGCAACCTTCATTCGTGGATACAAATCATGAAATGGATTAGAGAAAATGAAAATTGCAAATGGTTATTCCTTATCAATGGGATTTTTACCATTGCTATTTTCTTTTATATACTTATATTATATCTGTTAAATTATATTTAATAAAAAATAAATTATTCATTATCATTTTAAAAAGTCAAAAAATTCCTCTACATGCAATGTAATGTTAAATATTTAAAAATAACATTCTATAATTTTGTTATAAATTAAAGAAACATAATTAGGAATAATTAGAAAATCATGCATGGTATACAAAAGGAATATTTCTTAATTTCTATGGGTTCAATTATTATTTGTAGTGATATAACAACAACTTTGTAATTCTTATAATTGAAAACAAAATTTTTTGGGGTTTTTTCTACATGCATTCAATACTAAAAGTTTTATTGTTAAGATTCAAATCTTTTCAAACAAGTTGGGGTCAAATATTTTAATCAAGAATGACTTAGACAAATCTATGTGAAAAGCTTAAAACTCTCAACAAATTAAATACATCAAAAATCTTGTAGAATAATATCCAAATTCCACATACAATTCAAAATCTACATCTACTCTTCTTCCTATTATATGATATGTCTAACTACAAACTAAATTTCAATATATAGTTGTGTGTGCAAAATGTGGCCAATACAATCAACAGCAAACTTCAATAATAAGTCATTAAATACAAGATTGATCACAAATGAATATGGAAGAATCCATTGTGAAGAACCTTATAAAAATGAATTATTACCTGTTATTCAATGGAAGTTTGGTTTCTTTTCGAACCAAGAGCATCCAATGAGTTTAGACTCCATTAAAACGAAGGATTTAAAATGTATGCTTTGACCATGGTTTTGTAGTTTCTCTGTTGCAAGTAAGATAAATTAATCTAGATGAGGCAATCTATTCTATCAAATAACAAAAATTCAATTAAAATAGATGATCGGAAAATTCTAATAACAAATAAAATGTAATAAGAAAATATCTAGACAACCCTAGCACAAATTTTGTAGAGTTTCAATGCTCAAATTTGCACTTGTCAAATAAGAGGCAAGATGCCTTCTTTTATAGAAATCCTAGATAAATCAATGGTTGAAATTAATCTTGATAGATGGTTGAGATCAATCCAAAGTTGAGTTAAAAAATAAGCAATTTCTATTAAGAGGGAGTTAGCTTTCCTAATTTTGGAGTGAATGTAGGAGTTAACTGAATAGATGAGTTTTAGTTAACCACAATGTTTCATTTTTTAATTTAAGTTAACTAATTCATTTCCTTTTTTAACTGAAGATATGATTTTTCTCAAATTTTGGAAGATAATTTAAAGGCACTTAAATTATTTATCTCATTTTAATTGATTTTCTTGTCTTATGAACTTTTAATTTAATAAATTGATATTTTAAGATATTCAATTCAATTAAATCAATAAATTATTTTCTCATGTGTAATTGAAAAAAGGAGATTAATTTAATTGATTATAGAGGTTTAGTAGCCAACTTCAATTTGATATTTAGGAATTCATCAATGTCTAATGATTATTGTAAATTAAGGATTTTGTGCAATTCGATACACAAATTAGATAGGAGAAATAAGACTAGAAATGCCTAATGAGTTAGTGCTTTTAATGAATGTTGATTGATATTTGAGATTAGGGGCAACTGGTTTACGAGATCAGTTTAAGGGTATTACAATAGCCATTAGGACACATAGGTCCTATGATATATACATTTATTACAAATATAGGTCTTGTTCCAAAGGGAGAAGTAGCAATCCCAAATAAAGTAAACAAAGGTCTACAAGGCCAAGGATAGGTTCACATGTGATCCAAGGCATGCCTCTCAAAGCCACATAACAGTTTTTATCTACATCATAGTTATTATTATAATATATAGAAAAATATTCAAGTAATATTTAAACCTATAATGTATTAGTTGTATATTATATGTTATTTAATAATTAAATTAATTTAATTATTATAATTTTTATTTTATAAAATATAATAATTTAGAAAGAAATCATTATTATTCTAGCAAAAAAACTCCATCATAGTTTAAAAGAATAGAAAAAAAGCAATTAAAACCTTAATCAAAATTTTACTCAATATTAACACATGGAAGATGTTAAACATAGTGAAAAATAAAGCCAACCCTATCCCACAAAATAAAAAATAAATGTCATGTAATGTAGTTTTACCATATACTTATTGCTCTAATGTTAATTTTGTGTCACTTTGTGATGGTTGATACAATCTTGAAGTTTATAATCCATCACCCATCTTAGCCTTTAATGGTTTGAATCAAACCCCATTGTAAATTTTTTTTTATGATTAATAAAAATTATATATTAAGATTGTAAAATACTTAATTGATAACTAATCTTTTTGATATGCAAAGATTGACTAAGATTTTTCTTTTGAGTTCATGGAGTGGTTTTATTTTCTTGAGGAGCCCATAGATAGAGTTTAGGGAGTTTGAGTACATATTGGGGTGATTTTGAGTTTATTTCTAGTTCAATATCAATTAAGAGGACAATCAAGGAATTTAATTAATAATGATATTAATAAGTTATCAGTGAGTAATAAAAGTTATAAAAAATTTAAACAATTGTATTAATATGATTAAAAAGCTATTGATCATTCTTTTAGTCATTTATTTGGGTGATTAACTATTAGTGATCAATTTTTTAGTCATTTATTTAGTCACTAATCTTTGTCCAACCTTGTGATTTTACCTAATGATCAAATTCGTCATTTATTTAGTCACTTATACTTAGTAACTACAAAATATTACTATATTTTGATCACTTTTAGTCACGTGACTAAAATTTTTAGTCTTGTGACTAAAAGTTTTAGTCATAGTCATTTATTTATCAATATTCTACTAGTGTCCTCATCACCTTCTTTTTCTTCCTCGATAGCTTCTTCCTCTTTATCTTTTTCAATTTCTTCATTGTCAAACTGTACTATCTCAAATTTTGTTTCTTCTACCTCATCATCACTATCATCATCCTTGACTTCTACTAGAGAGTCACTCTATTTAAGCAAGTGATAAACATTCTTCCACATACCTATAGCATTCCTAACTACATGCTCTATGTCTTTAAAAAAAATTAAACAAATATTGAATCTAAGATTCATCTTTTCTTCATTTTTCTTCATAGACTCTTTTACCTTAGCATTGGTAATGCTTGGTAACAAGTGCCTCAGGTTTTGTTCATAGATATCTCTTTTTGTCTACATGGTTGAGTCCCATCTTGGCTTCAATATTTCTAATAGATCTTTATGAATCTGAGGGGCTATCTAATCAAGGGAATACTCCCATTTACCCATCTTGGTTAGCATTGATCCCTCAATCTCTTGCTTCTTAGCCTCTATCCCGGTCTCATTCTTCGATGATTTGAAGTTGGTTATGCCTGCACCTAATTCCATTTGCTTTAGCCTTTCTTGGAAGGTGGTAGGAGGTTTACTAAACATAACTTCACTACCTTTCTTCCTTGATCTCCTAGTAAATACTATAGTGGATGGCTTGGGTGGCTTGGTGATGATCACCTTGCCTTTCTTCTTCACTGGCTCTTCTTCCTTTTTAGATTCTTCTTCATCCTTTGATTCATCATGATCTTCTCCTTTAACTTTGGTCAAAAAATTGAGGTGTGTTATATTTGATTTTTTCTATTCTCCTCTTTCTTTTGTTGATTGCCTATGGAATCTTGATTGCAAGCCCTATTCTTGTCTAGCCTCATCATATGTTCCAAAGTGTGGTGCCTTTGGATCAACAGGTTCATTTATCAATGCTTCAATTATGTCCTTTTCTTCATCAATGTTCACCTCATAGAGAAAAGGTTTTATCGATAGAATTCTCAGTATAATTGCTTGAATGTAGACTTTTTCAGTGTCTACCATGAAACATATATCATCCTTGTAATCTTAAACCAATTTTTTGGGACTTTTGAATTTGTTATTCATTTTCTCCTTGAAGATTCAAAGTAGTTATCCATTATGCTAACAAAATTATCAACCTTTTCTACAATATACTCAGTAATCTAATATAAATCTAGCATATCCTTTTTCCATACAACTGTTCATTTAGAAGGGAAAAAATTTTAAACATAAAAAAAATAGACATGTCAACAATGAACCAAACTTGGAAGGATTTTTCTTGGGTGTCCTTATACTTTCCATGTTTTTTTAAAATTGTTTCAATAGTAAGCTAGCAAGATCATATGATAGGTTGTTCTTCATGACTTTGAATGCCAAGTCTACTACTTCACATGACACACTATTTAGATGACTAGAACTGTAGACTTTGTGAGTTATCACATGTATGCCAAATTTTAGTTTTGCATATTTAACACTACTAATCTTAATGCCTCTATCATCCCACTCAACTAGGGTTTTCCTCTATAGCTCCACTCAACCTAGGATGTTAGTATCTTTGGCTTTGGATAGCATGGGAAGGCTAGTGATGGAATGAATCATCTTCTTAGTGATCAAAATTGGTTGCTCAAGCCATAACTGACCATTGTGAACTTGTCTTAGGATATATCTAATCCATTCAATTTTGAAACTTTGATGCAAGTGGGGAATGTGGGTCAAACCCTTATCTTCTAAGTGCTTATGCTTGGGTTTGAGAACACCATTCACACAAAGCTCACCTAGTGCTTCATCCATCTCTAGGGTTCCAATTTCTTGAATTTCACTCTTAAAATGACTTCAGATATCATTTATGAGTAGTACCTTTGGAGGGATCTATGATTGTGCCCCATTTGGATCGAGGGCTTCCACAATTACTAGTATAAGCTTGAAACTAGGTGCCTTCCATTCAACTCCTTGGAGGAACATTTCTAACCCTTTCCTTTCCTTTTTGCTACTACTTGATATTGTCATGGCTACTCGGTAGGTTATGGAAAACTTCAAATATTCTAGTGTAAATTCTACTCAAAATCACTTGATCTTCTGTAATTTTCCTGATCACAATAACACCTTAAGATTGTGAAAAATGAGTTTAATTTCATGCCTTTTGTTAACAATTTTCCATTAATGCTCAATACAAAAGTAGATGTGATAAAATCATTATGCATGATAGACTATCACCCGCTATCTATTTGGATAGCCCGGTAAATACATCATAACTTGATAACCAAACATTAGTTACTAGTTACTCCTGGCCTTTCTTAGTAGAGTCCATGACTCAACCTCACTCAATGATAACTGATATTGATCTTATGTGATCCCTTTGTATCTTGAATACTAATTTGGACATTTGTTTTCTTCTCAATTTTGGAACTATTTATATGTGATCATGATAATGGAGTTCTAGTTCTTACTTTGGAATTTAGTTGGAAACAAGGGAGTAGCCCACATCTTGAGTGACATGACCATCATTTCTTGAACTAGCTTCCTTAGTGGATTTAGGAATTCATTATTGCCTCATTTTCTTTTTGATGTTATTTACTTTTTCTTTCTTTTCATCTTCAACTCTACCTATATTCATGCAATTTGTGGCTAGATGACCAAGTTCTGCACAAGTGTAACATCTTATGGTGGTATCTACCTTTCTTGTATGATTTTTAACATAATTCATGCAAATGTGTCCATATTCTCCATAGCAATGACATCTACACCAGGTATTATAATCCCAACCAAATATTTCTTTCACAATTTTTTTTACTAGATTGAATGACTTGGTTCTATAGTCTAATGCCTTGTGACCTTGTTTCTTGCATTTGTGACATTTGCCTTCAAATTTTGGCTTCTCTTTGCATTCATTAGCCTTGTCACCATGTTGATTGCAATTTTAACATTTACAATTGAATTTTTCCTTTCCATGACTCCAACATTTGTTTGATGTATGACCTATCCTACCATAGTGATTGCAAGTGGCTCTTTGATTCCTTTGAGCACCTTGTTTGGAAGATTCATCTTCATCTTTGTATCCAAGTCCTGCTTTACCCTTTTATTTGCAGAGATTCTGCTCATTTAGTTCATTCAACTGATTCACATGTACCTTGGATTTCATCACTCTCTCATTGACTTGCTTTTCAGTGTTTAAGTCATTTTTCAATCTTTTAGTGATTTGTTTCTCAGATCTCAGCTCTCTTCTTGTTCTTTCATTGATTTGTCTTTCAAAGTTTAAATCATTTCTTGTTCTTTCATTTTATGATCTCAAACTCATGATTTCTTCATTTGCATTGGAGATTTGATCAATAAGGTATTCATGTTGAAAGGATTTATTTTTAATTTCATTGTTCCTTCCATTCAAGTCTTGTTTGGCCTTATTTCTCAGCTCCAAGATTTTACACAATCTTATTGACTAAATTTCTTGTTCTCTTTTAAGTTTTCTTATTTCTTCTTACAGGTATCCATTCTTCTCTAAGACTTCTTTGATTGCATTGTTTGCTTCATGATGGGGACACAACCCAAGCACCGAATGGACACAATAGGAAAAGGGAAATTCTATTAACTGTGACAATAAGCTAGTACATTCAATACAGAGAAAATAGACTTCAAAACATGCCCTAAGGGCTTACAATAGTGCAAAACTGGAGATAATTTCTCCTTTTGGTACCTCTTCTCAAATTCCACTTCGAACTGCCTTTTAAAATGCCAAAAATGTCCTTAAATAGACCTCGGAGGGTTAAGGACTAGGAGTACATTCTAGAAAGTGCTAGTAGGAATCCATTGTCCTAGTAGAAGGCTCCATAAGCCGCAATAGAAGTTGGTGCAAATCTAGAAGAATCCAAAAATGGTAACCGAACTTTCGGGAGGCATAACTTTTGAACCGTAGCTCCAATTAACAAACTGTTTACATTTCTGAAAAGCTCTCAAAGTGCTCTATAGCCCTATGGACCAGCTTCAATCATTCCCCATTTTTTTTGTCCCTTTTCAAGGTCATTTAATTCCCCTAACCTGACTTTGAAGCATTCTTAGGAGGTCTCCAAAAACTAAAAAATTGCGATAACTTTCAAATCGTGGGCCTTTTGACCTGATTCTTTTTCTGGAATGCTCTAAATTGCAATTACATTCATCCAGCCAATTTACACCTCCCAGTTCACCAAAATGATGGCTCAATGACATACTTCTATTTTTTTGACATTTACACATATCCCAAAGTGTTCAAATACTCTATCCTAGAACACTGATAGGGGAACTGTGAGATTTGGAACCTTTATTTGACCCAAATGGGTATCCAAACATGAAAACACATGAAACAAAAACTAAGTCTAAGTACATTTTTTTTTTGGGGTGACACAGGATTGCCCTTATACCTCTGGATGCTCTTGCATCAGACACCTAGGGTAGATTGAAAAGTGACCCTACCACTTTATAAATGGTAGAGGAAATCCAAAAAGGGAAACCTCAGCTGCTGAAATCCAAGTTGAGTCCTCTATCGGCCATCCTTCCCACTTGACCAAATACTCTTCATACTGCCTATTTTTGGTACTCCTACCCACATGATGATCTAGAATGTCTTCTATCTCCTCCTTTTTAGCAGCGGGAATTGGACATGGCTCTAACATCAGTTCCTCATCTGCACCATCATCATGATACTCTGTTAAGTCTGCAATGTTGAAAATAGGAGAAATGTGAATACCATCTAGAAACTCCACCTCATATGCATTTCCTGAGTCATGTTTCTTCAAAATTTTGCAAGGGCCAAATTTCTTCATTTTCAGCTTGTTGTAAGTACTGGCTGGAAATCTTTCTTTTCGTAAGTGTACCATGACTAGATCCCCTACTTGGAATTCCTAATATTTTCTCCTTTGATCAGACCTAGCTTTATACTCTTGATTTCATCTTGTAATGTGTGCTTGAACCTCCTCATGTAGATCCTTGATATGTTCAGCAAATTCTTTAGCTTCAACACTTGTCCTCTCCGCTTGCTCTGTCTTCCTCAATTTTGGTGCAGTCCTTCGGCTACTTCCATATACAATTTGGAATGGTGATCTATCAGTACTTCTATTTACAGAGTTATTGTAAGCAAACTTGGCTTGTGGTAGAATCAAATCCCACCCTTTGGGCTTATCCCCAACTAAACATCTCAGCAAATTGCCTAGACTTCTGTTTACCACTTCCGTTTGGCCATCAGTCTGTGGTTGATTTGTGGAACTGAATTTCAAGTTTGTTCTCAACTATTTTTACAATGTTCTCCAGAAATACCCCACAAATTTAGTGTCTCAATCAGAAACTATACTCCTTGGAGGACAATGTAGTCTTACCACCTCTCTGAAAAACAAGTCTGCAATATGGACATCATCATTTGTTTTGTGGCATGGAATGAAATGTGCCATTTTGGAGAACCTATCAACCACCACAAATATTGAGTTATTACCCCTTTGTGTCCTTGGCAATCCAAGAACAAAATCCATACCTATGTCCTCCCATGGCTTTGATGGAATAGGCAATGGCTGATATAGTCTAGTATTGTGGCTAAATCCCTTGGCAACTTGACAAACCTGGCAAATCTGTACAAACTTCTTCACATCTTGTGAAATTTGAGGCCAAAAATAATGTTCTCTAAGAATGACAATGGTCTTATCTCGACCAAAATGTCCTGCAATCCCTCCACTATGTTTCTCCTTCATTAGATTTTCCCTCATGGAACTCCTTGGAATGCATAATTGGCCGCCCTTGAATAACATACCATCCTGAATCAGATAGTCTAACCACTTAGTTCTATCTATAGCAATAGGTTCTTTACAAGCTTTCCATGCTTCAACAAAATCAAGATCATCAGGGTACAGATTCTTGAGTTCATCAAATCCAACTACTTCAACCTGGATTACTATTAGCAACAATTGTCTCCTACTTAATGTATCTGCAACCCTGTTAGATTTTCCACTTCTATGCTTCAAAACAAATGTATAGCTCTGCAAGAACTCTACCCACTTCATATGCCTCTAATTCAATTTACCTTGGCTATTTAGGTATTGTAATGCCTGGCGATCAGTATACAAAACAAATTCCTTTGGCAATAAATAATGCCTCCATATCTTTAAGGCCTGAACTATTGCATAGAACTCATGATCATAAACAAAATACTTCTTCTTTGCATCATTCAATTTTTCACTAAAATATGCAATAGGCTTACCTTCTTGGCTTAATACAGTCCCAATAGTGCTCCCACTAGAATCACAATCCACCTAGAACACCTTTCTAAAATTTTGAAGTGCCAACACTGTTTGTTCTATCACCTTCTTCTTCAGCATTTCAAAACTTCTCGTAGCTACTACAGCCCATTTGAACTCTTTTCTATCCCCTCTTATTGTGTCAGTTAGGGGTGCACATATACCACTGAAATTCTTAATAAATTTCATGGAAAAACAAACCAAACCATGAAATGATCTTACCTTAGTAGCAAACCTTGGAGTAGGCCATTCCAAGATGGCTTTTACCTTGTCTGGATCTATTTTGAGACCTTCAGGTGATATAACAAACCCCAAATAGACTAACTCCCTTTTTGCAAAGATACACTTCTTCAAATTAATTAACAATTTCTCTTCCCTTAACCTTTCAAGGACACTATGAATATGCAATAAATTTTCTTCCAAAGTCTACCTGAAAATTAAAATATCATCCAAATAGAAAATAACAAATTTTCCCAAGACCTTCTTAAGTACCTCATTCATAAGCCGCATGAAGGTGTTTGGGGCATTCGTCAATCCAAAGGGCATGACTAACCACTCATAAAGACCCTCCTTGGTCTTGAAGGCTATTTTTGACTCATCTCCTTCTTGAATCTGTATCTGGTGATAACCACTCTTGAGATCTACCTTTGTGTAGTACTGACCTCCACTCAAGAAGTCCATAAGATCATCCATTCTTGGCAAAGGAAACTAATATTTGATGGTTATCCTATTTATAGCTAGAGAGTCTGTCACATCCTCCACTCTCCATCCTTCTTTTGTGCTAGTATTGCAGGTACTACACATGGACTCAAGCTCTCCGAAATCAAGCCCTTCCTCAATAGCTCCTGAAGCTTTCTATTTAGCTCTTCTATTTCAGTAGGAGTCATCCTGTGAGTAGCCTTGTTAGGCAAACTAGCTCCTAGAATTAGATCTATCTGATGATTGATTTGCCTTACTAGTGGCAATCCTTTTGGAACATTATTAGAGGTAATATCTCCAAAATCTCCTAGTAAATCTGAAACTTCAAGTGGTATTTCACTACTACCTTCTTTATCTTTCCTAGGAATCAAAGCATAACACATACACTAATGTTTCATTCCATCTCTCTTCCATCAACAAGACAAATCCTAGCACTGCTACATACCTTTTCACCTTCCTTTTTCATGGGTTGGCAAACTCCATCTTTTGTCAGAGAGTATGTGTTTGCATGACCATCATGTGTTGCATGCCTATCACACAGTCTACCGAACAATAGATGGCAAACATCCATTGGAATAACATCATAGAGAAATTCATCTTGGTAACTCCCAATTTTGAATTTCATGAGACATTGTTCACTTACCATGACCTTATGATCATCTTTCACCCAGGCAATCTGATAGGGCTGGGGATGCTTGTCCCTCTTGAGCTTCAGCTTAGAGACCATCTCCTCTTATACCAAGTTATCAGTGCTACCACCATCAATGATCACATCACAAAAATTTTCCTCACACTTGCTTCTGGTACAGAACAAACTCCTCCTTTTTCCTGGTTCAATCTCACCAGTTAGTAGGACCCTTTCATTTACCAAGGTCTCTCCTCTTTCTGTATCCTCTGAATGTGATGACTATGCATCCTCATCCACATGAGCAACCCTAGCTTGAACCTCAGCTCTCCTATCTATTCTTCCTTGTTGTTGAGGGCATTCAAAGGCACGATGACCTTCTTCATTGCAATGGAAATAGGTACCATGGAAGCCTCCTCTTCCTTTTCCATGTCCTCTACCTCTTTCTCTCTGATTTTCAAAGTCCTGATCACGGGAGTGGTTGAAATCATCATTCCTCTTGTTTCTGCTAGTTCCCACATCTTCATTTTTCTTTTGGTTTCATTTCGGCCTCTAGATGACCTACCACTTCCCCTTCCTCCTTGACTACACCCTCTTTGTGTCCCTTAAAACCTCTTATTTAGCTTTTCTTCAACTTGTAGGGAAAACTGGTATGCCTCTTCAACGCTGGTCATTCTTACTAGACTTAATTCCTCCTAGATGCTAGGTCGCAACCCACTGATATAACGAGCAACCTTCTCCTTATTTTCTTCTGTATGCCCTGCTCTAGTCAAAACTCGATAAAACTCCTCTATATATTCTTGGATTGATCTTCCTACTTGCTTTAGCCCATGCATCTTCTTAAACAAATCAAGCTCATAGTCCACAAGAATGAACTGCTTCTTCAATTTGTCCACCATGTGATCCCACCTTGTGATCTTCTACTTTCCTCTTCTGTTTCTTTCCAATTGAACCTCTTGCCACTAGATTTTGGCATGGCCTTTTAGTTTTTCCTTTGCAAACTTAACTCTATCTAGGTCCCTGATATCCTCATACTCAAAGTATTCTTCTAGTTCATTGATCTGATCGATCAACTCATCTGGTTTCAGATTTCCTAAAAATACACCCACATCAATTGTAGGTCTTTTCCCAAACTTAGTAATGGCCCTAAAAAGCCTTTCCTCTACCTAATTCAAAACTTCCCCATCAAATTCCCCTTCTGGTCCAATTTCTTCTTCTTCATTGTCATCCTCACTGTCATCACCTGCGGCAACATTTGTTCCTCTACGAAGCTCCTCCTGCAATGCTTGTACCTGCCTTTGGAGGGCTCTAACCTCCTCAATATTAACAGCTTTGGCCCTTCCACCATAGTCTCTTCATGGAGGCATCTTCTTAACTCAAACCCACAACCACACAGTCCTGGTGCAAACTGCCTCACAGTCGATGCTCTGTCTACACACTTAGGAAAACTAGCTTTGATAACACTTGATGGGGACACAACCCAAGCACCGAATGGACACAATAGGAAAAGGGAAATTTTATTAACTGTGAAAATAAGTTAGTACATTCAGTACAGAGAAAATAGACTTCAAAACATTCCCTAAGGGCTTACAATAGCACAAAACTAGAGATAATTTTTCCTTTTGGTACCTCCTCTCAAATTCCACTCCGAACTACCTTTTACAATGCCAAAAATGTCCTTAAATAGACCCTGGAGGGTTAAGGACTAGGAGTACATTCTATAAAGTGCTAGTAGGCATCCACCGACCTAGTAGAAGGCTCTAGAAGCTGCATTAGAAGTTGGTGCAAGTCTAGAAGAATCCAAAAATGGTAATCGAACTTTCAGGAGGCATAACTTTTGAACTGTAGCTCCAATTGATGAACCATTTACATTTCTAGGAAAGCTCTTGAAGTTCTCTATAGCCCTATGGACCAGATTTTCTCATCCCCCATTTTTTTTGGCCCTTTTTGAGGTCATTTAATTCCCTAACTTGACTTTGAAGCATTCTTAGGAGGTCTCCAAAAACTGAAAAACTGCGATAACTTTCAAATCGTGGGGTCTTTTGACCTGATTCTTTTTTTGGAATGCTCTAAATTGCAATTACATTCATCTGGCCAATTTACACCTCCTAGTTTACCAAAATGATGTCTCAATTACATACTCCTATTTTTTTGACATTTACATGTATCCCAAGGTGTTCGAATACTCTACCCTAGAACACTAATAGTGGAACTGTGAGTGTTGGAAACTTTATTGGACCTAAATGGGTATCTAGAAATGAAAACACATGAAACAAAAACTAAGTCTAAGTAGTTTTTTTTTTGGTGACACAAGATTGCACTTATACCTCTAGATGGTCCTGCATCAGACACCCAGGGTAGATTTAAAAGTGACCCTGTCACTTTATGAATGGTAGAGGAAATCCCAAATGGGAAACCTCAGCTACTAAAATCCAAGTTGAGTCCTCTATCAGATGTCCTTTCCACTTGACCAAATACTCTTCATACTACCTATTTCTGGTACTCCTACCCACACGATGATCTAGAATGTCTTCTATCTCCTCCTTTTTAGCAGCATGAATTGGACATGGCTCTAACATTAGTTCCTCATCTACACCATCATCATGATACTCTGTTAAGTCTGCAATGTTGAAAATAGGAGAAATGTGAATACCATCTTGAAACTCCACCTCATATGCATTTCCTGAGTCATGTTTCTTCAAAATTTTGCAGAGGCCAAATTTCTTCATTTTAAACTTGTTGTAAGTACCGGCTGGAAATCTTTCTTTTTGTAAGTGTACCATGACTAGATCCCCTACTTGGAATTCCTAATATTTTCTCCTTTGATCAACTCTAGCTTTATACTCTTGATTCATCTTGGTAATGTGTGCTTGAACCTCCTCATGTAGACGCTTGATATGTTCAACAAATTCTTTAGCTTTAGCACTTGTCCTCTCCCCTTGCTCTATCTTCATCAATTTTGGCGTAGTCCTTGGGCTACTTCCATGTACAATTTGGAATAGTGATCTACTAGTACTCCTATTTACAGAGTTATTGTAAGAAAACTTGGCTTGTGGTAGAATCAAATCCCACCCTTTGGGCTTATCCCCAACTAAACATCTTAGCAAATTGCCCAAACTTCTGTTTACCACTTCTGTTTGGCTGTCAGTCTATGGGTGATGTGTGAAACTAAATATCAAGTTTGTTCTCAACTTTTTCCACAATGTTCTTGAGAAATACCCCACAAATTTAGTTTCTCTATCAGAAATTATACTCATTGGAAGACCATGTAGTCTTACCACCTCTCTAAAAAATAAGTCTGCAATATGGACAACATCATGAGTTTTGTGGCATGGAATGAAATGTTCCATTTTGGAGAACATATCAACCACCACAAATACTGAGTCATTACCCCTTTGTGTCCTCAGCAATCCAAGAACAAAATCCATACTTATGTCCTTCCATGGCTTTGATGGAATAGGCAATGGCTGATATAGTCTAGTATTATGGCTAAATCCCTTGGCAACTTGACAAACCTGGCAACTCTGTACAAACTTCTTCACATCTTGTGAAATTTGAGGCCAAAAATAATGTTCTCTAAGAATGGAAATGGTCTTATCTTGACCAAAATGTCCTACCATCCCTCCATTCTGTTTCTCCTTAATCAAATTTTCCCTCATGGAACTCGTTGGAATGCACAATTGGCAACCCTTCAATAACATACCATCCTGAATCAAATAGTCTAACCACTTAGTTCTATCTATAGCAACAAGTTCTTTACAAGCTTTCCACACTTAAAAAAAATCAGGATCATCAAGGTACAGATTCTTGAGTTCATCAAATCCAACTACTTCAACCTACATTACTGTTAGCAACAACTGTCTCCTACTTAGTGCATATGCAACCTTGTTAGATTTTCCACTTCTATGCTTCAACACAAATGTATAGCTCTACAAGAACTCTACCCACTTCGTATGCCTTTGATTCAATTTACCTTGGCTACTTAGGTATTGTAATGCCTAGTGATCAGTATTCAAAACGAATTCCTTTGGCAATAAATAATGCCTCCATTTCTTTAAGGCCTGAACTATTGCATAGAACTCTTGATCATAAACATAATACTACTTCTTTGCATCATTCAATTTTTCACTAAAATATGCAATAGGCTTACCTTCTTGGCTTAATACAGCCCCAATAGCACTTCCACTAGCATCACAATCCACCTGGAACACCTTTCTAAAATCTAGAAGTGCCAACACAGGTTGTTCTGTCACCTTCTTCTTCATCATATCAAAACTTCTCACAGTTGTTGTAGTCCATTTGAACTCTTCTATATCCCCTCTTATTGTGTCAATTAGGGGTGCACATATGCCACTGAAATTTTTAATAAACTTCCTGTAAAAAATAATCAGACCATGAAATGATCTTACCTCAGTAGCAAACCTTGGAGTAGGCCATTCCAAGATGGCTTTTACCTTCTCTGGATCCATTTTGAGACCTTTAGGTGATATAACAAACCCCAAATAGACTAATTCCCTTTTTGAAAAGATACACTTCTTCATATTAGTTAAAAGTTTCTCTTCCCTTATCCTTTCAAGTACATTACGAATATGCAATAAATGTTCTTCCAAAGTCTTGCTGAAAATTAAAATATCATCCAAATAGACAATAACAAATTTTCACAAGAACTTCTTAAGTACCTCATTCATAAGCCACATGAAGGTGCTTGGGGCGTTCGTCAATCCAAAGGGCATGACTAACCACTCATAAAGACCCTCCTTGGTCTTGGAGGCTATTTTTCACTCATCTCCTTCTTGAATCCATATCTGGTGATAACCACTCTTGAGATCTACCTTTGTGAAGTACTGAGCTCCACTCAAGCAGTCCATAAGACCATCTATTCTTGGCAAAGGAAACCCATATTTGATTTTTATCCTATTTATAGCTTGAGAGTCTATGCACATCCTCCACTCTCCATCCTTCTTTGGTGCTAGTACTGTAGGTACTACACATGGACTCAGGCTCTCCTGAATCAAGCCCTTCCTCAATAGCTCCTGAACCTGTCTATTTAGCTCCTCTGTTTCAGTAGGAGTCATCCTATGAGTAGCCTTGTTAGGAAAACTAGCTCCTTGATTTAAATCTATCTGATGACTAATTTTCCTTATTGGTGGCAATCCTTCTGGAACATTATCAGAGATAATATCTCCAAACTCTCCTAGTAAATCTGAAACTTCAAGTGGTATTTCACTACTACCTTCATTATCTTTCCTAGGAATCAAAGCATAGCACATACGCTGATGTTTCATTCCATCTAAAAACTTTCTTTCATCAATAAGACTTCTTTTTTCATGGGCTTTAGTTTGTGGTGAACTCCATCTTTTGTTAGAGAGTATGTGTTTGCATCACCATCATGTACTGCATGCCTAACAAACTGTCACAGTCTACCCAACAATAGATGGCAAACATCCATCAGAATAACATCAAAGAGAACTTCATTATTGTAACTCCCAATTTTGAATTTCATGAGACATTGTTCACTTACCATGACATTATGATCATCTTTCACCCAAGCAATCTGATAGGGCTATGGATGTTTCTCCCTCTTGAGCTTCAGCTTAGAGACCATCTCCTTTGATACCAAGTTATCAGTGTTACCACCATCAATGATCACATCACAAAATTTATCCTCACACTTGCATCTGGTACGGAACAAAATCCTCCTTTGTCCTGGTTCAATCTCACCACTTAGTAGGACCCTTCATTTACCAAGGTCTCTCCTCTTTCTGCATCCTCTGAATGTGATGACTATGCATCCTCATCCACATGAGCAACCTTAGCTTGACCCTTAGCTCTCCTATCTGTCCTTCCTTGTCATTGAGGGCATTCAAAGGCATGATGACTTTCTTCATTGCAATGGAAATAGGTACCACGGAAGCCTCCTCTTACTTTCCCATGTCCTCTACCCCTTTCTCTCTAATTTCAAAAGTCTTTATCACGGGAGCGATTGAAACCCTCATTTCTCTGGTTCTTGCTAGTACCCACATCTTCATTTTTCTTTTGGGTTTCATTTTGGCCTCCAGATGACCTATCGCTTGCCCTTCCTCCTTGACCATGCCCTCTTTGTCTCCCTTCAAACCTGTTATTTAGCTTTTCTTCAACTCGTAGGGAAAACTAGTATGCCTCTTCAATGCTGGTCATTCTTACTAGACTTAATTCCTCCTAGATGTTAGGTCGCAACCCACTGATATAACGAGAAACCTTCCCCTTGTTTTCTTCTATGTACCCTACTCTAATCAAAAGTCAATAAAAATCCTCTGTATATTCTTGGACTAATCTTCCTACTTGCTTTAGCCCATGCATCTTCTTAAACAAATCAAGCTCGTAGTCCATAGGAATGAACTGCTTCTTCAATTTGTCTACCATGTGATCCCACCTTGTGATCTTCTCATTTCCTCTTCTATTTCTTTCCAATTGAACCTCTTGTCACCAGATTTTGGCATGGCCTTTTAGTTTGGCCCTTGCAAACTTAACCCTATCTGAGTCCCTGATATCCTCATACTCAAAGTATTCTTCCAGTTCATTGATCCAATCGGTCAACTCATCTGGTTTCAGATTTCCTAATAATTGTAGGTCTTTTTCCAAACTTAGTAATGACCCTAAAAATCCTTTCCTCTACCTAATTCAGAACTTTCCTGTCAAATTCCCCTTCTAGTCCAATTTCTTCTTCTTCATTGTCATCCTCACTATCGTCACCTGCGGCAACATTTGTTCCTCTACGAAGCTCCTCTTGCAATGCTTGTACCTGCCTTTGGAGGGCTCTAACCTCCTCAAGATTAACAGCTTTGACCATTCCACCATGCTCTCTTTGTGGAGGCATCTTCTTAACTCAAACCCACAACCACATAGTCCTAGTAAAAACTGCCTCACAGTCGGCGCTCTGTCTACACACTTAGGAAAAGCAACTCTGATACCACTTGATGGGGACGCAACCCAAGCACCAAATGGACACAATAGGAAAAGGGAAATTGTATTAACTATGAAAATAAGCTAGTACATTTAGTAAAAAGAAAATAAACTTCAAAACATGTCCTATGGGCTTACAATAGCACTAAATTGGAGATAATTTCTCCTTTTGGTACCTCCTCTCAAATTCCACTCTGAACTACCTTTTATAATGCCAAAAATGTCCTTAAATAGACCCCAGAGGGTTAAGGACTAGGAGTGCATTCTAGAAAGTGCTAATAGGTATCCACTGAGCTAGTAGAAGGCTCCAAAAGCCACATTAGAAGTTGGTGCAAATCTAGAAGAATCCAAAAATGGTAACCAAACTTCTGGGAGGCATAACTTTTGAACCGTAACTTCGATTGACAAACTGTTTACATTTTTGAAAAGCTCTTGAAGTGCTCTATAGCCATATGAAATAGCTTTTCTTTTCTCCCAACTTTTTGGCCCTTTTTGAGGTCATTTAATGCCCCTAACCTATCTTTGAAGCATTATTAGGAGGTCTCCAAAAACTAAAAAACTACGATAACTTTCAAATCATGGGACCTTTTGACCTGATTCTTTTTCTGGAATGCTCTAAATTGTAATTACATTCATCTAGCCAATTTATACCTCCTAGTTCACCAGAATTATGGCTCAATTATATACTCCTATTTTTTTTTACATTTACACATATCCTAAGGTGTTCAAATACTCTATCCTAGAACACTGATAGTGGAACTATGAGAGTTGGAACCTTTATTTGACCCAATTGGGTATGCAGAAATGAAAACACATGAGATAGAAACTAAGTCTAAGTACATTTTTTTTTGGGTGACACATGATGGCCCTTATACCTCTGGATGCTCCTGCATCACTTCATCTAAACTTTTTGAAGGTAGAAAAATCTTCAATCTTTCCTTCAATGTACTAATGATCATTCATCCAATTTGCAAGTTTGTTTCTTCTTTTGATGGATTGGGAATGTTTCTCCTTAGCTTTCTTGAGTTGTGCAATGGCCATTGCCAGATCTAGCTTTTCATTTTCAATTTCTTTGTCAAGTCTAAATATCTCCATTGTCCTTGATCTTTCCTCAAGCTGCCAAGATTTATCCTAAGAACCACAAAGCTCTAATACCAATTGTTGAAAATATTCAAAACTATGCTAGGTTACTGAGAGGGGAGGGTTGAATCAGTAACCATAAAACTTTATCCTATTTAGACGTTAATTGCTATAATCTAGTAATGAAATGAAATCTAACTGCATGCATGAGAAACTAAAACAAAAATGTTCATGGCAAATTAACATGATAATTTGGTGACCTAGAAACCTTCCAAATAGAAAGTAAAACTAGGGTAGGGGTGACATGCACAAAACTTTAGTACTATAGCATTAAGTTGGCTTGTTAAAGCTTACAATGATCACTTCTGATGATCTTCCCTATTAGGAGAAATTAGTAATGCTAGGTCCACCTTGTTAGAAAATTTACAAACATACAACCAAGTATGCACTTGGTAAAGAGATTTGACAAAAGATTGCTAAGTCTACCTTGTTAGAGAATTTTGAAGTTGATTCACCTTTTAGGATGAAACACTAGATCTTTGACTCTTATGTGTGTGTGTGTGTGTGTGTGTGTGTGTGTGTGTGTGTGTCTATATATATATATATATATATATATATATATATATATATATATATATATATATGTATGTAAGTATGTATGTATATATGTATACATATATATGTATGTATGTATGTATGTATATATGTATATGTATATGTATACATATACATATACATATATGTATACATATACATATATATATTATATATGTATACATATATGTGTGTGTGTGTGTGTGTGTGTGTACATATACATATATATATGTATATATATGTATACATATATATACATATGTATACATATATATATATACATATATATACATACATATATATATATCAATCCAATTTACGAAATTAAAAAATTGGCCAATATACAAGTTAACACCAATATTACAAAGTTGGCTCAAATGAAGACACTCGGGTTCAAAAGATAGATTGGTGAAGTTTTGATACACAGCATCCACTGTCATTACTTGGCATCATCATGTACTTAGTAGAAGTGGAGGCTTGCTCCATATTAATCATCTTGGAGTAGTCTCAAACTTGATATGCACTAGTGACTCGGTAGATACTGTGCAACTTGGTAGAAACTGAGTTGCTCATTTACCATCATTGCACGTGGTAAACACTAACTTCAATTCACATAAACTGATGGCTCAATAGAAACTACAAAGCTTGGTAACTACTGAATTGTTCAGTAAGAACTATGAATCTTGGTAACCACTAAACTACTCAAAAAGAACTACAAAAATTCACAATGCCTAAATTTACTTGATAACCATTTGAATGTATGGTAGGAACTATAAAGATCTATGGCTAATAAATTACATGGAAAACACTATAGACTACTCGATAACCATACAGAAATTGAATAAATGTTGTTACTAATAACAAACTTGACTTGATGTTAATAAGGTGTAGAGGGGAAAAAAGTTTTAAATGTTTAGTTAGTTAGCAATGAGATAAAACCAGCTATTTTCAAGGTCATTCTAAATGAAGCATACAAACAAGATCCCTCTAGTGCATTATCTATGATACCACTGCAAGTTTTAATGATTGAGGATGTCAAAATGTGTTATAATTGTAAGATTGGGACTATTGGTGACACGAAAATTAGAGAAGCTTATGGAAAAATATGTGAAAATGGTGTGTTGAGCGAAGAGTTCAAGATTGTAGAAAAGAAAGGGTTAAATCATTCCCTATAATTCCCTAATGTTTTCAAAATTGAGTGGATCAAGATTGTTTTGAGAAGAATTCATGATATCTTAGTATGGTTGGATAATGGACCAATCAAAATCACAAAGAGGATAATTCAATAGGTAATAGGGTATCCAACCCTAGATTGGCCAAATACTATGAGGAGTGAGTCCAGAGAAGTTATTGAAAATAATACAAGGATTGGGTGGAATGAGGGGAATGACCATAAACACAATTACAGATCCCCTAATAGCTTTTTTTGTGAGTATAATTGTACATATTTTTTATCAATCAAGTAGAATGAATAGTGTACCCTACATTTCAGTGGATATGGGCTACAAGATTGTGAAGAATGATCATACATATGATCTTGCCAAACTATAGCTACAAAAATTGATTGAAAACCTAGGAGCAATAAGGAAAAAAAAGAGTACTCATTGTAAATTCATATCTATTTTGGTATGTATCTTCTTTTATGCATAGAACACATTTCCTACATTTGGTAATGTTGCATGGAAGACAAATAGGTCTGTTGGAGTTCAAATAGGAGAGTTAATTGAATAGCTAGGTAATAACTTTGAGCAAGTAATCACTACTTATTTTGAGGTTTTCAAACAATCCATGAAGAAGAGATTAAGGATTCCAACTTATCATTAGTGGAAAAATATTAAGATGACGTTTGTTTCCTATTCAATGCTGATCACACATTTGTTCAAGTAGAAATTCCTACAATGAGATGGCTAAGGCCATTAGGTTATCAGATAAATATAGATGAGGCCTTTGTCAAAATCATAGGATTAATTTTAGAAGTGGATGAAGATGCCAAAGCTTTTGGTAACCATGAGTTGGAAAAATCAAAGATTACTATGGAGTTAGAGACTACTTCTATAATTAGAAAGAAGGATAAACTAGTAAAGAAATTAAAAGAAAAATTTGGTAAAGGTGTCGAGGAGGACAAAGAAGAGGAAGAGGATGAAGAGAAAGAAGACACTCATATTCAAGCACCATTGACATTTCCACAAGGGAAGGGTGAGGATAAAAAAGAGAAAGAAATAGAGACTATAGAAGGTGTTGAGGAAGAAGAATCTGAGGAAGCACCTATTCCTAATGATCAGAAAAATAGAAAGGCCAAGGCACAAGAAATGACAGTACCTAAAAAGGTTGCTAAACCAAGCTAGGAAAACCAAAAACACCTAGCACAAGAGCCAATACATGAGTCAATTCACAAAAGGCTAAAGAGGTAGCCAAGTCTATAGAGAAGGAAGGTGGAGCATAGAAAAGACCAAGAAGAAATTATGTTGCTCAAGCTGAATATCATGAGGATAAGACTGAATCTAATAATAGCCAATTCCAAGTGGTGAGTCATAATCCATGTTTAGATCTAGATAAGTTATGTGAGATTTTTAGAAAAAATATCAACCTATCAAGTTCTTCTCACATTGATTTTGAAAATCTTGGAAAAATTGAGAAGAATCAAGTGGAGTAGGCAATATATGCCATGATGGCTACTTTTAAGAAGGCTCCTCTAAAAATCAAAAACTCCATACCTAAAAGTCTATATGATAGAGTTGAGAAAAAATGGCATTAAATTGTTTGAAATTACAAAGGAAAATTAGGGAGACATCCCTCACCTAAGTTATGCAAGACTCTACAAGGCACAAATATCTAAAGCTATAAAGAAAGATGTTGTTAGATTTTTTCCTAAGTATACGACATTTAGCATACTATAAAAAAACATAGAGGATGTCTATGAAGAAGTCCAAACAAATGTGGAAGATCACATATGGACTGGCCATAGTCAAAGAATGTGTAAAAGAATATATTCAGGTCAAAGATGATGGAGACAATGAAAATGAAGAAGGCATAGTTGAGGGAGGCACTAATATGAATATAGATGATTAGGAAATAGTAGAGGGAGAGCAGTAACAAGAACATACTATACAAAATACACAAATACCAAGTGTCAACCCTCCATAGGTAAAAGTTATAAGTATTGAAACTATTATAGTGAAGGATTTTTTTTATCCTACTACTCAGAACATCATTCCCCTAATAGAGGAAGATCTAGAAAAGAGAGTTGACCAATCCACACTAAAAGAAAAATTATGTGATAAACCTATATTTGTAAGTATAGAAAAAATTCAAAAATCTTTGACTATAGCTATAAGGGAGGAGGTGAAAATCCTTAAGTCACTAGTATACAACCTTCACAACCCTTGGTTGTATATCAGAGGAAAAAGACAACATAATGCACTATAAGCACACACACAAAAAGGTGGCACTCTGAGGCTTAGAAAATGTACTAAAAGTTGCAATAGATAAGGTTGAGAGAATTGGAGAGGAAAAGGTGGAAACATAAATCACTAATGAGATATAGAGTCAAATAGGTTAAGTAGATTCACCTACACCTCCAACACAAGAACAAGGTGCAATTCAAATCAATAAGGAAGAAAAGGAAAAGCCTAAAGAGATTGATTTGACACCCAAGCCAAAAGAGCTAGGAGCAATTCAAGCATTGCTAACTTTACTAGAATCTAGCACTCCTTCTAATCAAACTCTTTAGAGACCAAGCACAGATGCAACTCCTTTTCAATTCTCAATGTCGAGTCCTAGCTTATCAAAGGAAAAAAGAGGTAATAAATTATGGAGATGTTAGCCTAGATGAAGAAATTATATTGCTCAAGTTTGATTATGCAATACTAACAATTGATTAGATGGGTATACTTTAGGAAGCCCTAGCAAGAAAGAAACATCAAGAATTTCTCAAAAGGGAGCATAGGTAGAAGAAATATTTGCTTGATATCAAAGACATCTTCTTAGACACATTCAATCTACCTACTCTAGATGAATCAAAGTTAATCGTTGAACAATTGACCAACATACTGGGAAAAGTAAGTAATTCAGTTGATATTAATGCCAAAAAATTAGAATGGTATTAGAAGAAGTTTCAAAGTAAAGTAAATGAGAAGATATCTAGTTAAATAGCACTTACACAAGTTGTAATGGCAACTAAGATAGAAAGAGTGAAGAAAGTACTAGAGAACATTTTCTATCTATACACCAAACTGTGTAATCCTACACTCTTTACACAAGAGACAAGGAATCACATCCTGATCTTGGAAAGTCAAATGAACTCCTTAGGTACAAAATTTCCCATGAATCCATCTCAAAGTGAGAAACACTTCAGGACCCTCTTGCAAACCCAAATTCAGTTAGCGTCACTATCTACAAATGAATCCAATGGAAATTTTACACAAGGAGTTAGGCTATGTAGAAACTCTTATGAAGAAAGACCCCAATATTTCTACATTAGATGTCCTAGTACACCTTTCTATCGATCTCACCATCCAAGTTAGGTCTTTGGAGGTAGCTTGTAAAAATTGGGATGCCACTCATAAGATTATTCTTGAGGTTCATAAATCCTTTTTGGATAAATACACTATCAATGTATGACCCATTGACATCAGTGTCAAAAGGGGCAATAAGAGCTAAGGGGGAGCAAGTAAAAGAAATAAAAGAATGGGGGAGTAATAAAAATGGATGGGGAATAAGAAAAATCAAGGACAAGCAGAAAATAGATAAAGAGTATTAGAAACTAAGTAAGAGTATCAAAAGAAGAAAACTTACTTAGTAGGAGAGATTTTGATATAGAATATAGAATAGAATAGATCAAACAACTTAGGAGGAGTTATGAGATTTTTGAGGTATAAGTTGTTGCAAAATTTTGATATTTTGAAATTTTATATAGAAGTCAAATAGTTAGTTATGGTATGCTTGTAAGAATAAGAGTATTTATACATGACCAAGTGTTTTTGAAACTCATGTCAAAAGGGGAGATTGTTGATCTTAGAATTCTTTTGACTAGTGAGTTTCTATACACTTAAGTCATTTACCTAGTTCATGCCAAAAAAGTGACATATGCCAAGCAAAAACTATAAGTTAGAGCATGCTGAGTAAATAGTGAGTGTTGAGTCACTCATATGCCAAGCCACTCAAGTGTCAAGTAGATAAAATATGCTGAGTAATTCAAGAACCGAGCAAGCAATGCATGCTGAGTCATCCAGATGTTGAGTGACAGTATTGAAGTTAGTATGTGCCAAGGGAAATCAATTTTCAAGTAACACAATTTTGTCATAGTTGTTTTTATTGGCAACTAGGGACATCAATTTTCAAGTAACACAGTTTTGTCATAGTTGTTTGTATTGGCACAAACTACTATATAAACAACTTTTGAGCCAACTTAAAGATTGAATTAAAAAATTTTGATGATAAGGATTAATCTTAAGGTGGAATCCCTATGTATTACATGCACCCAATCAGGAAAAGGGAAGGTTTAAGTAGCAATATGGATGAATCATAGCCATTGATTCATACCTAACCCTAAGTCACCTAGGTCTTCTTAAGGAAGAAAAACCCTAAACTTTATATGAGCAAGAAAGGGAATGAATGAGTGATCAAGAAGAGTTTTGCATGTGCAAACTAGGATACTCATTATGAATAAGGAATTATGATCTAAATTGTATTATAGAATTAGTTAAAGAAGAACAAAGGAAGGAAACATTGATCAAGAAGGATCAAGAACATAGCAGGATAGAGGGAATTTGTCATCAAGCATAAGAGTGACAATCAAAGGATAAATGCTCAGACATTCTAATAGTTGAATTAGTTAAATCTATTAATAGAGTAGTCCTAACAGGCTATATTGAAATCCTCTAACAAGATGCTTATTTAGTTATGAGTTGAAGTCCTTTCATCATGAAAACTTTTAATAGGGTGTTGAAATCCTTTAATAGGGCAAGCCCTAAAATATTTTGAAGGCTTTAACAGGGCAAGCCTTTTATAGGGTAGATCATGGTTCATGATCAAACATTGTAAACTTCATTGGATACACTTTATTACTATAATAGTGAAAATTTGTGTGTGTCATCCCCACCCCAATTTTACCTTCTCATTAGAGGGTTTTTGGGTAATCATATCTTGTGTCATATGTGTGAATGCTTACTTATTGCATGCTTTAGATGTATATGTTTTGCATGGTATTACAATTTACTTATTGAATATTAGAGATGGTTGTGTGGTGAATATTTTATGGGTCAAAGTTTAAAGCACTAATTCACACCCCCCTCTCAGGAAAATTCACCTTTTCTAGAGTAATTCTAACAATTTTTAAAGAGTGGCACTTCTTTTTCCACACAACTTTTTTTATATAATAGATGTCAATGTGATTCTTTTAAATTTAGTTTGTTAATATCCATACCAAAACCCTAGATGTGGTCTGATGTCTTTATGCTTAGTATTTCATATTTTATCAAAGCTTAAAGTTGACATAACACTAGTTGGCCATATGTTTCTTTTGAAACATGTAACTTATTATATTTTTATCCAATTTTAAAATTCTTATTTTTGATTGAAAGAGGACTCAAATATGAAGACTGTAGCAATTTTTCAAAAAACTTGTTTTCTTAGTTACTATTTTTCCATGAGCATCCAATATAGAGTTTTATTTTTTCTAAAAAGGCTCTAAACAATTCAAAATGTATCAAATTCATAGTCACTAGAAAGCTCATTCAAAGTACTTTTGTCATGCAAAATGACATGTTTCTAGGGCTCCATCTAAACTTTGTAATTGAGCCTAGAAGCCATGAAAATGCTAAAAATATTCTAACGCTTCAAAAAGACTTGTGATTAGCTAGTTTAGATAGAAACTAGCTTTTTATCAAAACTTTTAACTTTTGTTTCAATTGAAACAAAATCGTATAGTTTCTATCAAAACTCTTAGGGTGGTTAGTCACACAATTAGTTGGCCCTAAGTAGTTCTAATCATAACTATCTAGGTAGTTTCAATTGAAATTATAGTCGACCTTTACAGTTTTATTTTTTAATAAAAAATCTTATATAAATAGTTTTTTTTTATAAATAATTTTAACATTGAAATCAAATAAAATAATTCACATTTCAATTAGGAGGGAGGAAATTTTTTGAACTCGTCTATTTCTCAATTTTGGAAGAAGAATTTACGACATGGGCAATAAAGATAAAAGAGCAAGTAAATACACACAAAGAAGAACTCAAACAAGAAGATGAAAATCATCAAAAAACTTTAGCAGGATACTATAGAAGATAGGGTACACATCTATAATTTTTTTTCCAATACATATTTAATTTATAGTGTACACAATCCTATTATAGACTTTTGTATATAATTAGGCTTAGGGTTTATCCAATTAGGAATATGGTAGATATGAAATTAATGTTACTATTAATCAAATAAAATAATTCACATTTCAATTAGGAGGGAGGAAATTTTTTGAACTCGTCTATTTCTCAATTTTGGAAGAAGAATTTACGACATGGGCAATAAAGATAAAAGAGCAAGTAAATACACACAAAGAAGAACTCAAACAAGAAGATGAAAATCATCAAAAAACTTTAGCAGGATACTATAGAAGATAGGGTACACATCTATAATGTTTTTTCCAATACATATTTAATTTATAGTGTACACAATCCTATTATAGACTTTTGTATATAATTAGGCTTAGGGTTTATCCAATTAGGAATATGCTAGATATGAAATTAATGTTACTATTAACTTAATATTAAGGGTTTATTCAATTATGAATATTTAGGATTAGGATTTATTAAATTATAATTAAATTTAAAGTATGAATATTTAGGATTAAGTTTTATTACATTATGGTAATTTAAATTATGAATATTTAGAATTAGGGTTCATTTTAATTATGGTCTTTTAAACTATGAATTTATTTAGGATGTAGTCAACTTGGACATCTTACCAATGTTTGAGAAGGTTTGTTCCAAGTTTCAATAGGTACATATGCATCTCTTGCAACTACAATCTCTTTCTAGATTTCTAGGCCTATGCAAACTTTGTATCTTGATTTTTTAATTTTACAGACATTTCCCCTTACAAACTTGCTTGATTTTATTTGTTATAATATGGACATGCAATAGTAGATGATGAAATTGTTGCACATGAGGAAATTGAAGATGAAGGACTGGATATTGAAGAAGGATAATATGAAGGTTAGATAAAATTGTATAATATTTGAATTTTTTTGTACATACACACATGTGTCCCCTAAAAAGATTGTTTCTTAAGTCATTATTTTAATTTTTCTTGTAGCCTAAGATCAAAAAACAAATAAGAATGCTAATCAAGCTCAAAGATTGATGAGAAAAATTAATCATAGAAACATAGATCATTTAATTGAAGTGAATGTGAAAAATTGAGAGAATATTCTAGTCAACCTACACATACTATGCAAAGCAAATTGAATAAAATTTATAGAAAGAAATTTAATTGCACACTTTTAGAATCTTGATACATTGGATAAAAGTTAGCTATTATCAATTTCACTTCTTAAAGATTAATTGAAAGATTCATTTAAAATATTTCTTATAGATACAAGTATAAAAAAGAGGAAGACGTCTAAGCTACAAAATGATATTTTTGAAAGTGTTAAGGAAGGGTTACCTTCCATTGGGGAAAAAACTATATTTGTAGATAAATCCATTGCACGAAGAGTGATACTGTCATCTATTTTAAATAAGAAATTATAGAAAAAAGAAAGATCTCTTCACTATCATTTCATATTGGGTATAGTCAAAATATGATATTACATTAATTGAAAAGGAGAAACATTTTGGATGATAATACATTAGAATTCAATTAGGTGCTAATGTGTAGAGCTCCTCGATATGATAGGATTGGGGAAACTGTTAAGAACTTAGTTATTCAATTTTGGATTGATAATACTTGTCCTTTGCCAAATAGAAGAGATATCATCAAGAAGAGTAATGGGCCTAAGGAATATGTTCAACAATAAAAATATTGGTTGGATGTCACACAACATGAATTGTATCTCTCATTTTGTAATTTAAATAATGACATAAAGATTGGACAAACAATGTTTGAAAGATTGAAACCCTATTTTGTGAAGATAAATAAATCTTTTGAAACATTTTTTTTGTCGATATCATGTTGACTTTGATTTGTACTATCAAGGGTTCTGAAATATGTTAGAATAAAGTGGCGGTTCTCAAACTGCATGATTCCATTACTCTCTTCTCAGTTTTACTTATTTAGACTATCCCAATGTTAGGATATGTATCTTCCATGTTAGGAAATATTTTGGTAAAGATTAATAACCTAATGATAAGGTGGTAAAGTACTCCTACAGTATTCTCACCCCTTATATTTTTGGATACATTCTATAGCCTTTGACAACTGGTCAATAGGCTCCATATATGATCATATTCATGTATCTAGTTTTTGGTTTTCTTAGAACATATTTTTTTATCTCATATCTTTTATATATGGTTGTTAAGATTTATTATTATTTACTGCTCAATATTTAAATGACCTTGGCTCCTGTGGACTTCCCATGTGGTATTGGTTTTGTAGGGGAAGTCTTTACATTTAGAAAAAGTTAGCTACTCCATCAAGTAAGAAATCATAATGAGAATTGCTAGATGAACATCACTTATCTTTTAGTCAAATCTAAATCAAGAGAGAGGCATGCCTATAATTGCATCATCTAGAAATGTAGGCTTAGTGGGATCTTCATATATTTCCATGATAGGATCACAAAGATTGTGAGGGCACTCAATGTTTCCTAGAGCTCATGATGTTTTGTCCTTAAAACTTAAATAGTTAATGCTAAGAAATGATTCTTTTTAACTTTTCAAAGCATATTTCTTTCAACATGTACTTTTTGTAAGAATACCAATAGATGAATGTAATGGTTTGCATTTTCACCATTTCTCAAATTCTAAATATATTCATCTTGGATTGTTAAGATTAGGGTTTGTATTTTTATGTTGTAGCTTTTATCTCCACAAATAAGATAAATTCATTTCATTGAAGCATATATCAATCAATTAGTATCACTAGGAATCATAAGAAGATTTTCATCTAATGAGACATATAATGTAACTCAAAATGGATAGTTATTAAGGAAACCACAATTTTCTTATAATTCACTATTTTAGCCTTTACTAATTGAGAGACACACATAATGAAAATTGTCACATGGTCTATTCACAGCTACACAATTGAATTTCATTTGAAAATAAATCTATATGTAAAGAATGTAATGTATTCACAATAGCTCCATATGAAAAAACTTAGTTTACAAGAAAGAAGAAGATTTATCAATTTAAATGTTTCAAATTAATAAAGTTCAGCATTTTCTGACGAAGGAAAATATAAGCCTTAGGGTTGGTGGTATCTAATGCTTTATATAAGGTGTGCACAAAATAACATGTAGATGCTAAAGGGCTTGACGCTATTTTAAAAACTTTTAAATTCAAGGCTTAAATAGCATGTACGTGATACAACAATCATGCACTATACTATGCATGCACTTTGTAAGCCTTTCATTTCAATAGAGAGGATAGATAGGGAGAGAGGAAAGGAGAGAGGGAGAGAGGGAGAGATAGCGGAGAGTGAGAGAAAGTAGAGAATGGGGAGAGAGTGGGGGATCAGATCTAGAGTGAGAGAGAGGATGGAGAGAAAATTCTGTTGAACTATGATTAAAAAGATCATTGTTGAAGAATGATGAAAATAGGAGATTATTGATATAGAATGTTCTCAATCATTTTTTTGTCACTAATGTCAAACCTACTATTTGCTGGAGTGATAACTACTTATATGATCCAAGCACTATCACCTAGTTGATTAATAAGGAGGAGTTAATGAATAAGATGTAACAAAAGCACCTAAGGAAAAGGTTGAGTTATGATGTTGTAATGAAGTACAAGGATTAGTTAAGACATTGGTAAAATGATGTATTGTTAACATAATTGAAGATATAGAGTTTGGTCACACTTAGAAACATTAGAAGAATAAGTTGTAACAATGTTGTCTGCAAAGCCTGACTAGATTCATTAGTGGGTATTCAGCAAGTTAGTTCATGTCAAGCATATTTTTCAATTAGTGCCCAAAAAATGCAAAATCTAGTGTGTTCTAAGTAAAAATGTTCAGGTGTCAAGCAAACAGTTAGTGCCAAGAAAAGTTTAGATGTCGAGCAGTGGAAACATAGTTAGTACCAAGCATCACTAAAATTTAGTGGATACTGAGTGAATCCGCAAAAGGTTTTGAGTAACACAGTATGTGCCAAGCACCAGTATTTCAATAATGTTGAGATGCTATATTATTTGAAAAGTCAAAGATTTGCTAGATATGAGCCGATAAGGATGATACATTGAATTTTGTGAATTAGATCGAAGATGAGAATGATGAAGTGGTGTCAAAAAATTTATGTTAACTATTTTTAGGCAAATAAATGTCAATTTCACATGATGTTTCTAGAAGAAACAAATTGGATGGAAAGGTACATCGCATCTTTTCAAATCAATTCAAACCCAATTATGAGTGGGAATTGCATTCCAAACTTCTACTTAAGAAGTTACAATTCAAAGAATCTAGATGAGAGTGGTTAGAGTGTGTTGCTACTAGAGGGTGAAGTAGAAGGCAGGATGAGAAAGAAAAGAGCATAGAGACTCTACTTCGATAAGTGACCATTGGAAGGAGATCGTGTTGGCTCAACAAGCAAGAAGACTCAAGGAGACAAAGCTTGAAAGGAGTATAAGTTGTTAGAACTACAAAGATAGAAAGCCAAGAAAATTTTTAAGCTGAATTGTGATCTAAAATCTCCAAGGTTAAGTTGTAAGTTGTATCAGGTCAAAAGCCCTCAATTTTTACTCTCTTATGATTGTATCAGTTGAGGAAAAATCCTATAGACTTAGGTTGGCTTAACGGCCATTAGGAAATCATTTAATAGGGTCACATCTAACAGTGTGTTGTATCCTTTAATAGGGTAGGTCTCTAAGAGGGCATCACTTTAGAAGGGTGAGAAACAAGGTAGCATGTTACTGGTCATTATCCCAAATTGGGTTTCCATGTAAATAACTGTGTTATGTGTTGATCTTATGAGTTCTATTACTGCATATTGATTTATCAGTAACTTGCTAGGATGAAGATTTAAGCTTTGATACATGGTAGTTTGAATGAGCTCACTATAATTAGTGAAAAAGTTTGATCCAAAGGAAATTTGGACCTTGAATAACTAATTCACCCCCCCCCCCCCCCCCCCAACCTCTCAATTATTCTAAAGCATTTTTAAGAATTGGTATCAAATCCATTTGCTAATTTTGTTTAAAAGTACTAGATGTAGGAAAGATCAAGATGTCTAAAAGAGAAGTCCCCAAGCTCAACAAAGATAACTTTGTAGCATAGCAGAGTTTGATGAAGCTGCACCTTGGATCTATAGGTGATCATGCACAAACAACAATCACAATAGAACATGTTGATCCAATTAGTGTCCCTACTACATAAGACATGAAAAAAAGAAGCAGCATAATCAAACTATGTTGAAGATAGCCTCTACCCTCAATTATGCCAAGTTTGATGATATCAAAGGATACAAATCTGCACACCAAATGTGGGAAGCCTTGTCAAATATCTATGGAGGAGATGAGAATGTCCAAAGAGAAAAAAGAGAAAGCCTCAGAGGAAAATTTGATGAAATGAGAATGGAGGATGGTGAGAGCATTGCCTAATATGCCTCTAGGATAAAAGAGGTAGTAAGTGCAATAAGAAGTGCTAATGGTACTATAGATAATGAAACTATCAATAGCAAATTCTTGAGAACCCTCCTCCCCATTTATGTTATTAGAGTATCAACCATAGAAAAATTGAGATGTATACCACAAATCAAGATCTGACTTTGATAACGACAAACCTAAGAACCTTGAATCTTCTTTCAAGGCCAAGCTATTATTGAAGGACACTAAGGAGGTAAAACCAAAGTAGAAGAAGAGAAAGATCAAATATGCATCCAATGATAACAACATTTATGAGGAGGATGTAGAACAATTGGAAGCATTGCTAGCTAGAAGATTTCATAGAGGAAAAGGTAAATTCAAAGGTAAGTTTTCTATTATTTGTTTCAATTGCAATGAGATAGGTCACATTATTGTAAGATGTCCATAGAAGAAGAACTACAAAGAACATAACAAGTACAAGAATAGAAGAGAAGATGATAGCAAAGACCACAAAGACAAGGGAAAAAAGTGCTACATTGTTGAAGAAGAAGATTCTGATGAGAATGGTGATGAAGTTGTCTATGTAGCCATAAAAGATGAATCAAATGAAAATGAGACAACAACACTAGTAACCTCTATCAACAAGAATGATAAGTGGATCATAGATAGTGGATGCTCTCATCACATGACAAGAGATAGAAATAAGTTTTTAACCTTTACTCAATATGATGGTAATAGTGTTAGATTTGGAAATGGTTCCATATCTAATCAAAGGAAAAGGTAAAATTAAACTTATAGAGAAAATATCATGTGTAATGCCCCACCAAGGGATCCAAAAGAATTAACCTAAAGTTTTACTAAGTTTTCCAAATTTTTTATTTTTTTAAACATGAAAGATAAACCATTCATATCAAATGCATAGTAGCAGAAGTAATAACATACATACAACTAAAAACATACATAACAAGTTACATTCTTTAAGGATCGCAAGACATTGAGTCACATTTGATCTAATTAATACTATGTCTAACAACTACCACATCCACATGAAAGAATAATTAAAGGTCCAAAGTCCATAATATACATCTGTTCCAAATGCATCTTGGAAAATGAGATTCAGAATGCTCAATCATTCACTGTACATGTCACAGGGTATGAAAGGCTAAAAATAATATACATATGTAAAAATAAAGATGCATCATCCTCATTGAATTTATGATACAAGTAGAATAAAGTAAATGAAACTAATAACATACATGATAAATCCATCCATCAATAAGGATATAACAATCATCATAAAAGATAACCATCCATCATAAAACACAATTAATCTAAGTGTGTGGTTCCTCCCAACCATCAATAGCATCATTAGACCATTATGGCCCCTAGCCATCCCTCCACACGTAACATCCCAAGTCATCGAAGAGATCATCGATATTATCATAGTAGGAATGTCACTCCTAAGACATACTACAACTTATGTAGAAAGAAATCTAACATGCTACAACATATGCATAAAGAAATCTAACATGTAAAGATTAAGCATAAGATGATCCTACAAAGTAGATAACATCCTCTATCACATACTAATCATCAATATAAGGATATGTGTCAATAAATAACATCCATCATAATGATCCAAGAACATAATCATGGTAAATGCCAACAAAGAATGTGTTGGAGGAGATAGGCTCAAGTCAAAATCCACATGTCAAGAGTACATCAACCAAAAATTGCCAATCATCAGCAATGAAAGTAAATAACCACAATAAACACATTCAAAAATAAGTACATGAACAGAGTTACACACAAAATCTATAGAGGAGAGTTAGGCTATATTCTAGGGAGTGTCATCACATGGCTGCTTGAGTTACCCTAGACTAGTCTCTCAATAGACCCCGGACCCTCAAGCATTGAGTTACCCTGGACTAGTTACTTTGAACCCTGGACTCTCAACATGACACATGTGGAACCAGAAAGCCCTCTCATGAAGATGAGGCAATCATCTCATTCCCATCCTTAGTCTATACAAGCACTCAAGGTATGGGCGGGTCAAATATCTCTAACTTATATTTTTATTTTGTTTCCCCAAAATTATTAATTACTAGATTATCACTTATTACATAACTTGCAATAGGTTACCCTGGTACTGACCACTTTGGGCGTTGGACCCCTACTGCGAGCCACTCCCAAATACATGTACCTAGACAACCTCTTTTAAGAAAATAAAACACAGTTGTGTCCCATACCACAACATTCACAATAATCAAACTCAGTTCCTTAACAGGAAACCTAAAAATAAGCTGGTACTTCCACCCAAGAACACATAAATGCTTCACAAAATAAACCTCAAAAATATAATTTTGAATTTGAATCATAGGACATATCATAACATCCATTCATAGTATAAAAGAAATTTCACAAAACCTTTGGTGTACACCTTAGTTTGGCCAAGCTCATAAAATCACAAATCAAAGAATCATATAAAAACACCTCATTCCTAAACAAACGACTAGAAAGCATCAAAAGATAATCCACAATATTCACATCAACTCTCTATGAATAACTAGAAAGCATCCCTTGATAATCATGACCACAATAGTTCTCTATTAGCAACTAAAGGCATCAATGATAATCACAATATCCATCCCTCCTCATCAAGAAACCGTATAGTATCTCAAAATAAATCATAATATGCATTGGTTCTTAACAAGCAACTAGAAAGTATCTCAAAGTAATACTGATCGAAGACTCCAAAATGGTCAAGTCAAACATGTCATAACATGACATCATCAAGAGTAAATCAAACACTTCAGTCCCATCAAGGTGACTGGAAAGTAATCCAAGTATAGCTGATCGATGACTCAAAAATGGTTAAGTCAAGCTTCACACAAGAAAACTAATGAGCATCAACACACAACAAATACAAACATATCATAGAGCATACCATCTCATAACCATGGTTGGGTTTTAAAAAGATCGAGATCAAAAAACATCAACATGCCATCACATCTCATAACCCCCAAGCCTCTGGTAACAACCTAAGACTAGTCAACAATCTAGTCAAATCCCAAAATCCCAAAATGCAAACAATATACATACCACAATGTAAGTTTCATGTTTGGGTTTAGCTTTGAACACACAATATCAATTTATAGTAAAGTTCCAATTCTCACTTTAGTGTAAGCTTTCAAATTTAAAGAGGTACATCTTACTCAATAAAGTTTAACTCATTCGATTGCTCAAATAGAATACAAAATTACCCCATTCAATTTCCAAAGATAATCAAAACACATGGCTATGCCAAGTAAGAGGTTTCAATTTTCATTCAAGTATATTTCCAAGTGTATAAGATTCATCATTTATTCTACCAATCAACCCATTTATCTCTTTGAATAAAACATAAAATTATGCCTCCATTATTTTAAAACATTTTTCTAAAATAATCAGAAAATAATTGCTTACTTATCTAAATCATTAAACTAGTTCCCATTGACTTCTAATAAAATAATTGCATTATTTTACTAAAATCAATGTTACTAATAATTAAATGAAACTCCCTTAATTCTAAGAGCATCTCCCATTATTCAAATCATAAGAATAATACTTATGAACTTTCAAATAATTAGTTTACAATTTCCTTAAAATACTCATAGATTTTGAGTAAAATCAATCTCATTAATAATTCAATTATTTAATTCCACTAAACACTTATTAATTTTTCTTTTAATTTTCCCTCATTTAAAAATCCATTTATTTAAATTGACTAATAATTAATTACACTTCTTCTACTATTAAGTAATCTTGATTACATTTAATTTAATTAGATTAGTTAATAAATCATATAAAACTAATGCATAAAAATAAGATTCTATTTTAATTCAAACCCAAACTCGAATCAATTTCCAAATCTTGATTCTACTAAGGGAAGATTGCAATAATATTTTTAATTCCCATAATTGGATGAACCAATATGCATGCCTGAATTCCAAATTACAAAATTGAAGATTCATTCATAGAGAATTATTTAGACACACATAATAGACACGATGAAGATAGAAAAAGAAAGAACATAATAAAATATGCGAAATAATCATGAGTGCCTACCTGGACACTGATGCTAATTCGCTATGCCTCAGAAAATTATAGAGAAGCTCCTCCTCTTAGAACCTTCTCCTTTCCAAAAATTACTTCCTTCTCTAGCATTCGCAATTCCTCCAAGAACTGAAACCCCCAAGTGACTAGAAGTGCTTGTAGAAGCATATGAGGATGTAGAAGCATACTAGGAGAGTCTTTATATAAAGGCCTCTAAGATGCATCTAGAATCTGTCTAGAAAGAATTAGGAGATAAGCATGACAACTAAGCACACATCTTCCACAATAAGAAGATAAACATGATGAGGTGTCTAGAATGTTATAGACACCATGTGCTCAACTAATGTGCTAACTCCTAAGTGTAAACAACACGTGCATAATTAGAGTGCAAACTCCTGTGTTGTCAACATGACAACTCATGAGAGCTCGCATACTCCTATGTGAATAAATATTAAAATAATGCACATTAATTTATTTAATATTCACTTGACTCCTTTTTAAATTAATTTATTAATTTTAAATCTCATGCACTCACTTTATTAAATCCACTTGTTTTATTTTAATATATTTTAATCACATGCGTGCATCATGCAATCTAGAATATTTTAATAATTTAATATCTTTTCCACTTTTAAATTTATGTTTGAAACTTAATTGATAAAATATTTATTAACTTAAATAATAATATTATTTAGCATTTATTTAAAAATATACTCTAAATATATTAGTATTAAATTAAATAAATACTATCACATTCCAAATCTAAACTTATAAATTTTATCTTAAATTTAATTCTTTTATTTAATTAATTTTCCAATTAATTAAATAAAATAAATATTAAAATATTATATTAATTTTCCATTAAATTAAACCATTAATTAAATCTTTTAATTAGGATTAATTAATAGAAAATTCATCAAGAAAGAGTTCGGCAACAATAGCAAAAATGCAAACTAGGGGTAGGCACTACATCATGTGATAATGCATATTATGTTGAAGGTCTAAACTATAAGTTGTTGAGTGTGTCATAGTTAGGCAATGTAGTATCCAAAGTAGAATTTAGAAATAAAGCAACCAAAATATATGACACTAATGGAAATTTGATAGGAAAGGGTGACCGAAATAGAAGTAACTTGTTTAACCTAGATATGGAAGATTTTGCTTGTCTTGTTGAAAAACTTGATGATGTGTGTCTATGGCATAAGATACTATGTCATGTAAATTTTGATAATCTGATCAGCATCAGGAAGATGAAGAAAGTTAGGGCATTGCCAAAACTAAAGAAGCCTAACAACACAATGTGCAAACAGTGTTAGCTAGGGAATAACAAAGTCTAGTTTCAAGAGAAAGACCTATACTTCTAAAGAAGTACCAGAGTTAATCCATACTGACTTATGTGGTTCAATTAAAGTACAGAGCTACAATGGAGATAGATACATAATTTTATTTTTTGATGACTACTTTAGAATGATTACTGTCATGTTCTTAAAGAAAATATTTGGTGCATTCCAAAAGTCTATGTGGTACCTGGCTAGAGTTGACAAGGAAACATGAAAAAGCTTAAAGTTTCTAAGATCTAATAGAGGAGGTGAGTTCACATCAAGAGATTTTGAGGCATTCTGCAATGATAAAGGAATCAAAAGGAAAACTCTAGCACATAGAACTCTACCACAGAATGGCATTGTAGAAATTAGAAACAAATCAGTGATTGACTATGCTAGAACCTTGATTATGGAGAAGAATGATGCAATAAAGTACTAAAGAGAAGCTATAAGTACATTAGTCTGCACCCTCACTAGAGTTCAAGTCAAGAAAGGTACTAATGCAATACCTTTTGAACTATGGTATAGTCACTCACCTAATGTTAAGCATTTCAAAGTGTTAGGCTATAAGTGATATATTCTGAAAGAGTTTAGGAATGTAAAATTTGACCCAAAAAATGATGAATGCATATTCCTTGAATACTCCACTAGAAGAGAATCTTATAATTGTTTAAATGCTAACACTAACAAAGTTGTGAAAAGTGCAAATGTAAACTTTGATGAGCATGCAGAAGTTCAAGATAATGAATCCATCAAGAAACCAGAAGAATAAAAACCCTTTGTATACTTATATGAAGGAATGCTTGATAAAGAAGATGTTGCCAATCAAATTGGGAATCAATAGAAAGTTTCAATATTTTTCGTGTCACAACTAGTGAATGTCGAGGTGCATTTAGATGCTAAGTTGCAGAATGAAAGAAATGCACATTATGATTCTAAAATTAGTATGCATAAAAGAAATGTAGAGTTACCTTATAGAGATGTGCATAGTGACTCTGATGTTGAAATATCAAACATGGAAGCAAGAAAAAAACCTAGCTTATCAAAGTATGTGAGAAGGCACCATCCTGTAGAAAAAATCATTGGTGACAAAGAGGCTAGACCAATGACAAAGAATAAACTAAGGAGTGAAACATTTCTTCTTAGAAAGATTGAACCTAGAATAGTGAGTGATGCACTATAAGATGATGATTGGTACAAAGAAATGAAAGAAGAGATAGAGAAAATTGAGAAGAACAAGAATTGGACTTTAGTTCCAAGACCAGCAGATAAGAATGTGAGTGAAACCAAGTGGGTGTCCAGGAACAAACTAGATAAAAATGGTGAGATTACAAGAAATAAGGCTAGACAAGTTTGTAAAGGCTATGCACAAGAAGAAGGATTAGATTATGGGGAATCATTTTCCCCTATTGCAAGAATGGAAGGAGTTAGGACTCTACTTGCATATGCTTCCTATAAAGGTTTCAATGTCAACAAAATGGATGTAAAATCTACCTTTCTTAATGGAATACTATAAGAGGAAGTGTATACAGAGCAACCAAAGGGTTTTGTTGATGAGAATAATAACGAAAAGGTTTTCAAGCTATACAAAGCTCTCTATGGAGTGAAACAAGCTCTAGAGTTTGGTATGAAAGACTTCACAAATATCTGGTGAAGATAGGCTTTGAAAAAATAGATGACAATAACAACATGTACATCAAGTCAGAAGAAGGTAAGGATGTCCTAATTATCAAAAGTCTTTGTGGATGATATAATCTTTGAAGGAAAAGATGCACTAAGCAAAGATTTTTCTGACCAAATGAAACATGAATTTGAAATGTCAATGTTTGGGGAAATAAATTTATTTGTTAGATTACAAGTACATCAATTGAAACATGGTATACTTGTGACCCAATCAAGGTATATCAAGGAGATACTCAAGATATTTGACTTAGAGGATTCCAAACTTGTTAGTACACCAATGGTAAGAGGACACGATTTATCTAAGAATGATGATTCTACTAAAGTCAATTAGGCAATGTATAGGTCAATGATGTTAGAATATTCAAATGGGAAGAATGCTTCTAAGAGGGGGCAGGGGGGGGGTGTGAATTAGAAGTATTACACCTTTTCCGTTAAAACTTTTTAACTGAAAGTAAATTACATGCATGTAAATATATGAGATAAACATAAAGTAAACACATGCATCAACAACATATAAAACTAGAACTTGGTAACCTAGAAACCCTCCAAGAATAAGAAGGTAAAACTGGGGTGGGGATGATACCCAAAAAATCACTACAGTAATAATGTTTAACCACTTCTGATGGTTTTCCCTGTGAAAGGCTTGCCTTGTTAAAGGCTTTACACTGTGTCAATAGTGACCTAGTTAGAGGATTTACAAACACTTATTAAGTGTCACCCTGTTAAAGGATTTAGTCACCTCTTTAAGGATCAACAACCTAGCTGTTAAGCTAACCTATCAATATAGGATTTCCTTTCTAATACAATTGCTAGAAAGTATTAGGTATAATAAAAATGATAAATTACAATCCTTGATTGCTTAATACAGGCACTTGATCTGCTCTCTCTAATCTTGATTCTCTAAAATTTGATATCTCTTCATATCTCTTGCTTTGTACTGATTAATTGGATATCTGATTGCTGCACACTTTCTTTAATTCTTCATTATTTTGAATTCCACTATATTTTCCCTTTCTGTTCTTTCATCCATTCCATTTACAATGAGATTTTGTCTTCCTTATAAAGACATTTGATGACTTAGGGTTAGGTATGGATCTATGATCCATATTTAATCTCTATTTCCCACTCATTTCTTGCACATTTGTTATTGGTTGCATGCCTTCTTCATTTTTCTTATTGGCTGCATGTAGATTGCATAGGAGAAATAAAAGATCTGATCTTATCTATTAGATCCATCGAGATTCATCATATGTTGGCCATAAAAATGGTTTACATTAGAGTTTATGAAGTTGCAAACTCATATGTTGACCCTGGGTTACTCAGCACTTACTAATTTCTGATGCTCGACACCATTTGTAACTCGGCTCCTATAGCGTTCCTATCTTGCTCAGAAGCATATGTGACTTGGCACCTAAATATAGCTTGGCACTTGGATCATACTCAGCACCTAAAGTCACTCAGCACCTAATTCTTCACTCGGCACCTAATCTTCACTTAGCACCTAAAAGCTACTCGGCACTTGATGGATTTCCTAACTTGGCACACGCTGGGGCTCAGCATACATAGTGTACTTAGCTTCAATTTAGAAAGCGATTAAGTGTATTGGCACTCAAATTTCAAAACCATTCTAAGACTAACAATCTCCCCCTTTGACATGAGTGGCAAAAATACTTATCTAAGCATTATTTATCTGACCTTATGAGAACATTTTCTAATCTGCTCGGTATATACACAAAAGTTCAAAAACTTGATCAAAATTTTTGTAAGAAACAATATATACCTCAAAATTATTATAACTCCCCCTAAGTTGATTGTTCCATTATCTATTCTGTCTTTGTAACCAAAATTTTGTGTTGAATATGTCTCTTATGCTGATATAACTAATACTCTTTGTTTGTTCTCTGTTTGTTTATAGCTCCCCAAAACATTATATCTCTCTTTTTGTTCATTGTCTCCCCATTAAAACTTTATATCTCCCCTAACTTATTTATATATATCTACCCCTTTTGTTTATATCCCCCTTTTTGACACAAATGTCAAAGGGTACTAAGGGTTAAGTCCACATTTTTCCAAAAATGCACTATTTACCTCCATAATCATCTTGAGATTTGCATCCCAATTATTCAAAGAAATTTCTAATGACTTGTGATGGATGGTAGTCTTGGAAGGAAGGTGAAAAATTCCATCTAAAGTAGAAAGATTAAGATCTTTCTTGACAACAGTTTCAACATAGACTAGTTCTTTATGGAGTACTTCCAAATGCAGAGTAATGGAAGAGTGGAGCTGCATCAGTTTGGCCTTGATAGTAGCCTCTTCTACTATTAATATAGTTATTTCTCTTTGGGTGTGAAGTGTTTGAGAAAAATTCTTCTCACTTTGAGCTGGATCCTTGGGTAGCTGCATACTTGAAATATTCAGGTTTCTCTCCATGCTCATTATTCTTTGGTTTGTCTCTTGTTTGAAGTATGAAAAGTCACACAACCTTTTGTACAATGAGAATATATTCTCAAGTACCTTTTTCACTTTTTCTATTACCTTTTCCAATTCAACTTGGGAAAGTGCAATGTTATTAGATATCTTCTCATTTACTTTCCCTTGGAATTTCCTTTTAGACCATTCCATAAGTTTTACATTTGTCTCTTGGTCTACATTTGTCACCTGGTCAACAATATCTAACAATTGTTCCATTATGTTCTTTGACTCATCTGGTGACTACAAGCTAAAGGAATCCATAAAGATGTCCTTAATCTCATGTAATGCTTGCTTTTGTTTATACTCCTGCTTGAGTATCTCTTGCCTTTTTCTTCTATTCAAGGCTTCTTGCATCTCAGTGATTTGTTCAAGGTTTATTGTTTTTGAGTCATAACTTCATATGACTATCTCCTCATCTAATTTAGGGTCTCCATACTAAAGTACCCTTGCAAATTTTGTAGAACTTGACCCTGGTGTAGACATCTATAGTGGCATTACATCTTTTCTAGGCTATTTTGGAGGAGTGCTTGAGGTAGGAAAATTTATCAATGCTTGTATAGCCTCTTGCTCTTCAGGGGTTTTCTCTACTTCCTTCTCCTCCTATTTGCTACCTTGATCAATAGTAAGAATATGAGGAGGTGCACCTTGTGTTTGTGCTATAGGATCAGAAGCAACAGTTTTTCCTGTTTGTGCTACATTTTTGTCTTCTTCTGTAGTTGGATTCTACACTATGGTGTCAACTGTTCCTGATGTAACTTCTGTTGGCATTTGAAGTTGACCACTAGTAGCTGTAGAGATGATGGAAGGTGGTTCTTGTGGATTCACCTTATCTTTAGTTGTGTCAGCTACAACCTTTTGTAATTCATCCACACTGACCAAAATTGGACTTGTGCATAATTTTTCTTGTAGAGTTGTTTGATCAAGGATCTTAGCAAGATATTTTGTAGTTAATGGGTTGATGTTCTTACCTAATGTGTCAAAAACATCCTTAATCTTTATGAATTCTATAGGTGTGTCAATAGAGTGAGGAGGACTAGGAGGTGGAAGTTGTGTGTCTTGCACACTTTGATCTTCTTGTTGCTCATCAATACCCCTGTCTTCATCTTTTCCTTCCTCCTCTTCAATTTTTTTCTCTACTTTTGTCTTCTCTTCTCTCCTTTTTCTTCTCTCTTCTGGCTGAACCATAGCTTCTTCCTTGTATTCTTCTTCAAGAACATCTTCAACCTTTTTGTACAAATTCTTCCATGATATTGTTGTTCTTTGTACAATTTCTTCAATTTTGTTTTGGAGAATAGAAAATGCCTTGTACTTAGGTGTAAACCCAGTGTTAGGCCTTTTGACTACTTTAGTGATTTTTTCCTTTGTCAAATCAGGCAGTATGCTTGCTAGGGTTGATTCTTTCATCTCCTTCTCCATTTTCAAACAAAAATGCCATATGTCTTCTACAATTTTAGACAGTCCCTTTGGCAATTGTCCATCTAGTTCAAGAGGTGTGTACTTGAACTGTGCCATCATTCTATAAACTGATTCTTCTATTCTATTTTTCTCCTCTTTGGTGAACTTATTAAAATCAACTTTATTCGTGCCACTTAAGTCTCCATTTCTAATCTTTTCACATAATATATCAATTGAAGACTTAGGAGAATGGCTTACCTATTCAGATTGATCTTCCTCGTTAGTATCAGGTTGAGCCACATATTTTCTTCTTTTCCTTGGCTCATCCTATCCCTTCTTGGTTTTTTTCTACTTTATAGCTTCCTCTTTAGCTTTTTGTGTGGAAGCCCTTGTTGCAGCTATAGTTGTTGGCTTTTGGGGTGTTTGCATTGTATTTTTCTTTGGTTTAGGGTGCGTTGGAGGCTGTACTGTTTCCTTTCTTTTCTTTGACTTAGCTTGAGTTGGTGCTTCCTTGGCTTCTTCTTCCTCAGCACTTTTTGCCTTATCTTCACCCAGGCCTTGAGTTAATTCCATTGGGCCTTGTTCTTGGTCATCCACATTAACATCATCACCTTCTTCATCTTCTTCTTCATTTTCTTCTTCTGCTTCAGCCTCAATTCCTTCACCAAATTTCTTTTTAATTTTCTTCACCAATTTATCTTTCTTCTTCATTGTGGAGACAATCTTCAACTCTATTACAACTTTGGATTTAACAACATCATCAGTGCCAAAAGGCTTGGCAAACTTGTCTATTTCTTCTGCAAGCAAAGCAGTGATGGCTATAGATGCTTCATCCACATCTAGTTCATAACCAAATGGCCTTAGCCATCTCACCCTTGGAACTACTGCTTGAATATAGGTGAAATCAATATCAACTAGGAAACATATGTCATTGATGTGTTTTTCCACTAAGGAAACTGGTAATCTTACCCTTTGTTTCATGGATTTCTTGAAATCCTCAAAATAGCTTGTCATTTGGGCTTCAAATTTATCACCCATCTGATCAATGAACTTATTGATTTGTGTTATTGGAGTTTTTTTAGGGTCCCATTTCACCTTTCCTATAGAAGGAAACTCTTCCATTTTATAGAAGAATATGCACATAAGAACTGAACCAAATTTGCACTAAGCACCTTTTGATCTCCTTATAGCTCCTAGATTTTCATTTATCTATTGTAGCATAAGTTCTAAAAAATCATATGTGTGATCTTTCTTTACCAATTTGTATGCTACATCAACAGCTATGCATGGCACACTGTTCAACCTACTAGACTGATAGAATTTGTGGGATATTATGCTCACAACAAAATCTAGAAGAGGATCTATGATGGTATCAATAGTCATACCCCTCTTATTCCTTTTTGCCCCTGTATTCCTTTCAATGATGTCTTTGGAATCACTGCGCAGGGTCTTAGTCTGATCTAGGGTTGGGAAACTCATAACCCTATGTACTATCCTTTTTGTAATCTTAACTTGAACTGTTTCCAACCAAAAACATCCATTATGGATTCTACTTAGAATAATCTGTATCCATTCAGTTTTGAATACTATCGGATAAACTAGGGCATTGGTCAAACCCTTTCTCTCGACTATCTTGTATTCATCCTTCAAAATCTTATTCTCCCATAGTTTTTCATAGGCTTGAAAAATTTTGAGATCACCTATGGTACTAATTTTATATTTAAAACACTTCCTTACATCTTGCACCATAACTACTTTGGATGGGATGATGGATAATGCACCGGCAAGGTCATTTTTGTACACAACTTCTAGAATTGGCCTAAATTCAAGTTGTTTGACCTCATTACTATCCAGTTGTACTTCATGACTTTCCTTCCCTTTAGTGGTTCTTGACCCAGATGCCATTATTTTCAAAACTAGGGCTTAAAATGTTGGAAATGATTGAAAAGATCATGAGGGAAATTGTTGGAAATGATCACATGGAACTGGTAAAGAATGTTCTCAATCATTGTTTTGTCATTAATGTCAAACTTGCTACTTGTAGGAATGAAAATTGCTTTAGTGATCCAAATACTATCAATTGGTTGATTGACAAGGAGGCAATCAATAAGATGTAACTAGAACACCTAGAGAAAGGTTGAAGTTATGATGTTGTAATGAAGTATAAGGATTAGCCAAGCCATTGATGAAATAGTGTACTGATGACATACTCTAAGACATAGAGAATGGGCACACTGAAACATATCAAAGATGTAAGGTTTTAGCTAAGTCATTTGTAAAGCCCAACTAGGTTCATTAGAGAGAGGGAGCTGAGCAAGCTAGTAGGTGCCGAATAGATTCCCAGTTGAAGTCGAGCAAGTGCCAAGTGAACTTCAGATGCCCAACAGATACAAGTGCCGAGTAAAATCAAGTGCCAAGTAAAATCAAAGTACCAAGTAGAATCAAGTGCTGAGCAAATACAAGTGCCAAGTAACACAGAGATGCCAAGCATCAGTAAACCAATAGTGCTGAGTTGCTGCATTATTTTGAAAATCAAAGATTCACTAGATCTAAGCCGACAAGTTTGTTATCTTGAATTTTGTGAATTAAATAGATGATAAGAATGATGAGCTGGTGGCATAGAACACCATGTAGAATGTTTTTGGAGATTACAATTGGACTCTAGAAAAATTTTCTAGATAAGAGTAAGATATAGGGTAGATACATTGTATCCTACCTAATCTATTTGAAACCCTAAAGTTGGAAAGGGAGAATCGACCAGCAAAGGCAATCTAGATTTCTATTTAAGGAGTCATAAGGTCATGAAGAAAAGAGAGAGAGGAGGTCAAGTATGAAAGCATAAGTGCTAGAGAAGGTGCTAAGGAGAAAAAGAGCACATTTACTTTACTTCAATAAATGACCACAGATATGGATGCAGTGGCATGATGAGTAAGAAGACTCAAGGAGACGAAGCTTGAGATGTCAAGCTGTAAGAACTGAAGTGATTAAAAGCCAAGCAAAAAGACTGAACTGAAGAGTGATCTAAAATGTAAGTTGTATTAGATCAACAATCCATTATTGTTACTCTCTAGCAATTGTAACAGACAGTTTAAATCCTATGAACTTAGGTTGGTTTAATAGCCATGTTGTAAATCCTTTAAGAGGGTGACATTCCAAGTGAATGTTCTAAAGTCCTTTGATCAGGCCCATTCCTAACAGTATGGTGAAATCTGCTAATAAGGTCACATTTAACAACTTGTTGTAAGCCTTTAACAGGGCAGGCTTTTAAGAGGGCATCACTTTAGAAGAGTGAAAATCAAGTAGCATGTTACTGGTGGTTTTTTCCAAATTTGATTTCCACGTAAATCACTATGTCATGTGTTGATCTTACATGTTTTATTCCTACATGTTGATTTACTATAATTTTCTAATTGATTTAAGTTTGGATGGAAGAAAAGATTATGGATTCATTATAAGTAGTGAAAAAGTATTATTAGGGCATTTGGACCTTGGATAACTGATTCACCCCCCTCTCAATTATTCTAAAGAATTCTAACAATTGGTATCAGAGCCAAACTGTTGATTCAGTTTAAAGGGACTATAAGCAGGAAAGATCAGAATGCTTAAGAGAGAAGTCCCCAAGCTCAACAAAGACAACTTTTTTGCATGGAAAAGTTTGATGAAGCTACATCTTGGATCCATAGGAGATTATGCCCAAAATTCAATTTTTACTAAACATGTTGATCCAACTGGTACTCTTACTACAGAAGATTTGAAAAATAAATAGGAACACAATCAACCAATGCTGAAAATTGCTTTTGCACTCAACTATGTCGAGTTTGATGATATCAAAGGATGTGACACTGCATTCAAAATGTGGAAAGCCCTATCAGACATTTATGGAGGAGATCAAAATGTGAAAAGAGCAAAAAGAGAAAGCCTCATAGGAAAGTTTGATAATATGAAAATGGAGGAAAATGAGAATGCTGCTCAGTATGGCAGAAGAATATAAGAAGTGATAAGTGCAATAAAATGTTTGAGTGGTCAATTGGATGAAGATATTTTTAATAGTAAGTTCTTAAGAACCTTGCTCCCTATCTATGCTATTAGAGTATTAGCAATACAAGAACTAAGATGTGAACTAGGAAACAATCTAAGTTTTGGAGGTATAATGGGCAGACTCATTGCATTTGAGTTATGTAACTTTGACAACTACAGACTTGAGAATGTTGAATCCACTTTCAAAGCCATGCTATCACTGAAAGATACTGAATAGGTGAAATCAAAGAAAGGAAGAAAAATGAAATATGTATCCAATGACAGTAGTACTGATGAGGAAGATGTGGAAAAATTGGAAGCTTTGCTAGCTAGAAGATTTCACGAAGGAAAAAGAAAATTCAAAGCCATGAAGGACCAATTTGATGAAGAAGAATCTAGAGCACTGGTAACATGTATGAACAAAAATGACAGATGGATCATAGACAATGGATGCTCACATCACATGATAGGAGACAAAAGTAAGTTTGTTAACTTTACTCAGTATAATGGAAATAGTGTTAGATTTGGTAATGATGCTCCATGTCAAATAAAAGGAAAAGGTTCCATTAATCTTATAGAACAAATTTCATGTGATAATGCATACTATGTTGAAGGATTAAACTACAATTTGTTGAGTGTCTCATAGTTAGGCAATATAGGATGCAAAGTAGAATTTGGAAACAAAACTACAAAAATCTATGATACTAATGGTAAATTGATAGGAAAAGGAGATCAAACAAGGAGTAATCTATTTTACCTTGATATGGATGATGTTTCTTGTTTTGTTGAAAAACTTGATGATGAATGGTTATGGCACAAAAGCCTATGTCATGTCAACTTTGACAATCTAGTTAATATCAGTAAAATGAAGAAAGTTAGAGGTTTACCAAAATTGATAAAGCCTGATAATATAATGTGCAAACAATGTCAGCTAAGAAAGATGACAAAGTCAAGTTTCAAAAGCAAAAACTATACATCTAAAGAAGTACTTGAGTTATTTCATACTGACTTATGTGGTCCAATGGAAGTACAAAGCTATAGAGGAGATAAATACATAATGTTGTTTATTGATGACTATTCTAAGATGATGATTGTTATGTTCTTAAAGAAAAAATCTGATTCTTTTCAAATGTTTAAGTGGTATGTGGCTAGAGTTGAAAAGGAAATAGGAAAGAGTTTGAAATGCCTAAGATCAGACACAGGTGATGAGTTCACATCAAATGAATTCGAGATATTTTGTAATGACAAAGGAATCAAAAGACAAACTTCAGCTCCTAGAACTCCCCCACAAAATAGAATTGCTGAAAAAAGAAATAGATCTATGATTGACTGTGCCAGAACATTAATGATGGAAAAGACTGTTGCTCTAAAATACTGGAGAGAAGTTGTAAGTGTAGCTGTTCATACACTGAACTGAGTACAAGTCAAGAAAGGTACAAATACAACACCTTTTGAATTATGGTATGGTGACTCACCCAATGTAAAACATTTCAAAGTATTTGGTTGCAAATGCTTTATCCTTAAAGATGCTAGAAATGGAAATTTTGATGCAAAGAGTGATGAAGGCATATTCCTTGGTTACTCCACTAGAAGTAAGGCATACAAGTGTTTGAATACTAACACTAACAAAATTGTGAAAAGTGCAAACGTAAACTATTATGAGCATATAGAAGTCCAAGCTGAAGAATCAAAGAGAGTGAATGAATATAGAACCTTTGTGTATTCTTATGAAGGAATTCCTATTGATGAGGATGCTATCAATCAAATTGAAAGTCAACAACAAATTTCAATCTCGGCCGAGTCACAACCAGTAAATGCCGAGTTACATTCAGAAGCCGAGTTGCAAAATTAAGAAAATGCACAATCTAATATTGAAGTCAGTACACATGAAATAGATGAAGAACAACCTAACAACTCAGTGCATAGTGACCTTGAATTAGAAAGATCAAACATGGAAACAAGGATAGAATCAAGATTATCCAAATATGTAAAAAGACATCACCCTATTGAATAGATTATTGGTGACAAAGATACAAGAACAATGACAAGGAATATACGAAGACATGAATCATGTCTGATTAACAAATCTGAACCTAAAACAGTATATGGTGCATTACAAGATGATGACTGGTATAAAGCTATGGAAGAAGAGATTGATCAAATAAAGAAGAACAAAACTTAGAGTTTGGTTCCCAGACCAGTTGACAAGAATGTGATTGGCACCAAGTGGGTATTTAGAAACAAGCTAGATGAGAATGGTGAGATTACTAGAAACAAAGCTATACTAGTATGCAAGGGTTATGCTCAAGAAGAAGGACTAGACTATGGGGAAACATTCGCCCCTGTTGCTAGAATGGAAGGAGTAAGAACTTTACTTGCATATGTTGTATATAAAAGTTTTAAAGTCTATCAAATGGATGTAAAGTCTACTTTTTTAAATGGTATATTAGAAGAAGAAGTCTACATTGAACAACCAGAAGGATTTGTTGATGAGAACAACAGGGATATGGTTTGTAAGCTACATAAAGCACTCTATGGTTTGAAACAAGCACCTAGAGCATGGTATGAGAGACTTCACAAGTATCTAGTGCAAATAGGATTTGAAAGAACTGATGATAACAGCAACATGTATATCAAATTAGAAGAAGGTAAGGATATTATTGTATTTGAAATCTTTGTGGATGACATAGTGTTTGGAGGAAAGGAAGTGCTTTGCAAAGGCTTTGCTGACAAAATGAAACATGAGTTTGAAATGTCCATGTTTTTGGATTGCAAGTACATCAACTAAAACATGGTATATTTGTGACACAATCAACGTGCATCAAAGAGATAATTAAAATTTTTGGATTAGAGGAGTCCAAACCAGTCAATACACCAATGGCAACAGGAAATAAGCTATCCAAAAATGATGAATCGGTTGAAGTCAATCAAACAATGTATAGATCCATGATTGAAAAACTACAATATGTTGTACATAGAAAACCAGACATAGCATTAGTAGTAGGAATAGTGGCTAGATTCTTTGCTAATCCCAAAGAAAATTATCTCATAGTAGTAAAAAGAATAATGAGGTATCTCAAAGGAACTAATAACTTTGGTCTATATTACAAAAAGAATGGAAAGTTTGAGCTCAATGCATATATAGATGCAGATTGGGGAGGCAACATTGATGACAGAAAAAGCACAAGCGGAGGTGCATTATTTTTAGGTAAAAGGCTAGTTACTTGGACTAGCAAGAAACAAACATGCACATCCCAGTTCATTGCAGAATTAGAATATCTGGCAGCAGTAGTCAATTGTACAAACATTGTGTGGGTCACACATCTATTGAAGGGAATGAAAGAAGAGGTAACAAAACCTGTGATATTGTATTGTGACAATACAAGTGCTATAAACATATCTAAAAATCCAGTAATGCATGCAAAAATCAAGCACATTGCAATCAAGTATCACTATGTCAGAGAATTGTTAGAAGATAACCAAGTGAAGTTGGAATACATTCACACAAAGGAACAAACTGCAGATATCTTCACCAAACCATTGCCCAAGGATGCCTATGAATATCTTAGAGGCAAGTTGGGGGTAATACCCCTAACTAAAGCAGTATAAAATAACAAGGATGCTGCCCTGCATCAACAGTAACAAATCATTGAAATATCAAAAGAATGATGTAGAGGATGACAGTAGGAGCAGAAACTCCAAATTAGTCACTAGCATGGTGACAGAGGGAGAAGACATCAAGAAGCCAAAGCTTATATTTTGCGTGATAAAGATGCTACATCTTTGGCATTTATGTCAAAGAGGGAGAAATATACAAAAAACTAATCAATACAAAGCAAGATATATATATATATATGAAAGAGGGAGATATATGAGATTAGTGGTAAGGATGCAACAACCAAGAAAAGTAGCAGACAACGTATATAATCTTGGTGGTAACTAAGTTGATCAATTGATCAGTTTGGTTTGCCATTAATGCCAAAGAGGGAGATTGTTGGAAATTATTGAAAAGATCATGAGGGAAATTATTGGAAATGATCATATGGAACTGGTAAAGAATGTTCTCAATCATTGTTTCGTCATTGATGTCAAACTTGCTACTTGCAGGAATGGCAATTTCTTTAGTGATCCAAATACTATCAATTGGTTGATTGACAAGGAGGAGGCAAATAAGGTTGAAGTTATGATGTTGTAATGAAGTATAAGGATCAGCCAAGCTATTGATGAAATAGTGTACTGATGACATACTCTAAGACACAGAGAATGGGCACACTGAAACATATCAAAGATGTAAGGTTTAAGCTAAGTCATTTGTAAAGCCCAACTAGGTCCATTAGAGATAGGGAGCTGAGAAAGCTAATAGGTGTTGAACAGATTCCTAGTTGAAGTTGAGCAAGTGTCGAGTGAACTTCAAATGCCAAGCAGATACAAGTGCCAAGTAAAATCAAGTGTCGAGTAAAATCGAGTGTTGAGTACAATCAAGTGCCGAGTAAAATCAAGTGCTAAGTAAAATCAAAGTGCCGAACAAATACAAGTGTCGAGTAACACAGAGATGCCAAGCATCAGTAAACCAATAGTGCCAAGTTGCTACATTATTTTGAAAATCAAAGATTCACCAGATCTAAGCTGACAAGGTTGTTATCTTGAATTCTATGAATTAAATAGATGATAAGAATGATGAGTTGGTGGCACAGAACACGATGTAGAACATTTTTGAAGATTAGAACTAGACTCTAGAAAAAGTTTCTAAACAAGAGTAAGATAGAGGGTAGATACATTGTATCCTACCTAATCCATTTGAAACCCTAAAGTTGGAAAGGGAGAATTGAGCATTAAAGGCAATCCAGATTTCTATTTAAGGAGTCATAAAGTCACGAAGTAAAGAGAGAGAGGAGGTCAAGTATGAAAGCATAAGTGCTAGAGAAGGTGCTAAGGAGAAAAAGAGCATATTTACTCTACTTCAATAGATGACCACAGATATGGATGCATTGGTATGATGAGTAAGAAGACTCAAGGAGACGAAGCTTGAGATGTCAAGCTGTAAGAACTGAAGTGATTAAAAGCAACAAAAGGATTGAACTGAAGAGTGATCTAAAATTTGCAAAGCATGTTGTAAGTTGTATCAGATCAACAATCCATTATTGTTACTCTCTAGCAATTGTAATAGATAGTTTAAATCCTATGGACTTAGGTTGCTTTAATAGCCATGTTGTAAATCCTTTAACAGGGTGACATTCCAAGTGAATGTTCTAAAGTCCTTTGATCAGGCCCATTCCTAATAGTATGGTGAAATCCTCTAACAAGGTCACATTTAATAGTGTGTTGTAAGCCTTTAATAGGGTAGGCTTTTAATAAGGCATCACTTTAGAAGAGTGAAAATCAAGTAGCATGTTACTGGTGGTTTTTCCCAAATTGGGTTTCCACGTAAATCACTGTGTCATGTGTTGATCTTGCATGTTTTATTCCTGGATGTTGATTTACTGTAATTTGTTGATTGATTTCAGTTTGGATGGAAGAAAATTTTATGGATTCATTATAAGTAGTGAAAAAGTATTATTAGGGCATTTGGACCTTGGATAATTGATTCACCTCCCCCCCCCCTGTCAGTTATTCTAAAGAATTCTAACATAAAATATAAACAAGCTTTCAAACTCTATGTAGCTTGGCACTTGAATGAAATACCTTTGATCGATGAGATTTATGCTAAATCACTATTGAAAGAGGTTGAAATCTACTTGGAACACTGGACTCTCAACTATGAAGTCACTCTGCTCTTTTCTTCTCCTTTGCTTCTGGTTTGCGATGAAGAAAAGTGATTAAAATTGTGATAATATACCCTATTTCCATCCCATTAAATTGTCAACTACACACTTGGCTTCTGAAGGATTTTTCAACTCGCCATCAACCATCAACTCGATCACTGTTAGCAACTCGACATGCATTGGGGCTTTTACTCGGCATCTAAGGATGACTTAGCAGTAACTTCAAATTTTGACTTAGCATCTTTGCTTATGCTGATTTCTCCTTTGTAGTACTTCTTTGTCTTGAGACTGATGTATGATATAACTTTGTATATTAGTCCCATACACCTATTCATACTTAGTTTGATGGAGTGTGATCACTTTTTCCATTAGGTGAAGTGATCTGTGCACTTGATGTGCTACACTCATCTTTCTTCTTCCATGCGTTATTCATTTTTCCTTTTATTTGCTCAACATCAATATTTTCTTTTGCTTTGTTGGCTTCATTTTTTGATGCCTTTGACATTGTAGGACAATTTTTGCTTATATGACTAGTCTTCAAGCAACTGAAACAAGTGGTTTGACTCAACCATCTACTATAGATTCATTTGAAGTGTTTCCTTATACAATTTTCATGGATATGTCCATATTCTTTACAATAATGGTAGCTATACTTGGTGTTGTAATCCCAATAGTAATGTTTTTTATTTCCTCTTGTATTTGCTAGTTGATTTGATGTCCACTTAGGCTTTGATCTTCATTCAAAGGTTCTATGTCCATACTTCTTGCAATTGTAACAATGACCCTCAAATCTTGGTGTCCTGATAGTCCTAGTTCTGCATTCGTGTGCTTGATGACCTTGCTTCTTACACTTATGATAGTAGCTTGCACTCTTCACCTTATCATGTTGATGAGCATTGTTGCTTCTACATACATTAGAAGTATGTTCCTTCTTACCACAGAAATGATAGGTAGGTTTGGTGTTCTTACCTTTGTTATTCCTTTCTTCAGCAGTCTTGGATGACTCTCCTTCTTCATTGCTGGTATATCCTAGTCCTTTAGTGTCATGGCTGGACCTTGGGGATTTCACTAACTGCTCAAAGTACTTAATGGCTTCATTAGGTTTCTTGTAGCTTTCTACTCTTACCTTTTCTCTCTTTAATTCATTCTGCAATTGTTTGTTTTACATCTTTAGTGGAGAGATCTCAATTTCCTTCATATTCAGATCATGGTGAGCATTCATCATTTGGTTAATGTATCTAGCTGCATGTTTGATAGTCTTTCAAATTCAATTTTCTTTTCTTCCAATCTACTTGTAAGATTTCTCTTGTCATCTTCTATCATGATTTTTTATTCAATGGATCTTTTCTTTTGTTCAATGATTTCACATAACATTATGGCTTGTGATTCATGTTCCACCTTAAGAGATCTCATTTATTCTACTTGAGCTTTGTTTTTCTCCATTAGTTCTGTTATTGCTGCATCAAAATCTTTAGAATCTCCATTGGCAAACACTTATGTGGTATCAATCTTGTTGTATTTTGTATCATTTTCAGCTATGGCTATCTCCTTCCTTCTTTTCAAGGATTTTCTTAGTTCCTCCCTGGCTTCCTATACCTTGAGTAGAGCTAGTTGTACATCAATCACCTGATTGTCAATAATCTTCCCAAGTTCGAACACTTCCATCTTTAGACCTTTTTCTCCAAGCTATTAGATTTCTCCTTGTGAGAACTTTGGCTTTGATACCAATTGTTAGAATATTCAAATGAGAAGAATGCTTCTGAGAGGGGGGGGTGGGGTGGGTTTAATCAAAATTATTACACCTTGTCTATTAGAATGTTTTAACTAAAAGTAAATTGCATGCATGTAAATATATGAGATAAACATAAAGTAAACACTTGCATCAACAACATATAACAGTAGAACTTGGTAACCCAAAAACCCTCCAAGAATAAGAAGGTGAAACTGCAGTGGAAATGATACCCACAAAATCACTATAGTAATAATGTTTAACCACTTCTGATGGTTTTCCCTGTGAAAGGCCTACCCTATTAAAGGCTTTACACTGTGTCAATAGTGACCTGGTTAGAGGATTTACAAAAACTTATTAAGTGTCACCTTGTTAAAGGATTTAGTCACCTCTTTAAGGATCTACAACCTAGCTGTTAACCTAACCCATCAATATAGGATTTCCTTTCTAATACAATTGCTAGAGAGTATTACGTATAATAAACCTAATAAATTACAATCCTTGATTTCTAAATTTAGGCACTTGATCTGCTCTCTCTGATCTTGATTCTCTAAAATTTGATATCTCTTTGTATCTCTTGCTTTGTATTGATTAGCTAGATATCTGATTGCTGCACACTTTCTTTAATTCTTCATCATCCTAAATTCCACTATATTTTCCCTTTCTGCTCTTTCATCCATTCCATTTACAATGAGATTTCATCTTCCTTATAAAGACATTCAATGACCTAGGGTTAGGTATGGATCTACTACGATCCATATTGAATCTCTATTTCCCACTCATTTCTTGCACATTTGTTATTGGTTGCATGCCTTCTTCATTTTTGTTATTAGTTACATGCAGATTGCATAGGAGAAATAAAAGATTTGATCTTATCTATTAGATCCATCGAGATTCATCATAAGTTGGCCATAAAAATGGTTTACATTTGAGTTTGTGAAGTTGCAAACTCATATGCTGATCCTAGGTTACTCAACACTTACTAATTTTTGATGCTCAATACCAACTATAACTTAGCTCCTGTAGCATTCCTATCTTGCTCGACAGCATATGTGACTTAGCACCTAAATATCACTCTGCACTTGGATCATGCTCAACACCTAAAGTCACTCAGCACCTGATTCTTCACTCGGCACTTGATCTTCACTCGGCACCTAAAAGTTGCTTAGCACCTGAAGATCGCTCAGCACCTGATGGATTTTCTGACTTAGCAGAAGTTGTGGTTCGGCATACATAATGTACTCAGCTTCAATGTAGAAAGTGGTTAAGTGTGTTGGCACTCAAATGCCAAAACCATTCTAAGACTAACAAATGATTGGAAAGTTGCAGTATGTTGTACATACTAGATTAGACATTACATTAGCTATTGGGATAGTAGCAAGATTTTCTGCTAATCCAAGAGAAAATCACCTTATGGTAGTGAAGAGAATAATGAGGTATCTGAAAAGAACAGATGACTTTAGCTTATACTACAAGAGGAGTAAAAAATTTGAGTTGAATGCCTAAACTAATGTAGATTGGGGAGGATATATTGATGATAGGAAAAGAGCCAGTGGAGGAGCACTCTTCTTAGGAGAGAGACTAGTCACTTGGACTAGCAAGAAGCAAAGTTATACCTCGCAGTCCATAGCTAAAGCTGAGTATGTTGCATCTGCCATCAATTTACTAGCATTGTGTGGATTAAGCACCTATTAATAGGAATGAAGGAGGAGATAGCTGAGTCAGTGATACTATATTGTGATAACGCAAGTACCATCAATATATCTAAGAATCCTATGATGCATGCAAAAACCAAGCACATTACAATCAAGTATCACTATATAAGAGAACTGGTGGAAGACAAACAAGTGAAGATGGAATATATTAACTCAAAAGAAAAAATTGTTGATATCTTCACAAAACCATTACCTAAAGATTCTTTTGAGTATCTTAGAGGTAATCTAGGGGTAAAGCCCCTATCCCAAGCTATTTAAACAACAATAGAATTTTCCCGCATCAATAAGTGTGGATTGCTGAAATAATGTAAATTGTTGTAGAGGATACCAAAGTGCTGAAATTAAAAATTAGTCACAAGCATGGTGACAAAGGAAGAAATTAAAAGATGCAAAGTCTACATCTACATATTCAAATATTCTAAGTCTTTGGCATTTTTGCCAAAGAGGGAGAAATAGCAAAAATTGATCAACAACTGATCAACAATAGAAGATCAGAAAGAAAAAATGCAAAAATTGATCAAATTGATGATAAAAGGGAGTTAGATCAATCAGAGAAATAGAGGATTAGATGTACAGAGGGAGAATGAAAACAATAGCTAAGAGGGATAAGCAAAAGGAAGGAAATTAGGATGACAGATCTACGAGGAAGCAGATCAGAAGTATTAGTAGGTACAAGAAAAAAGGGAGATATGAAAGTCAATATGTTTTCTTTTTGCCATATTAGCATTATGGTAACTTGGTTAATTAGCTTGGTTAATTGATCAATTTGGTTTTCCATCAATGCCAAAGAGGGAGATTGTTGAACTATGATTGAAAAGATCATTGTTGAAGAATGATGAAAAAAGACGTTATTGATATAGAATGTTTTCAATCATTATTTTCTCATTGATGTCAAACATAGTATTTGTTGGAATGACAACTACTTATATGTTCCAAGCACTATCACCTAGTTGATTAATAAGGAGGAGTTAATCAATAAGATGTAACAAAAGCACCTAAGGGAAAGGTTGAGTTATGATGTTGTAATTAAGTACAAGGATCAGTTAAGAAATTAGTAAAATAATGTATTGTTAACATATTTGAAGATACAAAGGTTGGTCACACTTAGAAACATTAGAAGAATAAGTTTTCACAAGGTTGTCTGCAAAGCCTGACTAAATTCATTAATGGGTGCTGAGCAAGTTAGTTCATGCTGAGCATATTTTTCAGATAGTGCTAAGAAAATGCAAAATCTAGTGTGTGCCAAGTGAAAATGTTTAGGTGTCGAGCAAACAGTTGGAGTCGAGCAAAGTTTAGATGCTGAGCAGTGAAAACATAGTTGGTGCTGAGCATCAATAAAATTTAGTGGATTTCGAGTGAATCCACAGAAGGTGTTGAGTAACATAGTATGCGCTGAGCACCAGTATTTCAATAATGTCAGGTTGCTACATTATTTGAAACGTCAAAGAGTCACCAAATATGAGCCTATAAGGTTGATACATTGAATTTTGTGAATCAGATGGAAGAAAAGAATGACAAGTTGGTGTCATAGAAATTTATGTTAACTATTTTTAGGTGAATACAAGTGGATTTCACATGATGTTTCTAGAAGAAACAAATTGGAGTAAAAGTTACATCATATATTTCCAAATCAATTCAAACCCAATTATGAGCAAGAAGAACAAAGAAAGAATTGCATTCCAAACTTCTACTTAAGAAGTTATGGGTCAAAGAATCTAGATGAGAGTGGTTAGAGTGTTTTGCTAGTGGAGTGTGAAGTAGAAGGCATAGTGAGGAAGAATAGAGCAAAGAAACTCTACTTCGATTAGTGACCATAGGAAGGAGATTGCATTAGCTCAATGAGCAAGAAGACTCAAGGAGAAAAATCTTGAAAGAATGACAAGCTATCAGAACTGCAAAGATAGAAAGCCAAGAAAATTTGCAAGTTGAATTGTGATCTGAAATCTATAAGGTTAAGTTGTAAGGTGTATCAGGTCAAAAGCCCTTAATTGGTACTCTCTTACAATTGTATCAGTTGAGAAAGATCCTATTGACTTAGGTTGGCCTAACAACCATTAGTAAATCATTTAATAGGGTCACATCTAATAGTGTGTTGTAGTCTTTAATAGGGTTGACCTCTAACAGGGCATCACTTCATAAGGGTGAGAAACAAGGTAGCATGTTACTGGTGGTTTTTCTCAAATTGGGTTTCCATGTAAATCATTTTATTATGTGTTGATCTTATGAGTTTGATTTCTGCATATTGATTTATTAGTAACTTGCTAGGATGAAGATTTAAGTTTGGATGCTTGGTAGTTTGAATGGGCTCACTATAACTAGTGACAAAGTTTGATTAGGCATTTTTGGACCTTGAATAATTGATTCACACCCCCTATCCACACCCCCTCACCTCCCGGCCCCCCTTCACCCCGCCTCCCACCCACAGTTATTCTAAAGTATTTCTAACAAAGTCCAACGAGAGAAAGGAATGGGGAAAGAGCATGGGATTACGGGGGGAGAGAGAGAGAGAGAGAGTAGGGGTTGCTATTTCTTTATGTGATTTCTAATAGCATGTACATGCCTATAGTTTGCACATGCTATGGATAATCTCATAGCCCACACGCACTATGGTTTGGGCTCCACAAATCTAAGCTCAGGCCACAGCACATGCATGCTATTGGATATTTTGAAAAAAATGGTGTCATTTTTTTTGGCACCACAACTTGATGCATTTTTCCCTCAAGGTCATTTGAATATTGACCAATCATCAATAATAAATCTTAAATGACATATATACAAAATATGAGTCAAAATAATATGTTCTAAACAAACCACAAACTAGATACAAGAATGCCATCATGTATTGAACCTAGTGACCAATTTATCAAAGGCTCCAAAACCTATCCTAAAATATAAGGGGCAAGAATATTGTAGGAGAGCTTTACCATCCTATTACAAAACTGGTAAGCTTCCTCGGAATCTTTCTTGACATGAAAGGTACCTAGTTCAACATCAAAATAGTCTAAACAAGTAAAACTAAAAGGAGGGTAATGGTATAGTTCAGCAACAAAATATCTCTCCAAATAAGATAAAATCATTTCATTGAAACATATCTCAATCAATAAGTATAAGAATGAATCATAATGAGATTTCCATTTAATTAGGCATATAATGTAACTCAAAATGCATGGTTATTAAGAAAACTACAATTTTCTTATAATTCACTATTTCAGCATTTACCAATTGAGACACACATAGTGAGACTCATTACATAGTCTATTGACAACTACACAATTGAATTTCATTTGAAATTTTCATATATAAAGCAAGTAAGCTTTGAGAGCCTGCCACAACAATATATTCACAAAAAAACTTAGTTTACAAGGAAGAAGATTACCAATTCAAATGTTTCAAATTAATAAACGTTTGGCATTTTCTAACCACAAAACATCATAATCTTGTGATTTCCATGGATCATACAAAAACTAGTAATATCATATGAACAATTTGAATTGGAATAGAATAACAAAAGATGGAAAAGACACGGAATATTATCATTTTACAACTCCCTATCTTCCACACAACTTCCAACCTTATAATTTATCGTCACAGATTGAGTAATAAATAATTGGAGCACATGATTCCACGATTCTTAATATATATTTACTGAGAGTCTACAGTTAGTTAACTAAGGACTTCTTGCTTCTGGCAAGAGAAATCAAATATACAGTTTGCCTTTCGTGATCCAGTTCAACAACAAATCAGTATGCATTTTAGTTTCTTGAAAGTGAATTTCTGTATTCTCTTCACACTCAGCACTATGTTTGCTAATAGAGCTGTATATCGGTTCAATAATAATCACAATCCAGTTAACCATGTGGATACCCAAAATCAACTACACAGTTTCATGACAGGGGTGACGACATCATAAGTTTCCAATTAAAATAAAACAGCATCTGGGGGGTTTTAACCAATAAGAAGGTAGAAGTACTCATTGCAAATTTACCAATTATTCGCCATGATACCATATTCCAAGGCATGCGTAGGTAATATACGCTATCGGTTTTGACCAGTTTCCTGTTTAAGTTAGAAATTTAATATCGAAGTCCAGTATGAGAACAGAATCGGCTAGCTACCGAGTGACACACAGGCAGAATTTGTCATTCATGGTAAGGACAGTTGCTTAGCATGTTCCTACGTGATCCTCAAGCATTTCAGTACGGGCTTAGTGTTGAACACGTCCTTCTAGTGTATTTACAGAACCTTGGTAGCGAAAAACCATGTGTTTATGTGACCACCAAAGTTTCTACACATCGTTTTGCATTGATTTGTTTTAAGAAGACATTCGATGCCATACACCTCTTAACGCATTCAGGCAGAAACAATAAAAGAACAACATTATTGGAAGTTTCACTTATTGCGTTTGAATGTTAAGGATTCACTTCGAAGGTTCTAATAAATTCTACCTAAGTAGACACGATTTATGTGGCATTCTCGGTTGACTCACTCAGCCGCATGGTACAAGAGAAAGAAAGCACCGTTTTTGTTGAAGATGATATTTGAAGAACAGCTAGATCCTTCGTTCAGTGTTTCATGGAGAGGTGGATTAGACACTGGCATGGTCCAACGACTATATAGGGGTGAAGCAGGTTTCCAACATAATTCCTTATATCAATATTCTCGCGCGAAGGGTGTTTGTTAATGCTTCCAGTCCAAATAACTAATTTATTACATTCCCAATGAAGATTCGTTGATACAATGCATAAATTTCTCAACATGGGTATAAAAAAATATATATATATTATAACAAGAGGAGAACCTGGAGAATGCGCTGGTTGTCAACTCTGTTCCAAATCGCTGTCAGTTCTCCCCACTTTCAGCCGCCTCCAGCCGTCTCCCTTCTCAAGTTTTCATGGATTTTGAATATGTATAACTGACCCATATTTGTTTTTATGTTCCGATTGAAATGAAATCACATTAACCGTACTATCATGTAATTAGTTTGCCTAAGTCTGAATTATTCAGTCAGGGTTGGGCATATATCCAATTTCTATTAATCTACGTGGAAATAAATATTTCGAGAAATTCAGCATGTGCAAGGGCGGGTTGTGACACTAAATCTACATGCTTTGTTGTGATTAATTGAATTCATTCATTTTCAATTTTCTCAATTTTCTTCTACTTCATTTATCCAACTTTTCACGTATTTCCCGAGCTGGATCGGTGTATGATTCGCTGCCAAATTTCAAGAGACGCCTGAAAAACGGTATTGGTTGGGTTAAGCATTAATTGGGTTAAAAAGAACTAGAATAATGGTAAAAGAAAACATTTGACGCAAATAAAGGTTAAGAAGAAACACTTGCAGTACAAAACAGTTTGTGTTCAAAATGAATTAGATGTGTCACAGGGATATTATGTTCTACTCTGCCATGCCAGTAGAATTGAAGAACTCAAATGATTTCAAGCAAAAGCCTTGAGTTCTAAGAAGAATAACCTGTCTTTCCTTGGTCAAAAGGATATTTCCAAAATTCATAAGACACAAATATTTTTTTTTATAAGTAGTCTGTGGCAATCAAAGGCCACTGAAGAAACATTCAAGAGTATTGGGACTAAACCTTAAAAGCTAACTCATTATAGAACATGTTTCAGTTCATCTCCTTTTATGCTTTAAGGCGTAGCATAGCATCAATGCCATCAGCTCAGGGTGCAACCTGTCCAAAACACACCAAATGGAAGCTAATCAAAACGTCATCTTTCAATTAACCTCACAATATCATGAACTCTAATTCTCTATTCCTAAAAGCGCTACCGAGAATAACAATTGGATGATTTGTTAAACTTGTATAATCATTTATTAAACTTCTACCAACAAGAAAATAAATCATTTGCCGAATGCTATCTTTTGAGGTCGATGGGTTCTCCTTTACGTTTAATCTTATGCTAAACTTACCGCTCTTCGCGCAGCTTATGTCTGACTTCATAATAAGGGAGCAGCTAATCGATGGTTACAATGATTCTTACTGACGAAGTTCGTTCAGCATTGATTCTTGCTCTGATATCATCCCAGAAATCGTCGTCTTTGTCTAACCCATCCTTTTTATCCCCACTGTAGTAGAACTTCCTTAGTTTTGTCAAGCACTCTATCCCCTTTGGAACATTATTCACTTTCGGGCAATGTCCCACATAGAGCTCCTCCAGGACGGCCATCGTTCCATTATCCAAATCCGGCAGCTTCATTAAGTTAGAGAAATTCATAATATTCAGAAAGCGTAGCTTCGGAAACCCATATGGCTTTTCGAACACTTCTGGTAGATTCTGACAACTTTTATTAACATCCAATGTCAACTTTTCCAAGTTAGGCAATGCTTGTAATTCCGGATAATTCCTACAGTCACAATTTTCTAAGGAGAGTTGCACCAGATCAGTCAGATGGCATACCCAGCTCGGCACGGCGAAATTCTTGAGTTTAAGTGTTTGCAGATAATGCATGGCGGATAAGTTCGGCGGCTGAGCTGATGCATCAGATAAAGTAGATTTAACTAATAGATGGCGCATCTGCAGTGGGTGAGAAAAGGTTTCGTCTTGCAAACTCTTCAACTGCGTTTCATTCTTAACCTCTATGCTTAACTCTTGAAGACTGGTTAACTTTGCAAAATCCTTCAACATTAGGAATCCATCTTCTTCAACAGAGAGCCTCAGGTGCCTCGATCTCAGTACCCGCAAATCCACAAGCTCTGATATTCCTTTCGGCATACGACTTAGCAGCTCATCTTTGCAACCATTTATTTTGAGATGCCGGAGAGATTTTAGTTTATTAATCCACTTTGGTAGACTTTTTAAGTCCTCGCAGAGAGAAAGGTCCAGAAAGAGCAAACTCTTAAGACTTCTCACACATGTTGGTACCGTTTTAATTCCTGTCCGCGATAGATTTAATAGATTGAGAACTCTTAGCTTTCGAACACAATGAGGCAATGTGGATATCTTAGTATTGCTCAAGTCAAGAACCCTTAATGATCTGATACGACTGAGGAATTTCTTCTCAATCTTTTCAATGGCAGTTTCAGACAATGAAAGAGCCCGAAGAGACCTTGGACAAGTTCTGCTTTGTACAGTGGCCATTTTCTGAATATCTTCCTTGTGCAAGAAAATTCTTTTCGCAGATCCAAAGGAATCATTAGGATCAAATTTGCATTGGCGTTCTTTAGATATATCAATTGCCATATCGCGCAGCAAGTCATGGATCGTGCAATGTTTGTCTAGATGCTCATCCTCCTCTACTTCAAGCAAGCATAGGTTGGCCAACTTATAAATATAGTGCCAGCCTACCTCGAACTGATCATATTCTCCTTTGGGAATGAATCCTTCCGCAATCCAGAGATTGATGAGGTATTCCGGAACTATCTTGTCATCCTCGGGAAAGAAGGACAAATAAGAGAAACAGAGCCTAAGAGGTTGAGACAAGGAATCATAACTCAGTCTGAGAATCTTCTTAACTACGAAACTGCTTGGATCAATCTCTTCCTTAGGATTAGCAACCTCCAGCTGATTTAATTTTGTTCTCCACTGACTTTTCTGCGTGCAACCGTAGAGAGAAGTGCCTATTATCTTGAGAGCCAATGGTAAGCCCCCGCATTTCTTTACTACTTCACGAGCTATCTTATCAAGGTGTCGTGGGGGATTACCTCGGAAAGCATGAGCACAGAACAGCTGACAACTCTCATCCTTTGACAAGAGCTTCATTTTGTAAAGGCGAGCGCCAAAATTGTGGCAAATTTCCTCGCTTCTGGTTGTGACCACGACTTTACATTGGCTGTCAGCCCCAACTGGAAGACCGAGGCTCTCAATGATATTAATCTCTCCGTCTGTACTCCAGACGTCATCGAGCACGATGAGAGACCTTTCATCTTGCAAGTTTTGACTAATAGAGTCCGCTTGGATATTGTTTGCATTTTCCATCTGCGACAATAAATTAACCTTTAAAAATTCAATAGAGTATGACTGTGAGATGGAGAGCCAGATCTTATGCTTATAGTGCTCTTTGATTCTGTGAAAAACATTTCTGGCAAGAAATGTCTTTCCTGCTCCGCCTGTCCCCACAATGGCATTGACTCGAACATCAGGTTCCTCTATTCTCCTTTTAAGTTCCTCAACCTTGTCCTCAATACCTACAGGGTGTGATTCGCTGGGCAGGCAACTGTTTTCCTGCCTCGCTGCGCCACTTCCGAGTGGGTGTCCACACAGGGACACCGCTAAATCACGGAGATTCTTCAGCTTCACGCCATCTTCCGTGATGGATCTGATTCGTTCGTTGAGCTTTTGAATTCTTTTTGCAATTCTATAGCGGAAAATTAATTCACGAGGATCGCAAAGACAAAACTGAGTTACATTGCTAGTATACAGAGGACGAATATCATACTCTTGCAGAATGTCCTCCGCATCCCATGAAACGTCCCGAATGCGGTGCAGCCAATTTTTCACCAGATCGTCTTCACCAGCCATTGAATTCGCCTCTGCTAGAAAAACTGGTATGCCTGTGAGCTGCTTCAACCAGTTAAAGTCCTCGGTGAGGTTTGAAAGCAGCGTTATTTCTCGAGATGCTTTATCAATGATCATCGCAGTGAGATTTGTAACAACAGATTCTGCAATTGCAATATCCATTATTAATGTGTGGCAGGAAAAGATCTCCCAAGCTCGTATATTTGCCCAATAACCACAGATTGAAGTTGCTTATCAATTCGTTAAAACAACTTCATCTGAATGTTTTATGACAGAATAGAACTGCAACCTAGAAAGCAAAACAGTAGCGTTCCGTAGCATTTTTGTTTTCCGTTAATATATGTCCTTCTCTGAAAATAAAAATATTATGTTCTAAAACAGAGTATTGAAGGGCTAATTTAAGATGTCAACATGACTCCACCAGTAATTAAATACTTCATTAGAATTCTTTGTAAATTAATCAATTCGTAGTGGACTTCACGTCGTTATAGTTATTAGCTCATGTATTGTGACAGTTATAATCACAGTTTAAAGATACAAGTCTAATTAGATATTATTGATAAATTACAAGTCTACTTTATCAATCATCGCAGTGAGATTTTGAACAACAGATCCTGCAATTGCAAGTTCCATTATTTATATGTGGCCCGAAAAGATCTCTCAAGCTCATATAACCACATATCCAAGTTGCTTAATAATTCGTTAAAAAAGCACTTGAGCATAGGATCTGAATGTTTTATGGCAGAATAGGGGAGAGGACCTACTACTTGAATACCTTAACTTCATGTTTATCAAAATCTTATGTGGAAATCTCAAATCACTCACAATTTTCTACAGAGCTTATAACTAAGGTTTCAAATCAACATCATCAATTATGATGCCACATAAGCATGTTTTTTGCCAAGTTGTCCAAAATAGCCCAAATAAAAAGTGAGACCATTGGTCGTGCAAAAGGGATACCCATAATTGCACCACCAATGTGGCATCACATCATTGGCTATTTAGAATAAAGAGTACATTTTCATTCAATTTTGGGTAATCATCATTGTACTAACAACTTTGAAGTCATAAGTATTGGTGCAATATTGTCAAAAAAATTGGACATTAACACATTAAGCATAGATATCAAGTAAACAATTTCTATCACAACCTTTGGAACCTGTTCAACTACTGGGTCCTCTCCCCTAGCACCACCACATCAAAAGAAAAACAATTCCATTTCTATAGGATTTTTGTTTCCAATTAATAAAGCACTTTTCTAAAAATAAGAATATTATGTTCACAAAAATTATTGAAGGGATAATTGAATATGTCGACATGACACAACCAATTGACAAATATTTCTCCATAGAAATTATTTTTGAGTTAATCAAATTCATAGTGGATTTATCGTTGTTAAAGATATTAACTCATGTATCGTGGTAGTTATAGTCACATTTTGAAGATGTCTATTTAGATTTTATTGATATAGATTACTTTTGATTATATTTGTAAAATGGAAAATTTGTCTAAAGTTAATATAATTATCATCAACGTCCTTCAAGTTCAAGTTGGGTATTATTAGGTGAAGAAACAAAGAAAATTATTATAATAAAATTTTATCTTCTTAAATAAATAAAAATGAGAAAAATATTTATTAAATAAATTATTTTTTATCAGATAATATGCTATGTGTGTATGTTTATGTACATACATATTAACTTAGCTTCTAAGAATATTCAATGATAAACTTCAACTTATATAAAATAATTCTTTCCTAGACATTTTTATATTCATTTATTTAATCTTACATTATGAAATATCTATAGAATAAAATAAGGAAATTATTTTTAGTGCCATCTATATATAATTAAATTAAGGTTGGAAAAATAATTTAAAAGGAATTGAGAATATTAGAAGCTCTATATTGAATGATTACAAAGAAAGTATGCACTTGATGAGGTTATTGAGTTCATTCCATAATGAAGTTGTACAACACTCACAAGGGTGCCCAAGTACACACAATGGATAAGTTTTCACCTCTATAATACTAATTCACAATCACTAAGGGGGCTCAAATAATTAGAGAATGTAAGTATCATTTTATTTGATAACACTGAGGGTGCATACACCCTTCCTACAAAAAGATTTATTTGAGCCTCCTATCAAAAGATTAATATCTATTGTAATCATGGGGCAAGTTTTTGCAAAGAACATGGTACAAGCCTCACAAGAAGGGTTAAATAGTAAAATTATTAACAAGACATATGCAAAACCTTACGTGCACATTATGATTGAGTCAAATATTTATGTCAAATTTGACTTGTAATATGCAAGCCTTATTACAAAAGAAGTCCAAATCAGAACCCTGGAATTAACCTCCAAAGATTATTTTTACAATTGTCCTATAAATAAAATCAAAATGCCTCAATATATAGCCCATGAGGAAAAGTGTGTTGGCCAAGACATATGACAATTTCCAAGAACAAGAAAATGGAATATAGATACATGGGTTAGGATACAAATTATAAAGATCTACATGCCATGTTGTAGAAATACCACATGTATTAAAAGCAATAGATTAGTCAAATATTATAGATAATTGTGATATGCGCTGCAAAACTTCATCCATTGAAAATTACCATAGAGATCGAACCACTCATCTAACTAAAAGAACAAGAAGAGAATAGACCAGCCCAAAATGTAAGATAGCTCCATTGAGAAGTATTTGCATAAAATGTTAACCATGACACAAAAAGAATGATGTCTAGAATTAACATTTAAATTTGAAACTACATATGATTCACACAAATGAAAACCCTCTATTTGGGAAACAAAAATATGACTAAAAGGAAAAATATATTTAGGTGATGCAAGATTACCAAAGGATAATCCTACATTAGAAACCCCCAATAAGAATGACATATTCCATAAGAGGAACATATGAATAGCTTATAATATTAAAAACATAAATCACGTGCTCATTTTTATATCTAAATATTCTCTTTATTTGTAATTTTCTTTCTCTACAAATATTATTTGTCTTATGTCAAATCCATTAGCTTATAGATGCAGGAGCATCCTAGGTGTAAGAACAATCTTGCATCGCCCAAAAACATTTGTATTTAGTCTTTTCTATTTTAATAAGGATTAGATAGACAAGTTGGTTACTATTTATGGGAACTTGTTATTTTTAGTAAGTTTATCATATATGCTTAGAATATTCTCATTTTCTATAGGATGGTTCATTTTAAAGTTGTAAGCCTACCATAAAAATCTCATTGCACAAGCATAAGTATCAAAGAAGTTATTATAGATTTTCAGTAGAAAAATTTGCTAAAAAATCATTAGGCTCACCATCAGAGACTTTAGAGTGCCAACATGAGGTTTGAATACTCGATGGAAGGATGCTAGCATGGTTCCAAGCATGTAGATTAGGAGCTTAGCCCTATGTATTAAGTTTGAGCATCTAGAACCTTCCCAGGTGACATACAACTTCCTATTTAAGAAAGGCTCAAACATTGTCTAGGATGGCTTTGGGTGATAGTTGGCAGCTTGTCTTGTAGATTGTTATAATGAAGGCACCCATATAGGTTAGCATATTGTACTTATGAATTTTGTATTTGTAGTGTAAATAAGAAGTCCACATTTTTTCTCACATTTTTTGTTATTTCTAAGTTTATGTTATAAGCTCATGGTATTAAGGGGAGCACAGTACATCAAGTGGTATCAGAGCTAGAGTTCTTGAGTGCGTGGACAAATCAGTGTCTATGAGGTAGTTCACAACAGGACTATAGTTTGGGCTAAGTATGTTGATAGATCACCAATTGTGAGGCAATTTGCACTAGGATTTTAGTGGAAGCACAAAAAATCCCTGCACAAAGAGAGCATCGCAAATGAGCTGTAGGTGTTACACTCGAGGGTTTTCAAGCCCTCCAAAGACAAATGCAAGCATTGCAAGAATAAATGCATAGAAGAATGAATCTTCCCATAAGAGATGAAAGTGAGGATGAGGATGAAGTAGAAGAAAATGCCAAAGAAGAGGCAATTCTAAATCTAGAGGAAGATAGGCTTTTTAGGGCCATCTCCAAGATTGGAAAATGACCTAAGTTTGAGGTTCCTACATTTTCAGGAAATCTTAAGCAAGAGGAACTAATCAATTGGATCAATGAACTAGAGGAGTGCTTTGAGTATGAAGATATTGATGTTTCTGATAGGGTCAAGTTTGTGAAGGAAAAACTAAAGGGACATGTAAAGATCTAGTGGTAGGAGGTTTGGTTGCAGCAAAATAGAAAGGGATAGGGCAAAATCACCAAATGAGATTGGATGAAAGATAAACTAAAGCAACAATTCATTCTCATGGATTAGGAGTTTGATCTATTGAAGAAAATGCAATGGTTGAAGTGAGTGGGAAAATTTGTTCAAGAGTATATTGAAGAGTTCTACCAAGTTCTCATTAGAACTAACCATGTAGAAGTTGATGAGGAGAAAGTCATCCATTATCTTAATGGGTTAAGGCAAAGAATTCAAGATGAGCTAAGTTTGGTTCAAATGGGTAGTATTGAGGAGGCATACCAGTTTGCCCTAAGAGTTGAGGAGAATCTGAGCAAGAAGTTTCACAATAAGAATAGGGAAAGAGGTCATGGTGGAAGATCTGGTGGATGATCTTATGGTGGTCATAATGATGATCAAAAGAACAAGGATGAGGCTAGAAGTAATAGTCAGAACCAAAGGGGAAACAATTTCAATCATTTCCACGATAAAAAAAATAGAGATCAGAGAGGAAGAGGTAGAGGATAAGGATATGGAAGAGGAGACATCTGTGAAAAATGTTTTCACTACGGAGAAGAAGGGCATAGAGAATTTGAATGTACCCAGTGCTGAGGAAGGATAGATTAATGAATAGAAGGTTAGGTGAGAGTTGCACATGTTGATGAAAATGCCAGATACTCACATTCTAAAGATGTTGAAAGAGGAGAAGTCCTAGTTAACCAAAGATTCTTGCTGAGTGGTGAGAATGAACCTGAATAAAGAAGGATCTTGTTTGGCATAAGTTGTACATGTGAAGATAAGTGTTGTGATGTGATCATTGATGGTGGAAGTACTAACAATCTAGTGTCAGAAACAATGGTCACCAAGTTGAAGCTAAAAAGGTAGAAACACCTGCATTCATACCATATTTCTTGGGTAAAAGATGACCATAAGATCATGGTCAATGAGCAATGCTTAGTGAAGTTCAAGATTGGAAGCTATTAGAATGGAGTACTATGTGATATCATACATATGGACATATGTCATATGTTGTTGGGTAGGGTGTGAAAGTTTGACAACATGTTGTACATGATGGGCGAGCAAATACCAACACTCTAACTAAGGATGGAGTAAAACATAAGTTGAAGTCATTGAAGGATAAAGAAGAAAAGGTATGTAGTGCTGCCAAGATATGTTTTGTTTATGGAAAAGAGTTTTTTAAAGGTATGAAGCATGAACATATGTATTTTTCTATGATTCCTAAAGATAGTAAAGAAGAAGTAGAGGAGGTAATTGTAGAAGTTGCAAATATGTTGAGAGAGTTTTCTGATATAGTATCAGATAATGTACTTGAAGGATTGCCCCTAGTGAGGAAGATCAGTCACTAGATAGATTTTGTTCCAAGAGTCAGTTTGCCAAAGAAGGCAGTGCACAGAATGACACCAGTAGAAAGTGAAGAGATAAAGAGGAAAGTTCATGAGTTGTTGTAGAAGGGGTTGATTCAAGAGAGTCTGAGTCCATGTGTTGTACCATTAGTATTAGCACCAATAAAGAATGCAGAATGGACGACACGTATAGATTCTCATGCTATGAACAAGATCAAAATAAAGTATAGATTTACATTGCCAAGGATGGATGATATTATGGATTGTTTGAGTGGAGCTAAGTATTTCACAAAGATAGATCTGAAGAGTGGGTACCATCATATTCATATCAGAGAAGATGATGAGTGGAAAACTACTTTCAAGACAAGGGAAGGACTATATGAGTGGTTAGTCATTCCTTTTGGGCTAACCAATGCACTAAGCACTTTCATGGGGCTCATGAATGAGGTACTACAGGAGTTTCTTGGTAATTTTTCCATTGTTTACCTAGATGATATATTGGTCTTTAGTAAGACATTAGAGGAGCATTTGATTCATATTCGCAAGGTGTTTGATGTGTTGAGGAAAGAAAATTTGTTGATAAACCTGAAGAAGTGCAGCTTTGTAAAAGAAAGAGTTGGTGTACCTAGGATTTGTAGTCTCAGGAGAAGGCCTAAAAATGGACCCAAAGAAAGTAAAGGCTATCCTTGAATGGCCTACTCCAAGGAGTGTGACAAAGGTAAGATCTTTTCATGGATTGGCTACATTTTAGAGAAAGTTCATAAGAAGTTTTAGCAATATTTGTGGACCCTTGACTAAAACAATGAGAGGGAATAGGAAAGAGTTCAAGTGGACTGTAGGAGCAGATAAGAGTTTTAATATATTGAAACAAAAAGTTACTAAGTAACCTATTTTAGCATTTCCTAATTTTAACAAGGTGTTTCAAGTAGACTGTGATGCTAGTGGTACTGCAATAGGAGCATTTTTGAGCCAGGAAGGTAGACCTATTGCTTATTTTAGTGAGAAGTTGAATGATGCAAAAAGAAAATATTCTATTTATGATTAAGAATTTTATGCTATATTTCAAGCATTGAAGAACTATAGACACTATCTTCTTCCTAAAGAGGTTTTTTTATATACTGATCATCAAGCTTTGCAATATTTGAATAGTCAAGAAAAATTGAACCAAAGACATTTAAATATGGTTGAGTTTTTGCAAAGTTATACATTTGTTTTGAAACACAAGAGTGGGAAGTCTAACAAAGTTGTAGATGCTCTTAGTAGAAGACAACTTTTGCTAATAGAAATGTAGATAGAGGTGGTTGGGTTCAAGGAACTAAACACATTGTATCTAGATGATCTTGATTTTGGTGAAGTGTAGAAGGCTTGTATAGAACCAGTTACACTTGACAGGACAAATTCATTGGATTTCATTATCCAAGATAATATGTTGTTCAAAAGAAGCCAATTGTGCATTCCCAAAAGTTCAATGAGAGAGAATCTCATCAAGGAGAAGCATAGTGGAGGATTTGTTGGACATTTTGGTAGAGATAAAACCATAGCTTTGGTTGTTGAAAATTATTACTAGCTACAATTGCAAAAAGATACGATGAAATTTGTAAAAAGTTGCAAAGTATGTCAGATGGAAAAAGGAGTGAAGCAGAATACAGGGTTGCATCAACCATTATCTGTACTAGAGAAACCATGGTAGGATATCGGCATGGATTTTTTTCTTGGATTACTGAGGACACAACAAGGGCATGATTCTATTTTTGTAGTGGTTGATAGGTTTTCAAAGATGGTACATTTTATTCCTTGCAAGAAGACTACTGATGCTTTTTATGTAGCAGCATTGTTTTTCAGAGAAGTGATGAGATTACGTGGTCTACCAAAAAGTACAGTTTTAGATAAAGATACAATTTTTTTTGGGTATTTTTGGCATATATTATGGGAGAAGTTGAAGATAGATTTGAGGTTTACTTCATCACATCGTCCATAGGCTAATGGGTAGACAATAGCTACAAGTCACAGTTTGGGAAACTTGTTGAGATGCTTGGTTGGAGATAAACCAAAATGGATGGGATATGATTTTCCCACAAGAAAAATTTGAATATAATAATTCTATCAATAGGAGTATTGGTAAATCACCATTCTAGATTATAAATGGGAGTAGTCCCAAAAATTCTTCTAAACTAAAATAGTTGAATAAAGGAGAGATAAGTAGTGATGAAGCAAAAGATTTTACCAAACATTTGAAGAACATCCATGAGGAGCTAAGGAAGCACATTATAAAGATGAATACTATTGGATACAATTGTCCAATTGTGTGTTGTCTTTGATGTTACACAAATTTCATATCAATTATTTGTCAGTATCTACCAAGCTTAGTTGGTCAGCGAGATAATTTTTAGTGTCTACTGAGCATTCTAGGACATTACTCTGCATAGATAGTGTCTACTGAGATCACTCAGGCGTTGAAGGTACATGTGCTAGAAAGTAGTAATAACTGAGCTTTCATGGTTAAAAAAGTAAATTTAGTGTTTATCGAGTTCACTCAGTCTCCAAAGGATTTTGGAGAGTTCATAGTGTTAACTGAGCTTCTATTAGTTAACACAGGAAACCATTTTAGGATCAATGTTTGGCGAGCAGGGTTGGCCAATGAAGGATTTTGTTAATTTGAAGAATAAAGCTTAATTGTTTTAAGTATTAATTCCAGCCAATTAAGGTAATGATTATTGGTGATTGTAACTTGTAAATGAGCTAACTTGATAATCTAAATAATATATATGAAGGGTCAAGTTGAGAATTCTAAGTGTGTATGAGAGAGCATGCAAGTAGATTGATTGTTTGAGAAGAAAATTGTGAGTGAACTTTGAAGGATGGTTAGATATCCTTGAGGAGAAGCCAAGTTATATTTGATCAGGAAGGATCTAGTGAAGTGGAACTAATATCTATAATCAACCAATTAAGTTGCATCTCATTCAGGTCATTTTATTGTTAATTTCTTATCATTGTAGTAGTGATTCAAAAATCTCTTAAAAGAGTTGGTATAACAACCAAGTGTAAATCTTCTAGCAAGGTGACAGTTCTATTGAATTGTTCTAAAGAGCTCTAACAAGTCCACTCCTAATAGGGTGATTAAATCCTCTAATAGGGTCACACGTTATAGTGCATTTTGTAACCTTTAATAGGGTTGGCTCCTAATACGGTTCACTTCAGAAGAGTGAAAATCAGTAGCTAGTTACGTGTTGGTTTTTTTCATATTGGATTTCCATGTTAAATCTAGTGTCTCATGTGTTCGTGTTATTTCTTTTATTCTTTTTATGAATATTTAAGTTAACATACACTGCATTTACCAAGTTATAGCATTTTAAGTATGTTTATCGAGTGACAGCAGTAAATAGTTATCAGACATCTAAGGGATATATGGATTTTTTTTTGTGAAAACTGATTCACCCCCCCCCCCAATTAGTGCATATATATTTGCAACAATTAATATCAGAGCTTATGGTGCTTGTAGGAAGGGTTTCAAGGACCTAAGCTAAAGATCAAGATGTCTTAGAAGAGAGAAATTTCAAGGCTTAATAGAGATAACTTTTCGGCATGGTAGGAACTTATGAGACTTCATCTAGCTTCTATTGTTGATTCAAGATACAAATATCTTGATGAAGAATATGTAGCTCCTATTGGAACATTATCTGTTGGAGACATTGCAGAGAAAAAGAACCATAACACCATGATGATAGACATTGCATCAGCTCTTAGCTATGGAGAATTTGATGAGATCAAAGACTACAAAAATGCTCATGAAATGTGGAATAAGCTAAAGGAAATCTATGGTGGTGATGACAATGTAAGGAGAGCCAAAGCAGAAAGCCTAAGAGGACAATTTGATCAAATGAGAATGAGAGAGGATGAAAACATTGCAAAATATGTTGAAAGGATCAAAGCAAGTGTTAATGCAATTAGAGCTTCTGTAGGAGAAATCAAAGAAGAAATTTTTATAAGTAAAGTTCTCAGAGCATTACTTCCTATTTATGTAATTATAATATCTACTATTCAAGAGAGGAGATGTGAGGAAAATCACATGATAACTTTGGATACCATAGTGGGAAGATTGATAGCTTTTGAGCTAGACAATTATGACAATTATTTTCCATCTTCCAACAATATTGATTTTGCATTTGAGGCCAAACTTTCACTTAAGGAAAAAGGCAAGAAAATAAAGGACAGTCAATTAGAAAGTGAAGAAGAATTAGAAAAACGTTCTGATAGTGATCTTGAAGTTGTTGAAGCATTACTTGCAAGGAAATATTCTAAAGGCAGAGGAAAATACAAAGGTAAAGTTCCCTTAATTTATTTTTCATGTGAAAAAATTGGTCATATTGTAGCTAGGTGCTCAAACAAACAAAGCAAGAATGAGAAGAAAGGTCACAAGTGCAATGGTAAGAAGGATTTCAAAAATCACAAATCATTCAAGGATAAAGGTAAGAAAACATGTTTTATGGCTAAGGATTCTGATATTAGTGAGGATGAAATTATTTACATTGTTGTGAAAGATGAATTTGATAATGTTGAAGAAGAAGATAAGATGACACTTATCTCTCATATGAGCAAAAATGATACATGGATCATAGATAATGGATGTTCACATCATATGACTGGTGAGAAAAAAAAGTTTGAACACTTTGAAGACTATGATGGTGTTAGTGTACGATTTGGAAACAATGAACCTTGTCGTATAAAAGGAAGAGGTAGAATCTCATTAACCAAAGAACTTGTATGTGATAATGCATATCAGGTTAAAGGACTAAAGCATAATCTATTGAGTGTGACATAGCTAATCAATATTGGATTCAAGGTGAAATTCATGCATGGCATAGCAAGACTATTGGATGACAAAGGAAAACTAATTGGATCAGATAAAAAAATAAAAGGTATTTTTTTTTATCTTGATCTTAGTGAGTGCTCATGTTTTATTGCTCAAATTGAAGAAAGTTGGTTATGGCATATAAGTTTGTGTCATGTAAATTTTGATAACATGGTCAAAAAAAGAAAATTTAGGAAAGTAAGAGGGATTCCTAGTTTGAAAAACCTAATGCTGGTCCATGAAAGAATTGCTAGATTGGTAAAATGGGAAAGACTATCTTTAAAAGTTAAAAAAAAATTAGTCTCAAAATATTTTGGAAATTGTGTATACTGATTTGTGTGGATCTATTAGAGTAGAAAGCTATATTGGAGAAAAATTATTTATTCTTTTTGTTGATGACTACTCTAGAATGATGATTGTTATGTATCTAAGAGACAAGTCAAAAAAATTTGAGAAGTTCAAATGGTATTTAGCAAGATTAGAAAAGGAAACAAGGAAAAGATTGAAATGCTTGAGATCAGATAGAGGTGGTGAATTCATCTCCCATGAATTCAATAACTTGTGCATTGAAAGAGAAATCAAAAGACAAGTATCAGCTCTAGGAACTCTCGAACAGAATGGAATAGCTGAAAGGAGGAATACATCTACCACAGATTGTGCAAGGACTCTAATGATTGAAAAAAATATTGCTATCAAATATTGGAAGGAAGCTATCAACACTGCAGTTCATACCTTAAATTGACTACAATTGAAGAAGGACTCATTTAAAACCCCCTATGAGTTATGGTATGGCTATAAACCTAATGTAAGTTACCTGAAATTATTTGGAAGTAAATGTTAAATCTTGAAAGAATCTCAAAAAGGAAAAATGGATGTGAAAGATGATGAAGCTATATTTTTAGGATATTCTTAAAGGAGTAAGGCATATAGATGTTTGAATTTGTCTACTCACAAAATCATAGAAAGTGCACATGTGAAAGTTGATGAATTTGTAGAAAGGACTAAAGAAGAAAGTAAAAAGGAACCAAAAGATTATAGGAGATTTTTTTCATTGATACATTTCCAGACACATCTGTCAATAAGAAGAATGTAGCTAAGTTGCAAGAAGTTCAAAACAAGTCACAAAGACTTGAGTCTCAGTCTAAAGCTACTGCTTACCTAGTCTAAGCAGCTAGAACCTGAACTTGAAGTTTAAGAGGATGACAATGCAATTCATTCAAGAGGCAAGGAACCTATATTGGGCAAATATGTCAGGACGCATTATACACCAGATCAGATTATTGTAGACAAATTAGAAGGTACTATGACAAGAAGTAAGCTACCTAGAAATGTCAAAGATGCATTGGAAAATGAAAGTTGGATTGAAGCTATGAATGAAGAAATTGAGTAAATAGAGAAGAACAAAACTTGGACTCTTATACCTAGGCCTAAAGATAAAAATGTGATTGGAACAAAATGAGTATTCAAGAATAAATTGAATGAAGATGGTAAGGTATCAAGAAACAAAACTAGATTGGTATGCAAGGATATTATCAAGAAGAAGGCATGGATTATGGTGAGACTTTTGCTCCTGTTGCAAGATTAGAAGGTGTCAGGACCTTACTGGCATATATAGAACATAAAGAATTTAACATATATCAGATGGATGTCAAGTCTACATTTCTCAATTGTATTCTTGATGAAGTCTACATTGAGCAACCTGAATGTTTTATTGATCTAGATAAAAGGGATATGGTCCACAAGTTACACAAAGAATTGTATGGTCTAAAACAAGCCCCTAGAGCATGGTATGAGACATTGCATAACTACCTCATTCAGATTGCTTTTCAAAGTACTAATGATAACAATAGTTTTTACATCAAGCAAGGACCAATTAATAAGATTGTTTTGGCAAAAATATTTGTGGATGATACTTTTTTTACAGGGAATGATGATCAATGCAAAGAATTTTTACAGAAAATGAACAAAGAATTTGAAATGTCTATGTTTGGTGAGATTAAATTCTTTGTTGGTCTTTAGATTCAATAGAGCAAGAATGGTATCTACATCACTCAGTCCATGTACATAAAGGAGATACTCAAGGAAATTGGTATGCAAGATTCTAAACTAGTTGGAACCCCCATGTGTATTGGACTAAAGCTTACCAAAGATAATGATTTGAAAGAAGTAGATCAAACCTTATATAGATCAATGATTGAAAAATTGCAGTATGTAGTTCAAAAAAGGCCTAATATTGCCTTAGTAGTTGGTATAGTAGCAAGATTCTTAGAAGACCCAGAGAAAATCATATGATGGCAGTCAAAAAAATCTTGAGATACTTGGAAGGAACTGAAGACTATGCCTTGTGGTATAAATTTGGAGGAAATATGGACTTAAAAGTATTCACTAATGCTGATTGGGTAGGAAATATTGATGAAGGAAATAGTACAAGTGGCGGAGCATTCTTTCTTGGAAAAAGGTTGGTATCTTGATTAAGTAAAAAGGAAAATTGCACATCCCAATCTCTAGTACAAGCAAAGTATGTTACTGTAGCAGTGAACTGTTCTAATATTTTTTCGTTTAAGCAGTTGTTGGAAGGCATGAAAGTTGAGATCAAAGAACTAGTTGTCATATTTTGTAATAATACAAGTGCAATTAACATTTCAAAGAATCCAGTGATGCATTCCAAAATCAAGCACATTGCTATAAAATATCATTTTGTTAGAGAATTAGTGTAGAGCAAGAAAATCAGATTGGAATATGTCCATACAAAAGAACAAATTGTAGACATATTCACCAAGCCATTACCTAAGGATGCATTCTTGTATCTAAGAGGTAAGTTAGGGGTCATTCCCCTATCTAAAGCTCACTAAAATAAAGTTTTAATGATGCATCAACATGAACTAAGTTGAAGATCTATCAATTGATGTAACATAATCAAGGAAACATTGCATATAAATCAATACTCAACATACACTGATACTCATTTGGTATGTGTTATCTTTGGCATGTCTTGTCAAAGAGGGAGAGTTTACTGTCATATCTTTCTAAAATTTGTTTGAAGGAAAGAGGAAGAGGTTACTAAAATTTGTTTGAGGGAGAATTTTTTGTTTGAAGAAGAAGCTATGTAATTCCTTCATAGAGGGAGATTACTAGAGATAAGAGAAGCTTGAGGTGTAAAATCCAAGAGGGAGAAATCTTCTATCAGAGAAACTCTTGTTTTCTAATTTCATTATGCTATGAAATATTGTGTTGCCATCAATACCAAAGAGGGAGATTGTTGGATACAATTGTCCAATTGTCAGTTGTCTTTGATCTTACACAAATGTCATATCAGTTATCTGTCAGTATCTACTGAGCTTAGTTGGTTAGCAAGACAATTTTTAGTGTCTATCGAGCATTCCTAGACATTACTTTTTGAGCTCACTCGGGCGTCGAAGGTAAATGTGGTAGAAAGTAGTGTTCACTGAGCTTTCATGCTTAATGAAGGAAAGTTAGTGTTTGCCGAGTTCACTCAGTTTCCAAAGGATTTTGTAGAGTTCGTAGTGTTAATTGAACTTATGTTAGTTAACACAGGAAATATTTTTAGGATCAATGTTTATCAAGCAGGGTTGGCCAATAAAGGATTTTGTTAATTTGAGGAATAAAGCTTAATTGTTTTAAGTATTAATTCTAGTTGACTGAGGTAATGATTATTGGTGATTATAACTTGTAAATGAGTCGACTTGATAATCTAAATAATATATATGAAGGATCAAGTTGAGAATTCTAAGTGTGTATGAACGAGCATGCAAGTGGATTGATTGTTTGGGAAGGAAAGTGTGAGCAAACTTTGAAGGATGGTTAGATATCCTTAAGGAGTAGCAAAGCTATATCTGATCAAGAATGATCTAGTGAAGTAGAATTGAGATCTGTAATAAAAAAATTTAGTTTCATCCCATTCAGGTCATTTCATTGTTACTTTCTTATCATTATAGTAGTGATTCCAAAATCTCTAAACAGAGTTGGTCTAACGGCCATTTGTAAATGCTCTAACAAGGTGACAGTTTTATTGAATTGTTCAAAAGACCTCTAACAAGGCCACTCCTAATAGGGTGATTAAATATTCTAATAGGGTCACACCTAACATTATGTTTTGTAAGCTTTAACAAGGTTGGCTCCTAATAGGGCTCACTTCAGAAGAGTGAAAATTAGTACCTAGTTACTTGGTGGTTTTTCCCATATTGGGTTTCCACTTTAAATCTGGTGTGTCATGTGTTCATGTTATTTCTTTTATGCTTGGTATGAATGTTTAAGTTAACATAAACTGCATTTGCCAAGTTACAACATTTTAAGTATGTTTACTAAGAAACAACAATAAATAGTCTATCAAACATCTAAGGGACTTGGGGATTTGTTTTTTCGGTAACTAATTCACACCCACCCCCCCCCCCCCCCCTCAAAAGTTACTTCGTCTATATTTTCAATAGAATAAATTTTATAAGGATAAGGTAGATGTAAAAAGGAGATATAAGGAATTTCAGATTGGAGATGAAGTCATGGTTCATTTGAGAAAGGTGCATTTTCTAGTGGGACATATAATAAGTTGAAGATGAAGAAGTTTAGAACGTGGAAGATAGTGAAGATGCATGATTCTAGAAATATGTATGAAGTGGAGTTGTCTACTGAATTAAATATTTCACTAGTATTTAATATTTCAGATTTGATAGAGTATTATGAAGGCGGTGATGGAGATGAAGTTGTAGGAGTGCAATGGAGCATTCAAACAACTATTTTGGCTACGAAGGATATTGAGGAGACAGTAGATAGTTGTGTTGGAAAAAGTACCAGAAACAAAACTTATGAGGAATATTTGGTCAAATAGAAATGGAGAGTAGTTGAGGATTTATCATGGAAAGAAAAGGAGTAATTAAACCATCTTGGTTTACCTATAAAAACCTGAGATGTGATGAGGTCACTTCTTAAATTAGCCTAGTTGTCTGATGTAGGAGCATCCTAGGTGTAAGAGCAATCTTGCATCACCCAAAAATATTTGTATTTTAGTTTTTTCTATTTTAATAAGGACTAGTAGACATGTTGGTTACTATTTGTGGGAACTTGCTATTTTTAGTAAGTTTGTTATATGAGCTCAGAATGTTCTGATTTTCTATAGGAAGGTTCATTTTAAAGTTGTAATCCTACCATAAAAATCTCATTACTAAAGCATAAGTATTAGAGAAGTTATTGCAAATTTTTAGTGAAAAAATTTGTTGAAAAATCTTCAAGATCACCATTCGAGGCCTTCGATTGCCTGAATGAGGTCCAAAAACTCGATAGAAGGACACTACCACAATTATGCATCCATAAATCAAGAGCTGGCATTTTTGAAAAGTGATTATAATAGCCAATCAAAGTAATGGTTCGTGAGTTATGGCCTTTGAAAGCTGGGCTACTAAATTTTTTAAAATAATTTGTCAAAGATGTCTTTTGTTGACTCTATGTGTATTGTTAAGGTTTGTCAGCCCTAGGTATTAAGTTTGAGCATCTAGAACCTTCCTAGGTGACATACAACTGCCTATTTAAGAAAGGCCAAAACATTGTCTAGAGCAACTCTAGGTGATAGTTGGCACCTTGTCTTGCAAATTGTTGTAATGAAGATGCCCATGTAGGTTAGCATATTGTACTTATGAATTCCATATTTGCAGTGCAAATAAGAAGTCCATATTTTTTTCTCACATTTTCTATTATTTCTATGTTTCCCTTATAAGTTTATGGTATTAAGGGAATCACCCTACACCACTTACTCTTCCTTACATGACCCTACAATAATTTTCACATTTGTATGATTTAGGAGAGTCCATGGATCAAGGAGACTTGTCAATAAGTTTTTGGTTTATTAATTGAGTCAAGATTTTAATAAGATCCAAAATGACCATTAGGAGAAGATATTGTAATTTAATAGAAACCAAATTTTAAGGACAAAAGGTTGCAATCTCCTAAATTCTCTTGTAAAGATATTATTGGTAACAATGGCTCAAATACTTCTAATTGTGTTAGAAATGCTAGATTTGATTGTTTTTTCATCCTTTAAGACATGTTCTTCATGACAGTCAAGTTATAGAGGTCTTTACGCTCATCTGGTGCTAAAAAAGCAAAAAAGTTGGAAGATTTTTTAATAAAAATTGGCAATTTGTAATCCAATGGCTAGTTGGAATTAGTTTAAACATAGGAATTGGTTAAAACAATTGAATCGTTTGTGCCTTTGGATTCAAAAGTATAAATTTATGAATGACTAAACACTGTAAATTTTTAAAGATTGGATACATTTTCTTCATATCTTGTTCTATTATTTTTCTTTAAAGAAGGTTTACTTGTAGCTACTTCCTCATATACATCTAAATGCTAGATTGAACTCCAAATAGAAATGCACATTTAGTGACAAAAATTGGTAAAATATTTTATCTCAAATGTGCAAGTCAACATCAATTTAGAAACTCAATTGATCACACGAAAGATTTTACATTGTGAATTGCACATTGTGGACAAGTTGAAACATATGATGATTGATATTGTCAATTGTTCATTAAATCATAAGAAAAAAATCATAAAGCATAGATTTTGGGAATGCCAGTATGAAAAAATTATTATTTATATTATTTTTAATAATTTTCTCATAATATATGTTTATCATAAATTAAGTTTGAAAGAGGCTCTTGTTAGGTATGGTTTGTATACTAAGACAAGATTTGATGGTCTAAAAAATATTACTTTGTCACATATAAGGAGGGCAAGGTGTAAGGTGGTCTTCGACAATTACAACGATCACAAAGGATTTATGTTTTTGAGGCTTTACTCTAACATTTTCTATTATCTTACATCTCCATTTTCTCAACTATATGTCAAGGCTAAAATCAATTTGAAGGTGGCTTTCAAATTGATAGAGTTAAGCTCAAATAACATAGTTTCTTGGTAAAAAAAATGAACATGGGGGAAAATTTAATAGCTCTTTTGTAGGATTGATGATTTGGGGCAATTAGTCCATTGTTTTGTTTCAATGTGATTATAATCTTTTTGGTTAGAGGTCAAGAAATATTGTTGTTGTCACATGTAATTGTCATAAAGATTTCAATATTGTCATTAGATTATGGTTTGTGATGAGTAGTTGTTCCAGTCTCCTTCGTAATAGTCCCTTGTGTTGTTACTTTGTATATTATTCTAGTTTTTAATTGCATCTATTATTGCAATATTTAGATTTATTCAATTGGAAAATTAATGAAAATATGAAGAAAAAAATCACATTGTCTTTTTTTCAAAGAAAGTAAATTTAAAATCTAGATTTTTTGAGATATAAAAAAAAAAAAACTTTTAAGAGTTATTGATTAAACTAATCCAAGAATGCAAATTCTTGTGAACAAACTAGAGGGGAAGGTTAAGAACAAAGAGAGCTAGCTCTTCATTTCTTTATGTTTTTCAAGTTATACTTTTAGGTTCAACACTTGGCTCAGGGGGGCTCTATTTATGGTGCTTCTCTATACTTTACATTATAACTTGTATTGTATATATTGTGGTTATGGAAACTGTTTGTTTTAGGCATAGATTTTGAGATACTTTATTTTTTTTATTTTTTATTTTAAATTAATAATGGGGGGAGGCTAATGGTTTTCTATTTTTGACTTTTGGTTGTTTGTTAGCACTTTGTTCTTGGGTTAGCCCCCATTTTAACTGCTTTATAATTTCAAAAACTAAATAATGAAAAAGGATAATTTATACAATAGTGTTTTTTCTTTGACACAAATTTATAATGTCAAAGAGAAAAGCCTAATGTGGAGTAGATAAATAATCTACAATAGATAGATTTTACATTGTATATTTATAATTATCGAATTAAAAATATATTGAAAGATTGTTTTAGTTCTTCAAGTCTTGATTACATTGAGTAAGCATATATACCCAAAATTACTTTAAATTCCAAGATAATTGTGATACTTATTATAATTTATCCATAACTAATTTAGATTTAAATATCTTATCACTTCAATCTTAACTCACAAATTAATTATTTGTTTCTCTTCATCTACCATCTACTATGAACCTTCAAATCAATTATATGTTTCTCTTAATCTACCATCCACTATGAACCTTTTACACTTTTAATACTATATTTTAATGATTTAATGTTATTATATTAACTATAGTTAAAATATTTTACAATCATTAAAATGTTATTATTTTAACATAATTTTACAATTATATAATTATATTAATAACATAATTTACATTGTTAAAATTTTAACTACAATAAATAATAAAACATAAAAAGCGATTCTAACTTATCTATTTTTAAAATTTTAAAACATAACCTTCTTCATTGAACAAACAGTCAAATCAGTCGAATCTAGAACAAGTTACAATGTGTATATGCATGGCATGAGAGGATGGGGGATGGGGCATACCAGGCGGCAATACCCAGGCAGTCGATCCTCCTGCCTGGGTAGCCGTTGCCAAAGTAGAATAATTTAATCCTGACATGTAAGCTTTCACTGTAACCATGTGGACGCTTTTGTCGTATGTAAATGTTATTTAGCTTACCCTATTGAAATGCCACATCTTCCAATAAAGGAAGTACCGCTAATAGCACATGGTAACCGTGTGGACATGGACCACCAAAAATATTCGCTCAATAATTTAATCCTGACAGTGAAAGCCACTGGTAAACATTGGATCCCAATATTTTTGAGGCTATCAATCTAAGCATCTAGTTGTTTAGCTATCAATCTCATTCAAATTATCATTTTGGGGGGATTTGGTTCTCATACCACCAATCATACGCTTCCTATGTTCTCTACACACCATTTCTCATTCTAGGTTCTCCATTGATGATCTATCCAAGCTTTCACACTCAGATGCATATCATGCAATTGGGATTCTATTTCTTTTTAGGATTATATTTTTCATCTTTTCATTGTGTTTTCGAAGCATACTATCATCTTTTCTTATTTATTTTAAATATTCTTTTTTTCCATTTATATTTATCTATCACAAGTTTTCACATCATTTCCTCCAAGGGGCAACTTATAGATGACAATAAATATTATAAGATGTAAATATAAATGGTGGTATGGTGTTTTTATTCATTCATATATTTTTCTTTACAATAATTTTTATATATTATAAAAAATTATAGTTATTGAAGTATATAATCATTTCAAGAAATATAATATTTTTATAAAATTAATATTTGAAAATTATTTTAAATATTAAAATTATTAAAATTATTAAAATTAATATTTTAAATATAATATAATATTAATATAATGTTAGATAATATTAATAATATATTAAAATAAAAATATAGAAACAATTAATTTCAAAAATTATTTAAAATGCAACATTAGATAGAAACTGTTTTAATAAAAATTTAAAAAATGGCTGACTACATAGTAGAGAAAAGGACATATTTCTATAACACTATTTTCAAAGCACTAAATAATAAAATTGGCAAAGTCTAATTTCAAATCAAATTTTATTATAAATAATAATTTTCTTTTATATGTTTCTCTTTTCTAATTTTAAAAATCACATGGCAGTCTCCAATGTTCACGTTAATAGCAGATTTAAATTTGATTTAGATAGCTGGCTTCTTCCTGCGGTTAGTACGGGAACATCATCTTGATGTGACAAGGAGGACAGTACGTGATTAGCATGTGACAAAGGGATGGTATGGGGCATGCCCATCCACGTCGGATAGTCTACAGGAAGATGGCCGGAGATAACGGTGTCATACCCAGCCTGGTCGAAATAACTGGCTGGGTAGCCATTGTCAGTCAATGTCCACATCGTTACCATGTGCCTCCCTTTATTGGAAGGTGTGGGATTTCAATAATTAAAGCGGCGACCTCTATGTCCATGCAGTCGAATATATGCACCAGATATGACCATTTTGGTAATTTATTAATTAAATTAAAAGTCACAGAACCACCGTTCTCTAAATTTTAAATTAATTAATAAACTTTTCAAATGGTCACATCTGGTGCATATTATCTGTTATTTAGCCAAGGACAATTTAAGCTTCCTGTTTTTATATAGCACAAAATTGTCATAACGGGAATGTTAAAGATGAATTGTAGATTAATTGTTCGTCATAATCAACACAAGGGAAGGGTTTGACCATTGTGGACCCTTCTTGACTTCTCTTTCTATTTGATTTTCTGTTAGTTCCTCTAACTATTAATGTAGTTTAACCGTTGGTCTTAATCAACACATGTGAATGGTTTGACCATTGTGGACCGTCTATGACTTTTGTTTCCATTCAATTATTTGTTTGTTCCTCTAACTATTAACGTAGTTTAAATGGTTGGCCTTAATCAACACACGTGAAGGGTTTGACCACTTTGGACCCTCCATGACTTCTCATTTTGTTCAATTTTCTATAAAAATAATAATCAATGATATTTAAATAATAATATGTTCAATTTACTAATCGAGCATCTTAATGAAAATTATCTTTCAAAAAGAAACTATTCAATCTACATAATATTATCATGTCAAAATAACAATCATTTCAATACTCCAATTTATTAAAATAAATTATATCTCTTTTTGTAGATCTTTTCAACTATTTAAATTGTTAAAATTAAATTAAATTTACATCTGCATTCTTATAATTATTATCTTCATCCATTAAAAAAAAAAAAAAAAAAAAAAAAAAAACACTATATTACTTTTGATTTATATCTAAAATGATTTTCAAAAATTTTCTATTCCTTCTTAGACAATTTGTTTCCATAATCACTCTTTTTGTACAATGATATAAAAAGTATTTATTTTAGTATAGAACTTTTAAATAAAAATAAATATTAAAACTGCTTCAAAATTAAAGCACCAAAATCTAAATTAAATAATTAGAACTAAGATAAAACATCTACTGAAAATTTAATAATAATTTTAATTCATTAGCTTTTGATTTTTTAAATGTGCATCACTAGTTTTGTGGCAAAAAGAATGTTATATGGAAATAGCCTCCGCAAAAAGGGTTCCTATAAGACCCAACCATATTTGAGATAAATATTTTTATAATCGATAATTGTATCAACAAATATAAAATCTTTAGGAATATGTCAAATTGAGAAAAATAATGACCTTTGATTAGTGAAAACTAATTTACTTTTTGAAAAAAGTGAACACAATAGTATATTACTTACAAAAATTACAATAAGTAACATAAATGAATTCTAATGAAATCAATAATGAGTAACACAAGTATTCTTGGGTAATCTAAACAACAACTAGAGTTTTATTCTCTTTAAAAGCATGACTTCATACAATAGATGTCATGACCTATCTTGCAACTTTCATTGCTTTTGCGTATGTTGTGGTTATATAGCATCCTTGTCAATTTTAACTTGGTCAAACCTTGATTTAACCTAGATTTAAGTAATGATTAAATTGACTATTGCTCAAGATGTGATTATTACTGTGATTAAAATGGATGATTAATAAATTGGAAGTTTTGGTTATATCTTTCTATGTTAAATATGATTAAGCTTGTAATGTTATTTTATGATGAAGTAATGGATTTCCAAATGATGATGTTATAAGTTATGTTTCATGATGATGATGCACTATGGATATGGATGCATGAATTATTATGTATTTTTATTATAATTCTTAAGGTGTCAATTAGTTATCTCTTAAACAAATATTGACTCAAATTTGATTGTGAGTGTTTGAGCGGATGTAGGATTGACAAGATGAGAGTGTGATTGAGGTAGAGAGGGTTAGCCTCTTGGAAGGAGATGCTCAAATGGTCTCGTAGCCATACACACATTCACATAGTATTTTTTTAATGATTGATTTAATGTACATGCCATTTTGTTTAATTTATTGATAAAGTCATATAGTAGTAATGACATAAGGAATGATGGATATGAGAGAATAATTATTAATATTGAACCTATATATTCTAAACGATAGGGAGCATGAGTAGGAGTTAGAGGAAAATATGGAAGTAGAGGAGAGTGGGGGGAGGGGATTAAAAGAGGGGGAAAACTTCCAACATATAGATGGAAAAACAACAAAACAAGGAAATCCATTTCTAAAATGGGAGATCATTGTCCATTGAAAGGAGAAGACTGAGTTTGTAATAGATATTGAGAAGTGAGAATAGAGGAGACCATTGATGGCTAGATAAGTAACTGGCAAGAGAACAGGTTAACAAGGGAGATCATATATTAGAGTCTATACTAGCAAGCACTAGTTTCCATCTTATCTAGTTTTAACTTTATTTCCATAGATTAGTGTTGATTTGAAAGGAATGAATATGAAATGTGGTGGTTTTCTCTCAGTTTGAACTTGTCTAAATAGTAAAAAGGCTTTATTTTCTTAGTCTAAAGTCTGAGCATGTATTTTTTACCTTGAACTATTGACTTTCTTGACACTTAGTATCTTCCTCTCGCAACTCTCTCTCTCTCTCTCTCTCTCTCTCTCTCTCTCTCTCTCTCTCTCTCTCTCTCTCTCTCTCTCTAAATTGTGGTTTATTCTTATTCCTCACCTATGTTTTTATTAGCCTTCCTTACCTATGGTTTTATTGCTAGCAAAAACATGAGTATTGTGTTCAAACCAATAAGGATTAGAATTTTGATACCTTTCTAGTTGTATGTCTATGGATGTCCACTATTACATGTGCATGTGGTTTGGGCAGTGGTTTAATTATTTAGTTCTACTTAAATAGACATTTGAATCGATACATATGCTAAAATCTTCAAGAGTGGGTAGTTTCATTTAGTTTTTCATTTCATTACAACTCATCCAACATAATGTTATCTTAACAAAGAAAAGAACTTGAGAGGATATTCTTTTTCCTTTCACACCTTATTCCTTGAATGGCATGAATTCCTCCCTCTCTAACTAGGTTGCTCGGTCTTTCTTTTTTGGTTCTATGAAAGAATGATCTAATTCCACACTTCTTGAATACATTATATACTCTTATAAAGATAATTGGTCATTTTATTTAACAATATTTTGAAATGCAACCAACTATTTAGTGCCTATCAAATTCAGTACATATGTTCTATTGATGTAGTAGACCAAGGCTATGTCAAAAAAATTATTATGTATATACATGTTTGAATATTGTATCTTGCTTTTAACAAGAAATTGAAGTCTATAGGACATTTTTAAATATTTTTTATTTTTTATTTTTGTTTGAAACCGAACCTACTATAGAGGAAAACCATTTGTCATACATTAAATAGTGTGAATGGTAGTGTATCTTAAATTTATGGATTATTACTACCTTTACAATGCTAGTTGGATTTCATGTTTTAACACTAAAGGATAAGCTTTGATTTAAACCTTGCTTTCAAGTATAATTAATCCTAGAAGTTTGCGTGTTATGACCAACAAGCCTATCCAGACAAATGTTGATATTGTTATATAAAATTTTGACTTTCAAAATATTGTGAACAATATGTTCATGAGATATTATGTATTGTCTCAAGGAGGAAGATAGTAAAATCAGAATAACATTTAATTAATGATAAACCAATTCTTTACAATCTTGGTAATAATGTCTATTCTATTGATGATTGGGTAAAATTTTCTTCTCTCAACATGTCATAATTATGAAGGAAATATTTATTATGTTTTTATTTTTCATTTTAGAATTTTGACAAATTTAGAGCTTGGCCAAGCCATTTATTTCAACATTTAAGTATGCTATTTTTCTGACACTAGCATAGATGATGTGTGACTATGTTGAATTTTATTTTTGCATGTCTTGATATGCTTAGATAAAATAAATGTACATGTGAGTAGATATGTTATAGTTTTATTTCACTGCATGTGGCTAGATATGTCGTGTTCTTTTTTTTTCCCTACCATATTCTGTGATGAAGCTCCTAGGCACATGGATGTATGTAGTATGTTTATGGCTACACCAGATCCATTTGACCCATCTTATTTCTAGAAGCTAGACTTCTCATGTGAGGGTCAGGGTATTCTTCATGTCAAGAAGAATCCCATGTGAGTAAACACTCCATGGTTGGTGAGGTAAAAGCACCTAGGCCACAGTCCTATTCTCAGATTGCAGTAGGATGATGTTTTATGGCTTGGAGATCAAATATATTTCATGACACCTATCATGTTTCAAAACTTTTCTTATGTTCTTGTATCTTTATCTTAGTGATGATGTACAATATCATTCAATTGATGTAATGATGATTCTCAAATATTATAAACCATTAGGTTAGAAATGTTCCATTGATCAATCTATGATGGATATGTGATGTATATTCTTTGTATTTCAGCATCTTTATGTTACGATTGAATTTTTTGTTAAACTATTTGCAATACTTAATTATTTAATGAATAATGAATGAGTTTTTCTATTAACTTTTTCGTCAATGTTGTGATTGGTTTATTTTTTGTATTTTTCATTGATGTATGATCTAGCATCTTTGTTTAGGATTTGTTTCTTACATATGGTATCAAAGTTGTATTTTAAAACTAGGCCTTTGGGCTACTATGCTAACTTGCACTGATGTGTGTTAGGTGTTTGAGTTATCACCATGGCCACAAGAGCTAATCGTAGAGGTGGGCCAAGATGTGGTGTAGGGGCTAAAGAACCTAATGAAAGGTTAGATTAGATAAGGCACTATTGACTTGACAATGGGATTTATTGCAAAAATAAGGTCAAAGGTTGGATAACCTTGAGCATGAGACTCGAGGTAGGCATGTCGATGAAAAGGAAAAGAGGCATGAAGAAGATTAGTGTGTTGAGGGCTTGTGTAATCAAGAAAAGGAATTGAGGAAGAAACATGTGGATGAGTAGTTGGATGAGGCTCTAAGGAGATTTGAGGTAGAACAGAAGGTGGAAGCTAACCGTCGGGTATAGGGTACAAATAGTTGCTGACTATAGAAAATATCTCGAGAAAGGTGCACCACCCATGTTTCATGGTAGAGCTTCTGGGGAATATGTTGAGGCATGGATTACTAGCATGGAGAATTATTTCCTTGTATGAAACTATTTAGGAAAATCTAGAGCATTTTGTGACACATTTAAGCTAATGGGCGAGGCAACTACTTGGTGGGAAGAAATGATGGCTAAAAAGAAATTTTGGCATGGGGACGTAACTTGGGAAGAATTTTTGCAACTTTTCATAGACAATGGTAATCAAAGCTATTCTATGATAAAAATTCATCAAACTTCTACAAGCTAGTTAAGGGGAACATGTATTTCACACAATATCATGAGCACTTTTATCATTTGGTGAAGTATGTTCCATAGTACCAACATTATGAGCTATTCACAACCTTGAAATTTGTGATGGGTTTGAAACCTAAGATTTTTAGTGAGGTAGAGATGTAGGAACCTAAGACCATGGATTTTGCATTATGTAGGGGCCTCAAGCTGGAATAGGGATAGAAGGATGTTTCCTTGTCTAAATATTCCAACAACAACTATAAAAGAAATTTTCAAGATAACAATTCTTATCAGGATAATAGGGGTTATCATGATGATAGAAATAAGCAAAATGGAAAGAAACAACAAATCAAAAACATGAACCATAAGAATCAGGTGAATTTTGACAAGAATAAGAAAACAAGAAATTTGAACAACAATTAAAATCAAAACAACACAAATGTAAATAGAAGGAATGGAAACAATAGGGGTGATCAGAATAGGAATGATGATAGGAGGGGCCCTAGGATAAATTTTTTTGTATGTGGCTATAGTCATCTTCTGCTAAGTTTCCACAACAATCTGATAGGAAGGACATTTGACCATGCCACCACACTCATGCTGCAGCTGATCATAGGCATATAGATAATCAAGCTACTCCTATAGATATGAGTGGTACACTTCTTGGATACCCTGTTTCAATTCTTATAGATACTAGTGGTATTGAATGCTTTGTAGATCCTAATATAGTTGCTAAGATACTTGTTAGAGCTAGTTTTGTTGTTGAAGCTTGGAATGAAGAGTATGGTAATAGGGTTGAACACAAAGTAAACCAATGTTTATCATGCAGTGAGTTGGAACTCCCTATCTTTTGAATAGAGGTCAACTTATATGTAGCACCTTTGGGCTCACTATGATGTCATTGTAGGTGTCAATTGGTTAAGTGAGCACAAAGCCTTAGTAAACTGTCATGATAAGCTGATTGAATACTTTTATGGCATAGGTCAACTAGTTGTTGTATATTGTGTCAAACAACCCTTGGAATTAAGACAAATTTCAGCAATGCAATTGAAGAAAGCAAAGAGGAAGGGTTGATAGTTATATGTTTCCCATGATAAGAATTAGGAAGAAATTTCACTTCACTTAGAGGATCATCCTATCCTATAGGAACATAGATATGTGTTTCTAGATTAATTTCTTGAAGTACCCCTTAAGAGGGAGTTTAATTTCTCCATAGATCTTGCGCTAGGAGCAAAATTGCACTTGAAGGTTCCCTACCGAATGACTTCCACAAAGATGTATGAGTTGAATACTTGTAATGCCCCGCCTGGAGATCCTTGGAAACAAGGATTCACATCAAGCCAAGAATTTTTTTTTTACAAGTATGAATGCATATGACAACATCATACAGGGATCATAAAGATCGCAACAGAAGACTTCAACACAATTCCGGCAACCAATGAATCTCCAAATGCCACTACCAAACTGACACACCCAAACAAAAGCCAACAACCACCACAACAAGATGACGACACAAGAAACAACCAGTCATCAAAAAAACACCAAGTTGGGGTAAAATGCAAAATCTCAAAATTTGGCTAGGTCTGAAATCTTGAAGCCCTGAAAATTGGTTAAGTTTGGATTTTTGAAGCCTTGAAATTTCCTAGAATCTTTAACTTGTCTCCGAGAGGTCTGAAACCTATCTCAAAAGATTTTTCACATATATTAAAATATAAATTAAGTATAAGGAATTAAAATATATATCAACTTATACTTAAATGATATATTTTAAACCCCAAGAGACAACAACAAAAAATGAAAAATTGCATTGAATGAAAACCACCAGAATATAAAATGCAACAACATAAGATTGAAGAACGCCCAAAAGGGCATCCAAAAAAACTCACAAAAAGATTGGATCACAAAGAAAAGTGCCCGCTGATGGCACGTGCAGGTTTTTCACAAAAATCGTGCACCACTTTTTACTAAGGGAGGGCGACACTTCTCCTTAAGGCGTGTGACACTTTCCAGTGTCGTATGACATTTCTCAAGAAGGCATGCGACACTTTTCAGCATTGTACGAAATTTCTCAAGAAGGCGTGCGACACTGTTCTAGTGTCGTATGACATTTCTCAAGAAGGCGTGCAATACTTTATAGTGTCGTATGACATAGTTTGCATGGGCATGCGATACTTTTTAAAGTGTCGCACAATGCTGAACAAATGTCACCCATAGAAAACAAAGACACTACCAGAACTGAGAAAGGGGAAAAAAAGACCAAAGAACCTCCACACCAAGGAGGTATCGGAACCACATCTTGAGGCATGAACACTCGAGTGAAAGAAAAAAATAGAACAAAGAGCATCAAACCATCTAAACTATAGCAGCAAAGAGCATACTGAAATAAACATCGAAGAGAACAAAAGCAACATTGCAATGAACTGAACAAACAAACTAAGTACGCAGATCCTCCCAATCGTCAATAGCATCATAAGACCATCGTGGATCCTAGCCATCCTCCGTGCGTAACATTCCAAGCCACTGACCAAATCGTCAATACTGTCGTAATAGGGACGTCACTACTAAAAACATGCACAATATCAACATAAGGAAATCTAACATGCTAGTGATAATGCATAAGATAATCCTACAGTAGGTAACATCACCTATCACATGCTACATAGCAATAAGCAACAGATATACTACTAAAATAATTAACATCATCTAATCATATGCTAAACATCATAATATGGGAATGTATCAAATAAACTAACATCATCTAAACATGATATACAAGCATCCCAATGAAAGCATAAATCACAAGAAAGCATACTCCAGAACTTGAAGTACCAAGTGAAAACATCTAGCAACGATCGCACTAGGACAAGATCGTCTCTATACACCGGTCCCTAGAAGTGGTGAAGGTAGCTACGCCTCCCAAGCACGTGTCACCCATAGGTCCACACCCGCCGTGCTGATGGAGATAACGATCCAACCAAAAACACACATAAAACACAACATCCATGGGTAACACTCACGCCAGATAGTATGATGGCTGTAACCAAGAACCTAAGACAATGCAAGGAGTATAGGTCCTAGTCAAAAACTCAAAAGGCTACTATGTAGGGACTAGCATCATTAAGAGTCACTTGGCATCGAAAAGCCCAAGCTTGCTTCATGCGTTTCAAGTCCTCAACGGAGGGCCTTGCACACACATTTTATTATCTTAAGTTTTATTACCAGTCACACATTTTCTTTAATTATCACTTATTTAAAACTTCCTATCCTTTGCCAACCCTATGGGACTAAGGTCACCAGGTTGTGAGATAGAAGCCCCCTCCATATGCTACCCTACCCTACCCATGCTCATCTTACAACAAGTGCCCGTGGGCATGCATACTCCCATCCCAACCTCAATGATCATAACTTTCAGCAAATCCACAGAAGATCAAGCCTCGCAAGTCACCCAACAAATGTACACACACATATGCGTGTGTGGTGCATCACCATCACGAAGATCATAACACAAGGACAAGAATGAGAACACAATGCAAAACAAACACCCAACTGAAAGCAACTCAAGAGGATGGATTCTACACGAATCCCAAAGCCAATAAAACCATACATCATGAAATCACTCAACCGGCCTCAATTTGAGAGTATGGATTCTACACGAATCCCAATGATGGAACAAGACCAAAAGTCATGAACTTACTCAACTGGCCTCAATCCGAGAGTATGGATTCTACACAAATCTTAATGCTCATGAAACAAAAGCAAAGGTCCAACAGAAACCATAATAGGTATAAAATCACTCAACCAAACACAACATCAGGAGTACGGATGCAACACGCATCCAAATGCAACATACATGTGCAAAAGTGGTCTGACCGATATCCAAATGGATCATCAAGGTCCATGACCCACATTGTGCCAAGAAAACTTGAGAAAATAGGGCAGCACACACAATGAAGTGAGGAATTAAATTTCTTTTCGGATACTCATTCACTTTTTGCGTGAATAATCAATTAGGGTATTTAACCAACCAATCTAGTTAAACCCTGAATCAACCCAAACCAAAATAGGCTATTCCTAGAAATAGGAATTCATCTATGAAAAAGCTGCTAGAATTTAAAATAAATCAATTAAAAATCCTGAAAACCCAAAAAAAAAAAATCTCCTTAACGACTTTCATGACAATGCGAACTTCTAAATGCATAGACACGCTCACTGGTCTAATCACATAATGCAAATGAGTTCAGATTTAATCATCACCAAAAGGTTTAAATTAAACATTTAATTAAGGATATGTCGACCATACAAGGATGACATTGGTAAAATATGAAAGGTTGAATCACTAACTCCATGTGCCACTGCCAGGGATAGAAATCCTGCACACTAAACAACACGATCAAGTGCAATTGCATATAATAACATAGAGAAAGCAATAAATGCATTAAATCACCAAATTTAACCATTTATTTATTTATATTAAAATAATCTATTTAAATCAGTCACGTTCGCATAATGCATAACAACATAGGAATGAAGTAAATAGCCATAGCATTAAATCCATCACATAACATAATCAGAGATATGTCCAAATACCAGATAACCAGATATCATCATAAAACACACTATCATCTCAAAATGGCATCATCATGCAATATGATTAACTGAACAAAATAGTAGTCTAATATCTATGATACTGGAATCAAAGAGTAACATCTAACCCTCAGGTCATCTCAAATATAAAACATCACATAATAACAGATATCTCTCAGATCAAAATAAAACAAGGTAAATGTCTGCATCACATAACCAAATAATCCAACAAGAACAATCCATTCTAATTACTTAAGCATGTAATAAGGCACTTAAAACACATAAGCGAACATAGTCAAAAACATGACTAACCACTACTACAGGAACCTAGTTCTGTGTAGCATGGCAATAGTACACAGTGCAATCTCTGGACACATCTCAGGGTAATCATAGAACAACCTCATGATACCACATCGATCTTGGTAACCACTGGCACAAACCTCAGTGAACCAAAAATCACATCATAATCTCAAAGATCAGTCAAAAGCATAATCAAAGCAACTGATATAGAAACATAAACCCAAACACCTCAATGGTGTAGACCACTCAGGGTCACAATCATGATCCCATCACAACAAAAGATTAGCAAGGTTGCATCCATCAGGATGACTTACAAAAGTCAAATGGGAGAGGCACTATAATACTCAACTATAGGAACTCTTGGATAAAGGTTTCATTCAACCTAGTGTATCACCACAGGGAGTTCCTATAATCTTCATCAAGAAGAAAGATGGTACCTTAAGGTTATGCATTGATTATTGCATGCTAAACAAGGTGACCATAAAGAAACAATATCCTCTCCTAAGAATTAATGAAATTTTTTATCAAATGAAGGTAGAAACTGCATTCACTAAAATTGATTTGAGATCTAGATATCACTAACTTTGGACTCAGGAGAAAGACATACCAAAGATAGCTTTTAGATCAAGGTATGGGTATTATGAATTTGTAATCTTAAATTTTGTACTAACAAATGCATATGCCACTTTTATGAACTTGATAAACTACATATTTAGAGATTATCTTGATAAATTTGTGGAGATATTTATAGATGATATATTAATATACTCCAAAAATTTTGGAGAGCATGGAGAACACTTGTGCATAGTCATGTAGCATTTGAGAGAAAGGAAGTTATTTCGGAAACTCAATAAGTGCTCATTTTATCAGAAGGAGATCCACTACCTGGGGCACATCTTATTAGCTGATGGCATAGAAGTGGATCTTGTAAAGATTATAGCCATGCTTGAATGGCCAACTTCACAAAATATAAGTGAAGTTAGTAGTTTTATTGGTCTAGTTGGATATTACAAGAATTGTTTTGAGGATTTTTCTATCATAGCAGCACTGATTACATCTCTTCAATGCAATGGTAAAATGTTTGAGTGGATAGGAAAATGTGAGAAAGTCTTTCAGTTTCTTAAGAAAAGGCTTACTACCACTTTTATTTTGGTTATATCAGATCCTAATAGATATTTTGTTGTCACAATGGATGCTTCAGGAGATGGGTTTAGAGGTGTATTAATTCAGGATGGTAAGGTTGTTTCCTACTAGTCAAGAAATCTCAATTTCATGAAGTAAATTATGTTCCTCATGATTTAGTGTTGGCTGCAATAGTACATGCTTTACAAATGTGGTAGTATTACTTATTGGGGAAGCCATTTGAACTTAAGATTGATCATATAGAGTTGAGATATATTTTCACTTAACCTAATCTAAATGCTAGATAGGGGTAGTGGCTTGAATTCCTTAATGAGTATGATTTTGGAATAGAGTATATTAAATGAAAAGAGAATAGGGTAGTGGATGCACTTAGTCATAGGAGGCATATCATCAGTATCACCTCATCTCAAAATCCTATGAGAGAGTATATTCTTCAGTAACTTTTTGGAGATACCCATTATGAATGGGTGAAGTTAGTTTTGGACACTAATGCCTCTGATTCACAATTTAATGATGAAACATGTATTATATTCCCAACCATAAAGGGTCGTGAAAAGTTTCTCTTGAGGAGATGCATTGCACTCCACTTTTAGGGCACCAAGGGGTAAACAAGATGATGGCTGATTTGAGACCTTTATACTTTTGGTTCAGACTGAAATGGGATGTAACAAAGTATGTTTCCTAATATTTGGTATGTTAGTATGTTATGGTAAAGATGTCCATCTGACAAGTCTTCTATACCTACATGAGATTTCACAGTATAAATGGAAGGTTATTAGCATTCAGTTTGTATAGGGATTACCCATGACTTAATGCAAGCATGATGTCATCTTGGTCATAGTCAACAAATTAACCAAAGTTTCCCACTTCATTCCTTATAGTCTAAAGGAAAAATCTCTAGTTTTGGTGAGAAATTTTGTCTAAGAGATTTTTCAACTACATGGTATTCCAGAAACCATCATCTTTAATAGGGATACCTAAATAAATTCAAGGTTTTGGACAAACTTGAACTCCGCTTTGGGTATACTCTCATATTTCAGCATAGATTACCACCCTAAGAATGATGGGAAAACTAAGAGGGTGAATTAGGTGTTTCAATATTTGTTGCACATATACTACATGAATCGGTAGTACAAATGGGAGTAGTGTCTTCCATTGGTGGAGGTTTGCTATAACAATTCCCATCATTCTTCTGTGGGTATGGCTTCATTTGAGGCTCTTTATAGAAGGAATTGGTGGACTCCTATCAGTTGGGATAGAGTAGAGGATAGGGTTATTATGGGTATGGAAATGCTAAAAAAGATGAAATAGTAGATGATCATAATCCACACTCAGCTGAAAGAGCCAACATATCAAAAAAAAAGTTATATAGAAAAGAAACACATTTTTCATCAATTTTGGACTACATATAAGGTGTTTCTAAGGGTTAGACTACATAAGAGCTCAATCTCATTTGGCAAGAGCTCAAAGCTTGCCCAAAGATTTGTTAGCTAGTTTGTGGTTTTAGAAGTTATCAACCCAGTTGGTTATTGACTTGCTTTGCCATGTACTTTTGCCTACATACTTAATGTCTTCCATGTTTCTTTTATTAAATTATATCATCCTAAGATATCTCATGTTCTTGACTAGCATGCATTGTAGGTACATGATCTTGGAGTGATGGCAGTTCAACCCAACTGATTTATTAAGTAGTGTACCATAAGGGTACAAGATAGGGATGTCCTCGAATACAAGGTCCAATGGGACCAATTTGGTGTGGATAGTACCACTTGGGAGGATGCATAGGATTTACAAAAATATTTTCCCCATGTTTTTCTATAGATTGCTTTGTCTCAGTTATATCTTAGTTCTGGGTGTGTGTGCTTATTTGTTGTGATTTGACATTAGGACTATGCCTTTTCCTAGAGGGGAGGGATGTCACAATCTGTCTTGTGAATTTCATTATTTTTGCATATGTGGTGATTATGTGGCATCTTTGCCCATTTTGACTTGCTCAAATCTTTTAAACCTATATTTAGGTAATAATTAAATTGACTACTACTTACAATTAGTGTGATTAAATGGATGATTAATAAATTGGAAGTTTGGCTATCTATGTTGAATATGATTAGACTTATACTATTATTTTATGATGAAGCAATAGATTTCTAGATGACGATGTTAAAAGTTATGTTTTGTGATGATGATGCACTATGGATATTGATGCATGAATTATTACATTGTTATTATGATGCTTAAGATGTTGATTAGTTATCTCTTTTATGGATATTGAGTCTAATTTATTTGCAAGTGTTTAAGTGGATGCATGAACAATTGGATGAGAGTGTACTTGAGGTAGAGACAAGTAGCCTCTCATAACAGGATGCATCAAATGGTCTCATAAAAACACACACACATAGTATTTTTTTGTGATTGATTTAATATGATATGTTATTTTGTTTAATTTTTAGATAAAATCATATAGAAGTAAAACTTATTACTTGGTTTTGAAATATTAAATGAGTAATGTACTTTCTTAATATTTTCTTTTTCTTTTTTTTACACACACATGCGCATGCACGTGTGCGCATGCACACAAGCACGCACGCACACACAGACATATATATATATATATATATATATATAGACACACACACACACGCACACACACACACACACACACACACACACACACACACACACACACACACACACACACACACACACACACACACACACACACACACACACATGATTTTAAATAATTAAGCTATGTAAATGAACAAAAATTCAAATATCAAATAAAAACATACTCTACTTGTTATTGATTGATTATTAGTAATCTAACCATAATGATGGTGTTCTTTTTTAATATATACTAAAATTTATCATGATTCTTCCATTTATTGTGATTGCTTGTATGCCATAAGGAATAATGAATAAAAGAGAAGCATGAAGGGATTGGAGATGATAATTATTAATATTGAACCTATATTCTAGAAGATAGGGAGTAGGAGTAAGGTTGGTAAGGTTGTTGCCTATGAGTCCAGAAATCTCAAAATGCATGAAGTAAATTATGCTCCTCATGATTTAGAATTGGCTACAATAGTACATCCTTTGTAGATTTGACACATTACCTATTAGGGAAGCCATTAGAGCTTAAGAATTATCATATGGGGTTGAGATATATTTTCCCTCAACCTAATCTAAAAGCTAGATAGAGGTGGTGGCTTGAATTCCTGACTCAGTATGATTTTGGCATAGAGTACATTAAAGGAAAAGAGAATAGGGTAGGTAATGCACTTAGTCACAAGAGGCATATAAACACTACTACTTCATCTTGAACTTTTTTAAGAGAGTATATTCTTCAATACCTTCTTGAAGATACCCATTATGAATGGGTAAAGTTAGTTTTGGATACTAATGCTCTAATTCACAATTTGATGATTATTCTTTTAATGATGATGGTGTGCTTAAGTACTAGAACAATATTTATGTTCCCAACTATGAAGGTTTTTGGAAAGGTTTTCTTTAGGAGATGCATTGCACTCCACTTTTAGGGTACCTAGGGGTAAACAAGATGATGGCTGACTTGAGACCTTTATACATTTGACCAGGACTCAAATGGGATGTGATAGGGTATGTTGCCTAGTGTTTGGAAGGTTAGCATGTTAAGGGAAGCCATTAGAGCTTAAGACTGATCATATGGGGTTGAAATATATTTTCACTCAACCTAATCTGAAGGCTAGATAGAGGTGAGGCTTGAATTCCTGAGTAAGTATGATTCTAGCATAGAGTATATGAAAGCAAAGATAACAGGGTAGCTAATGCACTTAGTCATAGGAGACATATCACCACTATCACTTCATCTCAAAGTTGTACAAGAGAGTATATTCTTCAATACCTTCTTGAAGTTACCCATTACCAATGGGTGAAGTCAAATTTGGACACAAATGCCTTTGATTCACGATTTGATGATTATTCTTGTAATGATGATGGTGTGCTTAAGTACTAGAATAATATTTATGTTCCCAACTATGAAAGGTTGCAGAAAGTTTTTCTTTAGGAGATGCATTGCACTCCACTTTCAAGGCACCTAGGGGTAAACAAGATGATTTCTGATTTGAGACCTTTGAGACCTTTATACTTTTGGTCGGGACTCAAACGGGATGTGATACTGTATATTGCCTAGTGTTTTGGAATGTTAGCATGTTAAGGGTGAGCATGTCCATCTAGTAGGTCTTTTGTACCTAAATGACATTCCTTAGTATAAATGTAAGGTCATTAGCATGGATTTTGTACAGGGTTTACCCATGACTTGACACAAGCATGATTTCATCTTAGATAGAGTAAAAAAATTAACTAAAGTTGCCCACTTCATTCTTGGCAATATAAAGGATAGATCTCCAAATTTGGTGAGAAAGTTTGTCCAAGATATTTTTCAACTATATGGTATTCTAGAAACCATTATCTCTAATAGGGATACCTAAATGAATTCAACGTTTTGGACAACCTTGAACTTTTCTTTCAGTACACACCTAAATTTCAATACAACTTATGACCCTGAGACTCATGGAAAGACTAAGAGGTTGAATCAGTTTCTTGAAGATTTTTTGTGCATGTACTACATGGATTAGTAGTATAAATGGGAGGAGTATCCTCCATTAGTGGAGTTTTCCTATAAAAATTCCTATCATTCTTCTTTTGGTATGGCTCCATTTGAGGCTATGTTAGCTTAGCAACATTTTAGGTAATTTTTAGAAATAGAATGCTAGGAGTAGTTATGGATTGTTTCAATGGTCAAGAAGGAGGGGGGCGACTATTGAAAATCCCTCAATCAAATTCTAGGGGTTGGATACTTGGATGGATAAAGAGCATTTGTTAGTACAACATTGTATGAGTATTTGGAGTAGTTTTTGGGAACTAATCAATTAAAGGAATTGATCCTATTGCTATTTTTGTTGATTTGGTTTACTTGGATCATGTTTCAAAACTATTTTTAGTTGTTTGGGTTAAATATTTTCATTTCTTTAGGTTTAGAAAATCATTTTCTTTGTGTGATACTATTGTACAATTTTGAGTTGTTAGCATAGAGATGGTTATGGCTTGAACTTCCATAGTCAAAGTCTCATGGTCTTTCAAAATCAAGCAATAGCATTTTTATAGGTTGTAATTATGGAAGTTAGAGTTTTTGTAAGACATTTGACCATGTTTACAAGCGAGCCCTAGGAAAGCTAGCAGAGCTTGGCAAGATGCAATGTATGCTTGTAAGGAGGTACAATGGTGAATAGGTGATTGGTATGAATTGATCTCTAAAAGGTAAAGAAAGAGTAGAGTACTAAGAGTTTTGTACTTAGAGGAGGAGGTAGGAAGTGAAGAGAAACACCTTAGAAGAAATGAAACCCTTCTTGTACCATAGAAATCCTTAACATAGGGCTTTTTAGAAAATGTATTGCATGGACAGTTTTGTGACATAAGACCCCCAAAATCCTTTAGCCTAGATCCATAAGAGACAAAGTCCTTTGGACACCAAGTTGCCTTATTAAGGGCTTTTAGGAGGAAAAGATAAACCCTTATTTTTAGGAGGGCTAATAGGGGCTTTTAGGACTATAAGGCCAATTTTGACAATTTGTGGTTATGGGTATGATCAACCTAAAAGAATGGTGTAGAATGGTGGGGAATGTATCAAGGAACTCATTAGGAGAGCCTAAGCTTGGTTTGAACCTATATTTCATAGAGAGAGCCTAAGCTTGGTTTGCACCTATATTTTATAGAGAAGGTAAACATGAATTGGTGGGGAGTTTCTTAGAGGAAGGGGACCTAGAGTATGATTCCCTCATATAGGGTTGAATAAAGAATCTTAGGAGGCCATAGACAGCCTTAGCGGAGCCAGAGAGCTATTTTGGAAGGAAGCTCCTTATCAAAGTGGTCTTAGAGCCTAAGATCTATGACTCATGGTAGATGTTCCACCCTACTCAATCAAGTGGGTCAGTGTAGATGGTGACCAATGTAGAGTTGGGCAAAGGAGTGGATGAGTAGAATAAGCTCTTGGAGGAAAAGACTAGGGTTATAGATTAAGCTCTAGAGGAGGTCAAAGAAAAGTTGAAAGAGATAGAGGATGCAACCCAAGACAAGGAAGATGGGGAAAAAAGTAAGGGTGAAGAGAAATTAAGTTTGGAAGATGAAGTTCTTGAACTAGATCCTCCACTTGGTGAGCAAAAGCCATTCCTAAAAGCCATCAAAGAATTTTGAGGGATAAGTCTAGAGAATGTGTCTCTATTCCATGGCAAGATGGATGCATAAGTCATCTTGTAGTGGTTGGAAAGTGTTGAGAACTACTTTGAGTGTGAAGGGAAAAAAAAGTCCTATAAGGTGAGGTTTACAAAGTCCAGTTTGAAAGATCAAGCCTTCACATGGTGAAAATTTGTGCAAGAAGTAAGAGAAAGTGTGGGAAAGAAGCCTATAGAAAATTGGAAGGCAATGGTGGAAAAGATAAAATAGACATACCTACCAAAGTATCATGAGATTCAGATCCATAAGTAGAGGTAGAATCTCAAAAATAAGGACCTTGATGTGGCTACCTACATTGAAGAGTTCTAGAAGTTGGCACTATGGTAAAGGGTACAAGAAGAAAAGAGTATCAAAGTGGTAACTAAATGGTCTTAACTATTGTATTTAGAATCAAATGAGTCTATTTAGCATCACCACACTCTAGAGTTGTTTTCAAATGGCTAGGAAGGTGGAGGAAAAAACTAAGGAAGAAAGGGAACTACAATTCTAAGAACAAGGGAAGAGGTAAGGAATTTAGAGCTAGTTTTAGGGGAGGCTCTAGTGGTAGGAGTACTAAGAAAGGAAGCTATGGAGACTCTAAGAGGAGTGAGTAGTTTAGTGAGACTAGTCAAAGAGGAGGATCTAACAAGGGCAGACATGATAATAATAGAGGATCCAATTTTAGTAACTTGAAATGCTATAATTGCAACAAGGTAGGGCATCTTACTTATAGGTGTCCTAATAAGGAATTGGGATCACATGGAGGAAAGAAGATATACTATGTATAGGAAGAAGAAAATTAGAAGCAAGGAGAAGTGGATCTTGACTTGGAAAAGGATGAAGACCTCATGCTAAGAAGGGTTCTGGTGAAGGAGCTAGTAAAGGAAGAGCACAAGTAGAGAAGGGCACTATTTAGAACTAATTGAAAGATAATGGACAAGGTATGTAAAGTAATAATAGACTCAAGGTCTAATGGAAATGTTATATCAGAGGAGGGAGTGAAAAAACTTGGATTGACAAAAATGTCACATGTATGTCAATATAGGGTGACTTGGTTGAACAAAGGACAAAACAGTCTAGTTAATGAACAAGTTTGGGTAGATATCACCATTGGGAAATATAATGACAGGGTCCTATGTGATATACTCCCTATGGATGCTTGCCACTTGCTACTAGGAAGACCTTGGCAATTTGATAGAGAAGCAATACCTCATGGGAAAGAGAATAAATATTCTTTTAAGAAAGATGGGGTCACCTATAGGATCTAGTTCATAGTAGAGGAAGACTTGAATTAGAGAATGCTACTACTAAGACCTTGTTGATGAGTGGTAAGAAATTTCTAAAGCACCTGAAGGAGAATAAAGGAGTAGGGTATTCCATCATGGTGAAACACAAAGAAGAGGGGACATCATTACCAACACCTAGACCTACTAAGATACATAGTTTTTTGGATCAATTTAAGGACATAGTTTGTGATGGGGAACTTCCTACTCTACCACCTAAGAGGGCAATAAGTCATCCAATTTACTTCATACCAGGGGCATCATTGCATAAGAAAGTGTGGGGCCCATTTGCCGTTGCACCAAAAGCCATGACTATTAGTGAACATGGAACACCACATAATTAACCACCTATGGGCAGGGGAGCGCGTCGCATCACCCAACAATCTCCCCCTCGACGTGCATACCAGGTGCTTACACGGGTCGGGAAGGCACCGAAGAGATTTGAACCCATGACCAGGCCAAAATCAGGCTCTGATACCAATTGTGGGGCCCATTTGTCGTTGCACCAAAAGCCATGACTGTTAGTGAACATGGAACACCACATAATTAACGACCTGTGGGCAGGGGAGCGCATCGCATCACCCAACAGAAAGGTGCTTAAAAGAGGACACCAAAGTTGAATAAGGATATAGCAAGACATTTGCAAGAGTTTCTTCATTAGGGACTAATCAGAAAGAGTATCAGGTCTTCTGCCATACCAATAGTCCTAGCACCCAAAAAGGGACATAAGTGGAGAATATGTAGTTAATAGAATCACAATTAGATATATATTTCCAATTCCTAGAATAGAAGACCTAATGGATTGTTTGGGTGGAGCTAGTTCCTTTTCTAAAATTTCAATCTTAAAAATGGCTATTATTAGATTTGGATGAAAGAGGGGGGTGAATGGAAGTTTGTATTTAAGAATTCTAAGGGCCTCTATGAGTGGCTAGTTATGCCATTTGGCATTACCAATGTACCTAGTACCTTCATGAATGAGTTATTGAAGGAATACATTGGAGTGTTTTTTGTAGTGTACTTAGATGACATCCTCATCTTTAGTTAAACAAAGGAGGAGCATATGAAGCATCTTGAATTGGTGCTAAAGAAACTACAGGAGGAGAAGTTGATAGTAAACTTGGAGAAGAGTGAATTTATGAAGGAGGAGCTTGTTTAGTTGGGGATTTTAGTGTCCCAAGGAAACCTAAAGATGGAAAAAATAAAAGAGGAGGAAATCTTGAGTTGGCCTACACCTAGATCTGCTACATAGGTCAGTAGTTTTCATGGCCTAGCCTAATTTTATAGGAAGATTGTGAGAAGGTTTAGTGAAATATGTGCACAAATAAATGACACTATTAAAGGAGGTAGGAAGACCAATTTCACATGGACCAAAGAAAAAGATGAAAGCTTTGAGAACTTGAAAACAGAAGTGGAAACAAAAGCCTACATTTGTTTTGCATAGTTTTGAGGAACCTTGTATGGTAGAGTGTGATGATAATAACAAAGTAGTAGGGGTAGTCATGAGTCAAGAGGGTAGATCAATGACATTTTTTAGTGAGAGGCTTAATGAAGCAAAGACAATGTATTCTTTATATGATCTAGAACTTTATACACTTGTCCAAGCCCTTTAAAAATGGAGAGACTACCTATTGCCAATGGAGTTTGTGGTCTTCATAGATAACCAAGCACTGAGTTTTATTAACTTGCAGGAAAAGCTTTTTCTAAGGAACATAAAATGGATGGAGTTCCAACAATCTTATATATTCACAGTAAAACATAAGAAGGGAAAAAATAAAAAATGTAGATGATGCCTTAAGCAAGATATTGTTAATAGTCCAAGACATCAAGTTGTAGAGAATAGGTTTAGAGGGATACGAGGTTCTATATGAGGATGCCACTAATTTCTTAGAAGCATACATGATATGTAAAGATTTTGCTAACCATTTTCATAGTACATTCTTTGGATATACCTTGTAGAATATATTACTATTTAAGGGGTCACAATTGTGCATCCCACGGGGATCTATGCGAAAAAATCTCATACAAGAAAAATATATGGAAGCATGAGTGGACACTTTAGTTTGAATAAAAGCTTGGACTTCATAGAGAGGTTCTACTACTGGCCCAAAATGTAGAGTGACATAAGGAGATATATAGAGAAATGAAACATATGTCAAAAATCCAAGGGGACTTTATCAAATGTAGGACTCTACCAACTTGTACCCATTCCCAACATGCCTTGGGAGTAAATTAATATGGATTTTATAGTAGGATTGCCAAGAATTAGGATAAGACTAGTTAGTGCTTTTGTAGTTGTGGATAGATTTACAAAAATGAGACATTTCATCCCATGCAAAACAACATACGATGCAAGTAACATTACTAATATATTTTTTAAGGAGGTGGTGAGAATCCATGGCTTACCAAGAAGCATTGTGGTAGACAAGGATGTGAAGGTTATGGGGTACTTTTTGAAGACCATATGAAAGACACTTGAAACAAACCTATCCCATATGATTTCCTACCATCCCTAAATAGATGTTCAAATGTAGATTATAAACAAGGTCCTAGGAAACCTTTTGTGATGCTTGACTAAAGAGTATGGGAAAAGTTAGGAGCAAGTGATACCTCAAGTAGAATTTTCTTACAATGATAGAAAAAATTGAACCACAAGGTTAAACACTTCCAAGATATGTATGGCAGACATGCTAGGGTTATTATGGAGTTGAGAGATTTACCTTTACATGAAAACATTAGTGGGCATGTTGATGATTTTGTCTGATCTATGATAGAGGTACACAATCAGGTCAAAAAAACCTTGATGGAAGAAAATATGAAGTTGAAAGAAAACAAGGATGATGGGAGAAGAGAGTTATAATTCCAAGTGGGAGACTTGGTAATGGTTTACTTGGAAAAGGCTAGACTACCCAAGAGAATGCCAAGTAAGTTGTAGATGAGAAGGATTGGGCCATGCAAGGTACTTGAGAAGTATGGACCCAATTCCTATAAGATAGACCTACCAAAGGACATGACTATCTATCCAATCTTCAATGTGAAAGAACTTATACCATATAAGGGGCATAAGGTGGATGAAGAAAAGTATTAAGAGGAATTGGACAAGGATGTTATAGACTTCTAGCTGCTAGAAAAGGAGCCACCACAAGTGGAAAAGATCTTGGACTCTAGAGTAAAGAAAAGTAAAAGAAATAAGGTGTACAAGGAGCACCTAGTGAAATGGAAGGATAAACCTAAAGCTAAAGCTAATTGTGTTGGAGAGAATGATTTCATGAAGCAAGGCATCAGTAATGAGCTCATCAATCCGAAGGTACCTTCAACTCTTCTTGACCTAGGGGTAAAGTCAAACCCTAAAGAAATTTTAGTTTGTACATGGTCTAACCAACCATGGAAGTAATGAGGTCTACTTACAAAGTAACAAGGTGAGTGTATGAAAGTTCATTTGGTTGATTCGAGTCTAGGAGTTAAAAGTTGTCAAGTAGGTCCTAGGAAGTAAAAAGTTTCTCAAAGTGCTTAAACTAGTAGGATGAGGTGACAAGACCTAATGAGTGGTTAAAAATAGGTGAAAATTGGTCATTTAATGATATAAATCCATGTGGACAAGTTTGGGACGAAAGAGGTCAACGTTGGAGTCTTTGTTTGTAACAATTGTAAAAGTTGTCAAAAAGTTACTTATTGACAACTTTTCAATTTTACAAAGTTGCTTAGCAACTTTTCAAAACAATCTTTGGAAATGGACTACTTGGAGTAGTGATGAATCAGTTCAATGACCAAGAAGGAGGGGGAAGACTATTTAAACATCCCTCAATCTAATTCCAAGGGTTGGATGTTATTGCAACACTATATAAGAATTTGGAGAAGTTTTTGTGAACTAATGAATTAAAGGAATTGATTTGATTTGGTTTACTTATATAATTTTTTGAAAATGTGTATAGTTTTTTTGGTTCAAGAGTTTCATTTCCTTAGGTTCAGAAAATTATTTTCTTTGTGTGACATTGTTGTCTAGTTTTGAGCTGTTAGCATATAGATGGCTATGGCTTGAACTTCCATGGTAAAGCTCTCATGGCCTTTAGAAACAAGGTAATTGACTTTGTACAGGTTGTAAATATGGAAATGAGAGTTTTTGCAAGGTGATTTACCATGTTTGCAAGTGAGCCCTAGGTAAGCTACCAGAGCTTGGCAAGGTGCAATGTATGCTTATAAGAAATTACAATGGTGAATAGGGGATTTCTATGAATAAATATCTATAAGGTAAGGAAAGAATATGGTACTAAGAGAGTTGGATTCAGAGAAGGAGGCAGGAAGTGAGGAGAAAGACCTTAGAAGAAGAGAAACCCTACTTGTACCTTAGAAACCCTTAAAATACGGGTTTTCAAAAAAAGTACTATACAGACAATATTGTGACCTAAAACCACCAAAATCCTTTAGCCTAGGTCCATAGGAGACAAAGTATTTTAGACATTAAGTGGCCTTATTAAGGCGTTTTGTGAGGAAAAGATAAACCCTTATTTTTTGGAGGGTTAATAGGGGCTCTTAGGACTACAAGGCCGATTTGGACAATGTGGGGTTATGGGTGTGATGGACCTAAAAGAATAATTTGGAATGGTGAGGAATGTGTTAAGGAACTCTTTAGGAGAGCCTAATCTTTTTTTGAACCTAGAATTCATAGTGTGATGGGATTTTCCCTAGTAGGATTAAATGCACCTAGTGGACAGAATGGGAAGGAGAGAAGGTAAACTTGAATTGGTTGGGAGTTTTCTTGGAGGAATGGTACCTATAGTATGATTCCTTAGTGTATGGTTTAATAAAGAGCCTTAGGAGGCCATAAAGAGCCTCATTGGATCTAGAGAGCTATTGTTGAAGGAAGCTCTTCATCAAGCTGCTAGGGACATGGATGGATACAAAATGTTCACAGCTGCACTAGATCCATTCTTAAATTAATTTTGTATAAATTTTGTGGAAATCTTTTAAGCCCCACAATATTTTTTTCTTTATTCAAATACCAAATCTTCATGAATTGTGCTAATAAAAAATGTCATATATGTAACACATGGCTTCTATTTATTTATTTTTAACTTCAAGAGCACACTCCTATATTTAGACTATTTTTCTATAGTTAGATATCTTGCATAATATATGCCTACTACTATAGAGTTCTAAATTCTACCTAAAATTATGGAAAATTAAAATAAAGTTTGAAACCCCTAATGCATAGTCAATAAAAAAAAAAAAACACTCAATAATCAAATGAATGAAAAAATGCCTAGCATACAAGTAAAATGTAAACACATTTCAAGATATAAAAATCAATAATCTCTTAGTGAGGATGGTCTTCTACAGAATGTTGACATAACGTATCCTTGAAGTATACAATCTTTATCTTCATTAAAGACTTGGTTAAGATGTTTACAACCTATTCATTTGTAGGAATGCACTGCAACTTCATAGTCCCTTTCTACACATAATCTTTTGCGAAGTGGTACTTGATCTCAATGTGTGTTGACTTAGCATGAATCATTGGGTGCTAAGAAATTTTGATAAAAGTCTTACTATCACAATAAATGATTGTGATATCTAGCTACTAATAAAAAATCCCAACTAGAAGTTTTCAAATCTAGATAGCCACATGTTCAACCACAATGTTTTCAATATACTCAACCTTTGTAGAATTCAATGCAATTACCTTATATTTCCAACTATACCAAGAGAGTTATTGTGATCCCAAAGAAAGGCAAGAAGATAAAGTTCTTATCCTATTAGGTGTAGTGCTTACTCAATTGGCATCAAAACAACCCTGTATACAACTTTACTCCATCCTTCTAGAAATACCTCAATATATACATATCTATGCCTAAGGGGTATTAAAAAATACATTTTGAAGCTACCTAGTAAAGTCACTAAGGTTAAAAACAAAAAAAAAACTAGTGATTTCAGTACCAAAAAACAATCTAGCCTTGTGCTAAATAGATATGTAAGTGAGCCAATAACATCTCTCTCTCTCTCTCTCTCTCTCTCTCTCTCTCTCTCTCTCTCTCTCTCTCTCTCTCTCTCTCTCTCTCTCTCTCTCTTCCCCCTCTCTCTCTTTGTATGTATATATATAGATATATAGATACATATTTATACATATATACATATCCATCTATATACATATATACATATATGTATTATGTATACATATATGTAGATACATACATATATATATATATATATATATATATATATATATATATATATATATATATATATATATATATGTATGTATATATGTATATATGTATGTATGTATGTATGTATGTTATTGAGATCATTTACATAATGAGTGCTCCTTAAGAGAAAAAAATACAACTTATTGATGCTAAATCATCCTAGGTTCATGTGTTATCCTATTCATTTTTTCTTATTCTACTAATAGTTGTCGAGTATCAATCATTGCCAAGTTGTAGCAATTGTCAAGTGTCACTAATTTTACAGTTTAAGTCAAGTTGATGTTATCCCACATCATGTTAACACTCAAGTTTGCATGTTATCCCATCTCTACAGTATGTGATGAGACATTCTTGATGTGCCAAGTTACCTAGTGTATGCCAAGTGACTCTTCATGTGTCAAGTTTTCCCACTTATGTTGAGTGTTAGCATTTTGGACATGATTCTCCATTTTTGGTGTGAGCTTACTTGCGGGATTGATTTTGATCACAAAATTTATGATGAGATCTTTTTGTGGTAATTGTCTAGACCATTATTGGATCAACGTTGCTATTATGTAATGTTTTGGAATGATCTATAAGCCATTTTGGCAAGTATAAATAAAGTATTTAGGCTTAGAGTTAGGGAAGATTAGAGGGAGTTAAGAGCAGAATGCACAAATTTGGAAAGTTGATGGTATATATGTTTGGAACTATGAATTTGATGTTGGACCTTTGATCTTGAATGTGTATTACAATCTAGCTATAACCTAGAAGGCCTCGCAATTTAGCATGTATGCTGATTTTTTCCTAAATCAATAAAAGTATCTTGTTTCCTCTCTATGGTGTTGTTCTCTTTGTGTGTTTTCTTCCATTGTGTCAACTATGCAAGGTTTCTTTGGATTTTTGGGTGTACCTTTGGCCTTGGTTATTACCATGCCCTCCTTACATTAGGTGGCTTCAAAGTGCAGTTGTTGTTGATTGTGCAGGCAGATCGCCAAAGAGTGAGGCAGTTTGTACTAGAACTTTAGATTGTGTAGAACCTTGATTCAGATTTGGTTGTAGGGTTGAAAATATTTTGATTTGACCTATAACTTGTAGAGGGTTACAATTTTGTAGGAACTTGATTTGTAAATATTGTTCATGGAAGAGAAAACATTGATAATACCATGTTAGATGAATTGAGACAAATTACAACTAGAGTAGATATTGTGGAGATAACCCAAAGGAGAGGAGTGAATCTTGAGAATGTGAGTGATGATGAGGTAGCAGCATGAAATCCCAATCTAGAACCTAGAGAAGATCAAGATGAGGAATGATTGTTGAGAGTATTGTCTAGGGAACATTCAAAGCCTAATATAGAATTTGTTTCAAATGATGGAAAATTGGACCCCAATGATGTGTTGAATTGGATCTTTGATATGGAGAAGTTCTTTGAGTGTGAAAAAAATCCTAATAATAGGAAGGTGAAGATTGTAGTTACTAGGGTGAAAGGTCATGCTTTCTATGGTGGGGCATTTGTGAACTAATAGAAAAAGGAGGAAATAAGAACTTGGTCAAAAATGGTGAACAAGGTAAAGGAAAAATTCCTTCCCACTGATTACCAAGTTAGCTTGTTGAGAAAGATGCAAAATTTGAGACAAAAATACATGACTATGAAAGAGTATATTTAGTAATTCTATAAATTGGACATAAAATCTAGACATGTGGATGATGATGTTGAGAAAATTACAAGGTACATAAATGGATTGAAATTTGGAATTTAAGATGAAATAAGTTTTTTGAAGTTGGAAAGTGTGGAAGAAGCATATTAATATGCCTTGAAAGCTGAGGAGATTTTGACAAAGAAGCATGAACACAAAAAAAGTGTTAGAGGTTGTAGATTCTAGAGAGGTAGAGGTAGATTTTATGGTGAAGGTGGAAAATTTGTAAGTTTTGTGTTAGATAAAGGTAAATATGAATGGAAGAATGATGACAAAGACAAAACTGAGTGGAAAGGTGGCAGTTATTACCCAAGAGGTACTATTTCTTATCAAGGAAGAGGTAATTCTTATTCTAGAGGTGGTTTCCATGGTAATTATTTAACATGTGGTAAAGAGGGGCATAGATCTTTTGAAACATGTAGATCTTCTAAAAGTGGGTAGAATAATAGAAATATTGTGATTAAAGAAGGCATTGAGAGTTCACCAAGTGGACCTAAGGTTAGAGAAAATATAATGGTGAGAAGAACCTTATGTAATAAGGGAAGTGATGAGGAACTTGTCCTTAGAAGAAGTCTTTCCATGACTAGATGTAAGATGGCTTGAAAATGTTGCAAGGTGATATTTGATAGTGAAAGTTCTATGAATTTGGCATCAGAACAGCTGGTTACAAAGCTATAGTTGCATAGGCTAAAACATCCCAAACCCTATCATGTTTCATGGCTCAAATATTAGCATAAGATATTGGTAAGTGAAAAATGTTTTGTGAAGTTCAAGATTAGACATTACTTTGATGAAGTGTTGTGTGATACTATGCCTATGGATTGTCATATTTTTTTTTGGGTAGACCTTGGAAATATGATAGATATGTTGTACATGATGGAAGACTGAATCAATATACTCTTTTGGTAAATGGAAAGAAGAAAATATTGCTTCCTTTGATTGAAAATCTAGATGAGGTCAGTTGTACTACAATAAAAGTTTGTATGGTTAATGGAAAACAATTCAAAAATGAAGTAAAGAAGAATCAAGTTTTTTTTGCCATAGTTCCTAGAGGCCCAAGTGTTGGTAGTAATGGATGAGTGACAAGAAAAGCTAGTAATGATTGAGAGAAAATAGCTAGTAGTAGCTAAGTACCATAGGAAATTGCAAAATCACTGAATGAGTATAAGGTTATTTTTGCTTAAGATATTCTTGATGGTTTACTGCTAGTAAGAAGTATAAGTCATTGTATGGATTTGATTCCTGGAGCTAGTTTTTCAAACAAAACACCATATAGATTCACACTTATAGAGAGTGAAGAACCTAACAGGAAAGTCCAAGAGTTGTTATAGAAGTGTTTAATCAAAGAAATTTTGAGTCCATGTGTTGTACCTACAGTATTAGCACCTAAGAGGAATGGAGAATGGAGGATGTGTATCTATTCTGGAACTATTAACAAGATCATAGTATAATATAGGTTTCCTATGCCAAGGATGGATGACATAATTGATTGTTTGAGTGGAGAAAAGTATTTTACCAAGATTGATTTGAAGAGTGGCTATCATCAAATCAGAATTAGAGAAGGTGATGGATAGAAGATTGCTTTCAAGACAAAAGATGGCTTGTATGAATGGTTGGTTATTCCTTTTGGTTTGACTAATTCACCTAGTACTTTCATGAGGTTGATGAATGAAGTTCTAAAAATATTCTTGGGAAAGTTTGTGACTGTTTATTTGGATGATATTATGATATTTAGCAAGATTAAAGAAGAACATCTTGAGCATGTTAGACATGTATTATAGAGATTGAAAGAGGAGAAGTTGTTGATTAATCTTTAAAAGTGTTCTTTTGTGCAAGAGGATATTGTGTATTTGGGATTTTTTATTTCACCTAATGATTTGAGAATGCATCCAAAGAAGGTTAAAATAGTATTGGAATGGCCTACACCTAAGAATGCCTGTGAGGTAAGATCATTTTATGGTTTGGCTAGTTTTTACAGAAAGTTGACAAGGAATTTTAGTGTTGTTTGTAATGCTATGACTGAGACAATGAGAGGAGATAAAAAGGAATTCAAGTGGACACATGGAGCTGATAAGAGTTTTGAGACTTTGAAACCAATGGTTTCTGAATTACCCATGTTGTCTTTACCTAATTTCAATAAGGTATTTCAAGTTGAATGTGATGCAAGTGGTAGTGTAATAAGAGCTATATTAAGTCAAGAAGGTAAACCTATTTATTCCTTTAGTGAGAAGTTGAATGCTACTAAAAATAAGTATTTTGTGTATGATCAAGAATTTTATGCTATTATTCAAGCTTTGAAGAAGTGGAAACATTATTTGATTTCTAAGGAGTTTGTGTTGTATACTGATCATAAAGCTTTACAACATTTGGGAAGTCAACATAAATTGAATTAAAGAAATATGAAGTGGGTTAAATATTTGCAAAGTTTTACATTTGTGGTGAAGTATAAGAGTGGAATTTGCTAATAGAGTTGTTGATGCATTAAGTAGAAGATGTTATTTGTTGATAGAGATGCAGGTTGAAGTTCTTGGGTTTGACAAAATGAAAGAGTCGTATGATGTTGATCCTAATTTTTCTAAGGCATGGAGAGAGTGTAAAGCACCAAATCTGATAGATCATATCAACAAGTGTGATGAATATTTCATTCAATAAGGTATTTTGTTCAAAGGTATTTAGTTGTGTAACCCTAGAATTTTTAGGAGATCAATTTTGATTAAGAAAAACCATAGTGGTGGATTGGTTGGATATTTTGGAATTGAAAAGACATTGAGTTTGCTCAAAGAGAAGTATTATTGGCCATAGATGTATAAGGATGTTCCAAAATTTGTGAAGAGCTATGGAGTTTGTGAAGTTACAAAAGGAGTAAGTCAGAATACTGGATTGTATACACCTTTTTTATTCCTCAGAAATATTGAAGTAACATTAGTATGGATTTTGTTCTTGGGTTTCCTAAAATAACAAAGGGGTATAATTCTATATTTGTTGTTGCGAATAGATTTTCTTAAATGGATCATTTTTTTCAATGTAAAAAGACACCGGGTGTTGAGAAGGTTGCTAAACTTTTCTTCAAAGATATTGTTAGATTGCATGGATTACCAAGAAGCATTATTTCTCACAGAGATAGTAAGTTTGTTGGTTATTTTTGGAAGACTTTGTGGAAGAAGATGGGTACCGAGCTGAAGTTTAATTCTACATTCCATGAAAAGATTGATGGACAAATAGAGGTTGTGAATAAAAGCTTGGTTAATTTGTTTGGGATGTTTAGTTGGAGATGAAACACATAATTGGAAGATGGTATTAGCACAAGCTAAGTTTGCATATAATAATTCTCTGAATAGAAGTATATCAAAAACACCTTTTGAGATTGTTACTGGAATGAAGCCTAAGGAGTAGCAAATTTAAGAGATGTTGTTGGTGAAGAGAAGAGAAGTGCTAGAGGAGAAGAATTTTCTAATTTCATGGAGTCTTTGCATAAGCAAGTGAAGCTGAAGTTGGAAAACAGTAATTTCATAAGTACAAGGAGAATGTTGATAAGCCTAGAAGACATCATATTTTTCAAGTCAGTGATGAAGTGATGGCTCATTTGAAGAAAGAAAAATTTCTAGTTGGAACATACAGTAAGTTGAAGATGAAGAAGTTTGCACCTTGTAATATCTTGAAAAAGTTTGACAATGAAAATGCTTATGAAGTTAAGTTACCTGATGACATGGATATATCTCCTATATTCAATGTTGTTGATCTGTATAAGTATCATGAGTTAGATGATGAAATTTTTGTAATTGATCATTATCCTAAGAAGCAGATTGAAGAGGTTCAACAAATATTGGATTAGAGAGTTGGTAAAAGCATAAGAGGAAAATAATACTACGAACATTTGGTGAAATGGAAATATAGACCAATCAAAGATGCTACATGGATTTCTCAATCTGAGTTGAATTCAACTTAGGTTGTGACATCTCAATGATTAAGAAGAATCATTTATTTCTAACCTAGTTGTTTGATGCATGAGCATCCTAGGTTGACATGTTATCCTACTCATTTTTTCTCATTTTGCCAATGGTTACTGAGTTTTAGTCATTTCCGAGTTGTAGGAATTACTGAGTGCTAGTAATTTTGTAGTTTAAGCTTAGTTGAGGTTAACTCATGTCATGTTAACCTTTAGGTTTATGTGTGATCCCATCTCTACAATGTGTGTTGAGCTATTCTTCATGTGCTAAGTTACCTAGCATATGCCAAGTGACTCTTCATGTGCCGAGTTACCCAGTGTATGTTGAGTGACTCTTCATGTGTTGAGTTTTCCTGATTATGCTAAGTGTCAGCATTTTGGATGTGATTTCTATAGTTTTGGTGGGAGCCAACTTGCAGGATTGATTTTGATTATGACATTTATGATGAGATATTTTCTTCCAGGATTTGTCTAAAATTTTATTGGGTTGATCTTGCTATTATGTAATGTTCTAAAATGATCTGTAATCTATTTTGGCAAGTATGACTAGAGTATTTAGCCTTAGAGTTAGGATATATTGGAGGGAGTTAAGTGTAGAAGACAAAAGTTTAGAGATTTGATGGCATATGTGTTTGGAGCTATGAATTTGATGCTAGATCTTTGATCTTGAATGTATATTGTATTGGTAATAACCTAGAAAGCCTTATATCTGAGTGTGTATGCTACTCATTTACTAAATCAATAAAAGTATCTTGTTTCCTCTTTGTGTTACTATTCTCTTTGTGTATTTAATTCCATTGTGTCAACTCTAGAAGGTTGGTTTTGATTGTTGGGTGTGCCTTTGGCCATGGTTATTCCCATGCTCTCCTTGCATCATTTGTTCAAGCTCCTTTTGATCAATCACACTAGAAACAAAAATTGGAAGGCTAAGATTCACAACTTATAATTTCACAAAGATTTCCCTCTTGGGATTTGAACTAGGGAGTCCACAATGAGAACTCATTGCTTCAACCAAATAAGCTAAACCCTTTGGACTATATATACATAGGCTTACTACATCTTATTTTGGAACATAAATCTTATTCTACTTAGTAAAAAATGTTGGGGATGAGAGCTTTACTATTCTCCATCCTAAGCCACTTTAGGATATCAACTATGTACTTTTCTTGTTCAAGGAAGATATCTCCCTCATTACACCATAAATCCAATCTTGGAAACTAATGCATCAACCCAAAATCCATCTTAAACTCTCTTTTAATTTTCATCTTGTAGTGTGATATGGCTCTGTCAAAGTCTATGTGACCAAATTCAACTTAAAATTCCAATATGAGAGGATAAAACTTCACCCAAATATAGTGTATGTTTACATTCTTCACTCTCAATCAAACACAAGATTTTCAATTAACTTCCAATATATGTATACTATGCCTAGGGGACTTTATTGATCCCATAAAATTCTCTCACCAACTCTCATAATGGGAATCCTTCTAGGGTGCCTTAAAACCCTCTAGTTTCTCTATGCAAATATCTTTTTCAATTAAACCATTGAGGAAGGTTGTTTTTCACATCGATTGATAAAATTCTACTATGTTTCTATTGAATCGATATCCATGATACATGACTAGCTAACTATTAAGGAAAAAGTCTTGTTGTAGTCAATCACAATCTTCTATGAGAACCCCTTAGCTACAAATTGGGCTTTGAAATTTTCCACACTACCATTTTCTACATACTTCAAATTATAAAATCATCTCAAGCCCACTATTGACTTTCCTTACATTGGTGGCACTACCTTGCATACACTATTATTAATGATGGAAGAGTACCATTCCATCATGGCATTTATCCATGCATAGTTCTTAAATTCCTTTTGAAAGATTGAAGACTCCCCATTGATTAGTTGACTTCTAAGTGGAATACATGTCCAAAACAAAACTTAGAAGCATTTCCCTTTTCGATTATGTATTTTATAGGATTAAAATATTTTAGCATATCTCTTAGTTCTTATTCAATAAACCTAATCCTTATCATAAGAGACTATGGTTTTGGAATTCTATATGCTTCTACTCTTGATTCACTTTCTTTCCTAACCTACTATGTTCATTTGTCTAACTATTAATGTAGTTTAATGGTTGGCCTTAATCAACACATGTAAAGGGCTTGACCATTATGAACCCTCCATGAATTCTCTTTCCATCCAATTTTCTATCAAAATAATAATCAATGATATTTAAATAATAATATATTTAATTTACTAATTAAGAATCTTAAAAGAGAATTATCTTTCAAATAGAGACTATTCATTCTACATAATATTATCACATCAAAATAACAACCGTTTCAATACTCCAATTTATTAAACTAAATTATATGTTCTTCTATGGATATTTTCAACTATTTAAATTGTTAAACTAAAATAAAATTTCCTTGTGCATTCTTATAATTATTATCTCCATACATACATACATACATACATACATACATACATACATACATACATATATATATATATTCTAATTTTTTCTATTCTTTCTAAGACAATTTGTTCCATAATAATTCTTTTTGTATAATGATATAAAAAGTATTTATTCCCATAATCATTCATTTATGTTTGTTCCTCTGACTATTAATGTAGTTTAATGGTTAGCCTTAATCAACACATGTGAAGAATCTCACCACTATGGACTCTCAATGACTTCTCTTTCCATTTAATTTCCTATTAAAAATAATAATCAATGATATTTAAGGAATAATATATTTAATTTACTAATCAATACTCTTAAAAGAAAATTATCTTTTTAAATAGAAACTATTCACTCTTTAAAAAATAAAATAAAATAAAAACTACACAATCAAATCCAAAAAGTATAACTCATTCTCATGGATTGTGGAAATCTAATAGATCTTATAATATATCATGTCAAAATAGCAATCATTTAAATACTCTAATTCATTAAAATAAATTATATCTGCTTCTGTAGATCTTTTCAACTATTTAAATTATTTAAATGAAATGAAATGAAATTAACTTTTACATTCTTTTAATTATTATCTTCATCTAATTACACACATGCATATGCACACATGTGCACACTCGAGTGCACACACACACACACACACACACACACACACACACACACACACACACACACACACACACACACACACACACACACACACACACACACACATACACACACACATGAGTGCGCGTGCACATGCGCGCGCACACACACACATAAACAAACAAGTCAAGATTTATGTGTAACATGATTTTCTAAATTTTTCTATTCGTTCTTCGACAATTTATTTCCATAATCATCCTTTTTTGTAAAATCATATAAAAGGTATTTATTTTAGTATAGAACATTTAGATAAATATTAACATGAAAATTGAAAAAATCAAAATACTAATAAATGACATGTAAGAAGTTGGAATCTTAGTAAATAAAAATTCAAAACTATATCAACAAGATCTAAACTAAACAATGTAGTCTTGAATTAATTTTTGAAATGGAATAATTAGAATTAAGATAAAACATCTATTGAGAATTTAGTAATCATTTTAATTCATTACATTTTAATTTTTTTAAAAATTGCATCCCTAAATTTGTGGCAAAAATTATGTTATACAGAAATAGCCTCCTCAAAAAGAGGTCCTATAAGACCCAACCTATAAAATCAATCATGTTTCAGATAAATTTTTTTTATAATAAATATTTATATCATCAAGTATACAAGCTTTAAGAATATGCCAATTAGTGAAAAATAATGACCTATGATTGGTGGAAACTAATTTACTTTTTGAAGAAAGTGAATACAATAGTATATTGCCTATGAAAATTATAATAAGTAACATAAATGAATTCTAATGCAACCAATAATGAGTACCACAAGTATTCTCAGGTAATCCAAACAACAAGTACACTTTCATTCTCTTTAAACAAATTACTTCATGCAATAGATTAAAAGATTGCCACAAAAATTATACAAAACTAATTTGAGCCTCACAATCATCTTCCCCTATTCAAACATCCACTCTTAATGCATCTAATTATGCTAGTAAAAAATATTTTGTCCATAATACACATGGTCTATTTATGAATTTTTTACTTCAAGAGAAAACTCCTATATTTAGACTATTTTTCCATATTTAAACATCTTGCATGATACATTTCTACTATTATGGAGTTTTGAGTTCTACCTAAAATTATGGAAAATTAAACTAAAATTTGAAACCCTTCATGTATAATCAATAAAAAAACTCAACAATTGAATAACTACAAAAAACCTTAGCACACAAGTAAACTATAAATACATTTCATGCTATGAGAATGAATAATCACTCTTAGCATGGATGGTTTTCTATACAATATTCACATAAAGTGTCCCTAATGTATACAATCTTTCTCTTGATCAAAGACATGGTTAAGATGTTGGCCACCAACTCATTTGTAGGAATGGAATGGAACTTCATAGTCTCATTCTGCACATAATCTTTGATTAAGTGGTATTTGATCTCAATGTCCTTTGACTTGTAATGAATCTTTGGATGCTTAAAATTTTTTATACAACTCTTACCATCACAATAAATTATTGTGAGATTTGGCTTCTAATAAAAAACACCAAATAGAAGTTTTCAAATCTAGATAGCCACATGCACATCTATAAAATCTGTAGTATACTCAACCTTTGTGGAACTTAACACAACTAACTTATGTTTCCTACTAAACCAAGAGAGTTCCTGTGATTCGAAATAGCAGCTAGAAGCTGAATTCCTTATCCTATTAGGTGTAGGAATTAATCAATTTTTCATTTAAAAAGGTCCATCCTTCTAAATATTCTTCAATCCATAAAAATATTTTTGAAGCTACCTGGTACAATCACCAAGGTTAAAAAATAATAATTGATAAGCGATTTTACTACCAAAAAAATATCTAGCCTTATGTTAAATATATATACGTAAGGAAGCCAGTAACCTATATATATATATATATACAAAATTCTATTTGGTCAAAAATAGTGAAGGTGTGAGATTACTTTCCTCCATCCTAAACCACTTTAGGATATCAAATATGTACTTTCCTTGTCCAAGGAAGATATCTTCCTCATTCAACCATAAATATGATATTGGAAAGTAATGCATCAACCCCAAATCCATCTCAAACTCTCTTGTAAGATTCATTTTGTACTGTGATATAGCTCAATGAAACTCTATGCGAACAAATTCAACTTAAAATGCCAATATGACAGGATCACACTCCGCCTTAATGTAGAGTATGTTTAGATCTTCTTCATTCCTGAGGAAACAAAAGCTTTGCAATTAACTTACAATATATGCATACCATGCCTAGGGAACTTTATCAAGCCTAAAAAATTCTCTCATCAACTTTTATATGTGGGAATCCTTCTAGTGCACCTCAAAACCCTCTGATTTTTCAATGCAAATATCTTTGCCAATTAAACAATTGAGATAGGTTCTCTTCACATCGATTGAAAAAGTCCTATTATGTTGCTATAGAATTGATATCCATGATACATGAATAACCATTTATTAGGGAAGAAGTCTTGTTGTAATCAATCTCTTCCTCCTATGAGAACCCCTTAGCTACAAATCAGACTTTAAAATTTTCCACACTACCATTTTCTACATACTTTTTTTCCTTATACAATAGTCTCAAGCCCAATATTGACCATCCTTACAATTGTGGAACTACCTTACATTCACTATTATTAATGATCTAAGAGTACCATTCCATCATGGCATATATCCATGCATAGTTCTTGAATTTATTTTTAAAGATTAAAGGCTCCCCATTAATTAGTTGAATTATAAATGTCATACATGTCTAAAATAGTACTTCGAAGCATTTCCCATTTCAATTAAATATTCTAGAGTATACAAATATTTTTGTGTCTCTCTTAGTTCTTATTCAATAACCCTATTCCCTATCATAGAAGACTAAGTGGAATTCTAGATGCTTCTCCTCTTGATCCACTTTCTTTACTAGCCCACTATGTTCATTTATCTAACTATTAATGTAGTTTAATGGTTGGCCTTAATCAAAACACATCAAGAGTTTGACCGCTATTGATCTTCCATGATTTCTGTTTACATTCAATTTTCTACAAAAATAATAAAAAATGATATTTCACTAATAATATATTTAAATTAATAATCAAGAATCTTAAAAGAAATTATCTTTGAAATAGAAACTATTCATTCTATACGTAATATTATCATTTCAAAATAGAAATCCCTTAAATATTCCAATTTATTAAAATAAATTATATCTACTTTTGTAGATCTTTTCAACTATTTAAATTGTTACAATAAAATTAAATTTACTTCTATGTTCTTAGAACTATATTATCTTTTGGAAATATAAGACAAGCTAGGTTACTGAGATGGGAGGGGTGAATCAAGAACCAATAGAACTTATTATTTCTTTACAAATTAATCTTTCATATGTATTTTGATCTAATTGAACCCATGAAAAACTAAAAGCATTAAAACATTCATAAACTTGAACACAAGATATTGTGACTCAGAAACTTTCCAAATAGAAAGTAAAACCGGGGTGCAGATGATACCCACAAGATTTAGTACTACAACATAAAGTTGGTTAGTTTGGGCTTACAATGATCACTTCTAATGAGCTTCCTTGTTAGGAACAATAAGGACTACTAGGGCCACCTTGTAAAAGGATTTAAAAGACTTAAAGTGAAATATGCACTTGGTAAAGAGATTTGTAAAAGACTATTAAGTCTACCTTATGAAAGGATTTGAATAGTCCACCTATTAGGATGGTGGGTAATCTTTCATTTGCAACTATGATTTCTTGGTTGAGGTTCCTTTGAAGTATAATGATCACCTTGCTATGATATATAAATCTTTGAGCCACTCCTTATGACGCTTGTAGCTTTCTTACTTTGCACTTCTTCTCTCACACATATCTTCTCTTATTCTTACATCTTAAAAATCTTGTTTGGATATGATACAATATACTACATATATTCTAATCCAAATTACAATTCATCAATGTTGGCTACAATACAAGTTTCATCAAAATACACAAAGGTATCCCAACTACTAGTGCTTAGGTTCAAAAGACAAACTTGGTGAGGTTCTGATACTTGAAAAACTTTGTTAACACTCAACATCATCATACTATCATTAGATGTAGAAGTTTGGTTTGTACAAATCACTTCCAAGTGGTCTAAACTTAGTCTATATTGGTGACTTGGTAAATACTCTGAAACTCAACATATAAACTAAATCACTTCATTGACACTTCATAGCTCATTCAACACTATCATTGTGAGCTCAGTATAAACTGAATCACTTAGTTGACACATCCTAGCTCAGTCAACACTAGATTCATATCACTGATTCTATGAATTTGGTACATATCAAGGAGAAGTTAGCTTTCACTGTACACTTCGGTAAACATTGTGAAGCTTGGTTTACACTGATAATCATCAACTTGGTAGATACTACTCAATGTGAAATGAATACTATTTTTGGAACTTAGTATCAGCATTAGAACTCAATAGAACTTGAACTACATGGTTAACAGTGTGAGATGCAAGATAAGCTTGGTAGCTGCTAACCATTTGATTAAGTGTGTGTCACTAATAAAAAAACTTGACTATAATGTCAACATTCCCCTCATTTGGCATTAGTGACAAAAAAACCTATCAATAAAAACTAAAGTCTCAAAATTTTAAGTCCAAAACAATCTTTAGTCTCCATCTTGTGTGTTCAACTTGGTAACATAGTTTGTTTTGGAGATTTTTCAAAATTTCTTTTGTAAGAGATGTTTTTTGTACATGTAAATGTATAATTTTATGATGCTCCCCAATACATATACATACATTTTACTTACTATAGGTCTCATGTCTTTTATATTACATCTTCTCTTCTCATCTTCTCCCTCTTTATTGCATTTTCACATTTTCTCCTCCTTTTTGACATAAATGCCAAAGTGTATAATACATAGTAATGCCAAAATGTGACAAAAACTTGAAGAATGTACCTTTAAAATTAGTGACATTATCTTGTCCCAATTTTCCTGTGATACCTCACTTGCATGTACTATAATTAGTACTTTTGTTGATAGTTTCATGATGTGATCAACTATGGAGAATTTATTGTCATGTATGAGAGTTTGTGCATATGCTATGTGTTTTTCTAATGCATCCATGTTTAGAAGATGCATTCCTTGTATTTCTATAAGTGTGGCCCTAATCCTAGCATCTTTCCCTTAATAATTTTGCTTAAACATCACTCAAAAATCTGATCTTTGAGTCAAGTGACAATTGTTGTGCACTTGCCTTCAAATATTCATCTATCTAAGAGAGTTTATATTTGATTTCCCAAGTAAAAATAGATGTATCACATAACTTGGTGAATAATGAAATGACATTATTGGTAAAGGTTTCCAATAAGTTGAGGATAGTAGACAAGTCTACTTGATATATTACAATTTTTTGTGCAACTAGCTCCAATAATTTGTTTTCAAAGTTCTTCTTTGCTCTTTGCAAAAAAAAATCTTGCCCATTTAGATCTTCATTGAATTTTTGAACAACTTTTTCTAAATGAACCAAAATAGATTGAGTACTATCAACCTCAGTATTGAGTACATCTACAAATACATTCTTTGAATCTTCTAGCACTTAGTTTTCTCTATTTTTCTCCTCTCTAAGCCTCTATTGCTTAGCTTTCTTCTACAATAGCTTACCTAATATGTGCATTTGATTAGGATTCAAAGTATAGATATTTCAATTTGAGATAACTATATCCTCATCAAGATCAATGTCTTCTTCTTTTCTTTTACCTTTACTTGAAACTATAGTACTCAGTTGTTTCTTTCTCTCAATTGTCTTTGTACTAACAATTTGTACACTGGGAATTGTTGCAGCAATAGAAATAGAGGGACTTACAAGAAAATTAGATATTGCACTGACAATAGAAATACCTAGTTGCTATATAGCCAAATCTAATGAAGGATGAAGCATTAGCTTCTTAGCAGATGAAGTTTTCATCTCTTCAGTCAGTGTAATACTTACCTGAACATGTGCAAAGATTGGTTGGGTGCTTGGAATTGTAGTGGTTGGACACCCAACTTGGCAGAAACTTTCTTTAAGGATGATGGCTTTAAATATTTTCTTAGAGAGTAAGGAAATGAGGCCATAACTACTATTGTAATCTTCTCTAGGTTGGTTTCCTCAATGCTCTAAGTCTCAAGGAGATTCTCCTCTATAGCTTCCTATAAGGAAATAAGGGAGTTCTCACTTGCTAGATTGTTGCCTGATTTGACTAAGAGTCAAATTGCAAATGTAGTGAAAAGGCACAACAATAGGTTCACTCCTAAATATAGAGCATTCTCTATATTACAAAATAAAATTGAAGAGGTTGTAAATAAATCCACAAGATTGTGGAAAATTTTGTATAAAAGGATTGATGATTTTTTTTATGAAGAGTGCAAAGCCAAAATAGGTTAGAGAAGAAAGAAGAAAGAGAGTAGAGGAGAAGAAGATAGAAGAGGATAAGGATGCAGAAAAGGAGGAGGAAAAGAATAAAGGAGATGAGCAAGAAAAAAGTGTGCAAGACATATAGCTACCACATCCTAGCCCTCCTCATACCATCACACCTACAAAAAAAGTAAATATTAAGGATGTTGTTGACATCTCTTGTCAAAACATCAATCCATTGACTATAGAGGATCTCTCCAAGATCCTTGACCAATCAACACAATTAGCCCAATTATGCTCAAGCCCTATATTGGTCACTGTTGATGAGCTTCAAAAGTTAGTAGATAAACTCAAGGAAGTCAAGGTGTCACCACAAGAACCACCTAAGACCACAAAAACTACTAAACTTTTACTACTTCCACCTCCATCTCCACCAAAGTTAGTTTCACAAGCTCTTCAAGAGTTGAGTGTAGCAACATGGATAGATATAGATATATTAGTAAAAAAAATAGGCACACCCTCAAATATAGAAAAAGAAGAAGAAAAAAGAGAGGAAGAGAAGGAAGATACACAAAACAAGGACGAATCTATGATTCAAACACTGGTTGAATTACCCAAAATAGGTACTCCAACCAAACCTCCTTAGTAGCCAAGCACTGACATATTGGCCTTACAAGTTAGAACACCAGGCTTGAGCTCTACTAGGTTAGTTAGGACCATTCATTATGGTATTCCTGAGCTTGATGAAGAAATACAAATACCCTATTTTGATTCAAGGACTTTAACTAAAGAAAAGATGAATGAAATACAAAGTGCATTTCACAAAAGGAGGAGACAAGAGAAAATGAGGAAAGAATACAAATACAAGCAATCAATGAATGACATCAAAGATATATTTATTGATGCCTTCAACCTACAACCTCTGGATGTAAAAAGACCAATTCTTGAGCAACTATCAGATATAGTTCACTAGGTAAACAATGAAGACTATGATACAAGTGCAAAACTCATGGAATGTTTAGAAAAGAAGTTCCAAGTAAAGGTCAATCAAAAGATCTCAAATGACATTATTTTGGGACAAGTTGACCTAGCTAAGAAACTAGACAAAGTCAAGGTTGTATTAGGGAATATCTTCTCCCTTTACACCAAATTGTGTGATTTTTCCAATTTCACACAATAGACAAATCAAAAGATATTGAGCTTGGAAAGAAATCTAAATATTTCTAACATGTAGCTGCTAACCAATCTAGCTAAAAAAGAGAAGCATTTTTCTCAGATGCTTCACACTTAGCAAGAATTAGCTATCTTAACAATAAAGGAGGCCAATATAAAGGCTAAATTGATGCAAATATAGTCCTCCATCACACCCCATTTAGAAGTATTACACAAGGAGTAGATTTATGTAGAGATAGTCCTAAAGAAAGACCCCAATCTTTCTACACATGAAGGACTTGTAGATCTTGCAGTAGTGCTCCCAATCCAACACAAATAATTAGATATTGCATTAGACAACTGAGATGCAGCTATAAAGGTACTCCTTGAGGTAAATAAAACATTTTTGGGTAAGCATGGGATCACCACATAGGACCCTTTGACATCAGTTTCAAAAAGAGGGAGAATAAGATAAGGGGGAGAATAAAGCAAAAGGGGAGATATAGTAATAGGAGGAGATAATATTCTAAGGGGGAGTTATAATCATTGTAGATGCTATGGGCAATTACCCAAATTTTGATTATATTCTTTCACTCCATTCATTCATTCATTTGTTTTGAAAATAAAGTTGAATGATTGTAAATAGCAAAAGGGGAAACAAGTAATAAAGGAGTGAAGGGGAGATGCAAAATTTTGATAATCACATGGAAATAGGGACATCAAATAGATCAGATACAACATATAGGTTCAAAATGTAGGAATAGGTCAGAGATAGAACAAAGGACAAAGAAGAACAAAGGAAAAAGAAAATTAGGCACAATGACACAAAACTTCAAATTCATGACATGAAAAGGCATAAAAAACTTAGGGGAAGTCATATGGTACTTACAATATTTTTGAAATTTTGCATGTAAGCCAAGCAAGTAAAGAATGTACTCATAAGGACTAGATCATGAATGATCAGTTAAGTGTTTTTGACACTCATGTCAAAGGGGGATATTTTTGATCAAATAGTATTGACAAATGAGTGTCAACACACTTAACCATTTTCATATGGTTGCCAAGTCACAGTTAGTGCTAAGTAGATCACGATGTAGTATGTGCCGAGTGATTCAAAATTTCTTTAGGTGCCAAGTAATAGGAAAAGTATTTAGGAGCCAAGTGATTTAGGAACAAGTGTATGAAAAGTATTTAGTAAGACATTATGTGTTGAGCATTACAGAGTTCAATAGGTGCCCAACAAAGTAGGAAATACAGTTGATGCTGAGTGATCCAGGAACAATATGTGTCGAGCATCAATAAAGCTATATGTGACAAGAAATGTAGATCAACATAAGAGTTTGTGTCATCACAAACAAAGATGTAAAATGGTTATGCATGACTCATGAGATGATAAGAAGATAGGATCAAATCCTTTTGTCCACCTATACAATCAACATGCAAGCAATTAGATAATTGGAGACAACATGTAGCTAGTAGGTGACAACTAAGGATTTGAGCAAGAACACTTCAATCAAGGATGCATGGAAATCTACTAATATTTATAAGGAAGTTATGACACCATAGAAAAATTTGTTTGAAGGAAGAAGAAGAAGTAGATCCAAATACTAAGGTTGTTGCAGAACATAGGTGTCAGAGATTAACTGGAGAGGAAAACATTTACATATCAAGTTGATTAGAATAGAATAAGGAACATAATTAGTAGATCAAATCTAGCAGAGATCAATGAATAAAAAGAAAATCAAGTTCCTGAGACATGCAATAAGAGATTGCATTCAATCATGTGCAATGTTCTAATACTCTCTCATAATTGTATTAGAAAGTTGAAATCCTACAGAGATAGGTTAGCTTAATAGCTAGGTTGGAAGATCCTTAGGAGAAGCATAGGAGAACCTTTGGAGGAGGTCACATTAATTTCCTATTAATTTAGGTGGGTTTGATAGCCTATATGTAAATCCTTTATCATGGTGACACTTCATGTAAAGTGTTTGTAAATCCTTTCAATAGGTCACATTTGACAGTGTGTAAAGCTTGAATAGGGAAAGCCTTTAATAGGGAAAACCATTAGAAGTGTTTGAACTCTTTTACTATAGTAAATATTGTGGTTGTCATCCCCACCCCAATTTTACCTTCTTATTCCTGGAGGGTTTTTGGGTCACCAAAATCTCATGTGTTATGTGGTGTTGCATGTTTACTTTTCATTGTTATTTAAATGTTTATATGCACACATGTTAATTTTAGTTACATGTCATTAAGGGTTTGAAAAAGATTAAAAGTTATTACATTTGATTCACCCCCCCTCTCAAATGCACTCTTCCCATTAAGGAATTCCAATAGCTATGAATAAACTTTATCTAGAAATCTTGAGGCATATGCAAAATGTGAGTTAAACCATTGGTTTCCAAGTGTTGATGTTTTGGTTTTACCACATCGTTCACTTATAACTTTTCCAAATCCTCATCCATCTCTAGGGTTCTAATGTTTTGAATTGAACAATTGAAATGCAAGAAAATATCATTAATAGTTCGTACCTTTGGTGGAATCTGTGACTAAGCTTTGGTTCAATCCAATGTTTCTACAATTACCAAACTTAACTTGAAGTCTGGTGCATTCTCATCAACTCCTCAAACCAACATCTTAAATCCCTTCTTATTCTTGTTATTGGAAGATGCCATGCTTGGTAGGGTTTAAAAAAGTAGGAAAATATTTAGCAACAAATCAAATAGATTTCTTCGAAGCACATAAATCGCTCTCAACAAATATCTCTTTAAAATTCATGGTGATAAATGAATTTGATTGCTTCCCATTTAAAAAAATTCACTTTTCAATTGCCATAAATTCTTGGTATGATGGTTTGTTCAAAGATAGACTATATTTCACTTAGTTTGATCTTAGTTCTCAGTAGAGTTAACCACAGCACAATGTCTATGAAATGTTTAGTTACTCCTCGCATTGCTCGATAGTGTATTGCAACCTGACCTAGCTTGGTAACATCTAGATTTTCCTCAAACACTCAATGATCCCTTTGCATCTTGAATTTTGATATGGATCTTTCATTCTAGTTGATTGGAACTGATGTAAGATGTCTACTTTAGAGTCTTAGGGGTAAAAACACAAACTTGTGTCACCGTTTATAGAGGAAAAGTGATATCAAAATTTAATGTCTTCAAATTTAACGACACAAAAGTGGCATTTGTGCTTAGAATTTGAGGATGATGTAAACTAATGAAATGTGTAAAATTAGATGAAGTTTATTTCTATAATTTTTTTAAAAAAAATTGAGTGAAAATTTTATCTATTTTTTAATTTTTAAAGTCCATTTAATTTTTTTTAAAAAATGCTAAAAATTTAGAGTTTTTTTTCCTGTCAAACAAATATATGCAAATGCTCATATTTTGGTCTGATTTTTGAATATGTTATAGTTTGCATGTATGCCTAGTGCACCAAAAAAGAATAATTGGAATTCAACTAATATTTTTCAAGTTATAACTAGTCAAAGTCAATGCTATCAGAAATTGACAGTTTTTGAAATGTCCCTTTACTAATTCTATATGATATTTCATGCCTCTAATCAGATTTTCAAAATCAAACAACTAATATCACAAAGATCCACCAAATTTCTCAAAAAACCCCAAATCGGTTATGCCGAAAATAGTGCCAAAAGCTTCACAGCTTCACCTATTATTAATAAATCTGAAGTGGTAATTTTTTATAGAAATTTGAGCAGAATAAAAGCCTATAAAATGATATTTCTAGATCTTTATAACATGCACACAATAGCTCCCAAACGGAGGACAAAAACAATGCTCATCGGGCTCCCGAAAATAACACAAAATAGCCCCGAATCACCACAAAAACTTAATAATCTATCACAGAAGTATAATCAGATTCAAATACATATATTCAGCTCTGTTTTAACATTCAAAAGTCTAATATACAGCAGCAAACCAAACTGATATGAAATACTCAACCAGAAACACCAAACTCTTAAAAAAAACACACTCGAAAACTCACAAATCTGCACTGTTCAGCACAAAGGCAAACTCTGCATGAGTATGCACATGGAATGGCTTCAAACTCCTATCCTTAGCCTTCCTAGAAACTTGAAAACTCTCATTCTTGGGTCTCCCTAGAAACCTGCAAACTCCTGTTCTTGGGTCTCCCTCGAAACCTGCAAACTCCCGTTCTTGGGTCTCCTTCTCCACAGGTTTTGCGACCTCTGAAGAATAACAAAGAAATGAGCAAAAATCAAGTTTTGGAATGAGCCCAGAATACCTCCAAACCCCTTGAAAGAGGGCATAACCCTAACTAACATCCAATATAGGTTAATAAAACATACTTTAATAATAATTTTTATTTATTAGTCCATTTGCTTCCAAAGATTATCCCCTTTTGCTGAAACTTCACCTTTTTGGGCCTGCCTGCTTTAGCAAAGATTATTATTTTTAATTATTTTAAAAGGGGACATGACAAGTCCTCCCCTCCCAAATATTGCTTGTCCTCAAGCAATGGCTGAACAATAAACCAATCAATCCACCTAGATCCCAAATGTAGTCATGAACTATATTACTACCAAATAACATAGGCTCCTGCAATACCCTCTGCAATATGACCAAGAGGAATCCATAATCAAGTTGACAATTACAGCTCAACCAAACTCCAAAATCACCACTACACAATCAAAAACCCACGAGACACAAACTCTTAGAACATCAGAACCCATGTAAAGTGGACAAATCAAACTGCCAACACAATAAATACCATCAACACATCTCACTGGCCTATACATAATGTATAATCCAACTCTACAACAATGGTGAACGCTCTCAAATGAAACTATACCAAGTATGGAGAATCCACACACTGTACAACTCCTATAGTCAACACAACTCTGTAGATCATCAGCCACTGTCTCATAACCATAACTCCCATGCACCCCTGATGGTGAAAAGCCATCACAAGATAAACAACAAGAAATGGAAGACAAACCAAATTTTCCTCCCATCAACTCCTCAACACAAGGATCAAATGCTAACTGATGTACATACCCTGCAATATAATGTTGATTAAAAAAACCAACCTCAGTCAACAACTCACCATGAAGAAGTGATACAACCCACTGTGACTGATCACTAGCTAAGTAAGGAGATGTCATAGCCAAAGGAGTAGAATCAATAACAACACCCACTGAAGCATCACTCCCAAACTCCTGCTCTAAGTCACATATTATCAGGCTGTCAACTGCAGAACCTATCACCATGTCACGCCCATCACAACTCTCATCTTGAGGCATCAAACTGTCCCATAACTGATGATAAGCACTAGGAACCAAAGTACATCTCTGTATCATCATCTCATCAACATGGTCATCAAAGGTAGATTGATGAGCATACCTCATAGTGTAATGTCGATAGAATGCACCAATCTCAGTCAGTGGCTCAGACTGCAATCTAGATGTAACTAACTGCAATTGATCACTAACCAAGTTGGAACTAACTACTACCTCTGAAGACATCACCAAGGGAGTAGTATTACTAGTAGGAACCATGCCAACTGTCAGCTCACCAATATCACACATGATCTTTGATACAACCTCTCTAGTCTTCGTGCCATTAGTACTAGAGATCACCACCATGTCAGGCATACGACAACAATCTACTATAGCACCCAACTCAACTGAACCTGACTCTAGTGGGGACGAACTCGATATGCCAACGTTAGTATCAAGGATGGATGCATCCCCATCTTCACTATCTTTGACAATCTCGGCCATGGACATCCTCGGATCACCAAACACCACAGCTTGTGACTGTATAGAATCAGGTAAAGATTGTAGTTGCTCTAACTCCATGGTCACCTTAGCCAAATGAAACTGTGACTCCTTGAAAGCCAATTGTGTACTCTCAAGAATCTCAGAAGTCACCTCAAGCTATTGAGTAAGCTCACTCACCTCATCTTCCTTGGCAAACAATGCATCGTATGCTGTACTACCCCACTCAATAGGATAATCTCTATTGGCTACCAACTGCATATAATCTTGTCTTAGAATCTAGATAGCCTCCCATAAAGAGTGGAACTCCGTCAAGGAAAGATAACTGCCTCCCTACTCATCACTAGTAGGAGAACCCCATCCATAAACAGCTAACAACTGACGAGTAGCATCAAAATGCTAGCAAGTGATAGCAATATCTCGATCACTAACTCTCAACTGATTAGACACATGATGGCACTGGCTAGACTGTCTCCTACAAACCTCCTCTGATGCATTGTCTAAAGGAGTATCCTCAAAGTTACTAGTCTCTAGAGTATTACCATCCATATCGTGTGAATCAACTCCGAAGCTCATATCAACATATGGAGTATCAAAAACTGTAGCACTGATGTCTAACTCCTCTGTACCAAAAGAAACTGCCAAGGAAACTAAGTCTTCAAAACTACCCATTGCATCCTTGTGGATGTCATCAATGCCAATATGATCCTAGGACTCATTGGTACACACTACCAAATATGAAAGATCATCAACACATTCTAGTAAGTATGGTCGACTGGATATATGAACAAATCCCAACACCAGTGTATAAAAACTAATACTAGCATCGGACAAGCTGCTGGCACAAGAAAAGACAACACCGTGCAATATGCTAATCAAATCCATGATAGTACCCAAACAAAGACTACTACCAAAAAGTGTTAAAGATCTCCAGTCAACTGAATCCCAAATGCCAATATAATAATCTCTAGTCCATATCTGTAAGCTAGAATCAGTTGGAAACTCAAGAAAACTCCTCACCTGAGTAATATGACCAATACCAACTAACTCCACATACTTGTCATGATGAGATAATGAAGTCAAAATATTATCTTTGTTCACTTTCTGCTGGGTGGACAAATCATGTGAAGTACTACCAGTCTCAACCTCATGTGTCAAAGCATCTAACTATGCCTGATACTCTCTCTCAGAAAAGTCATGAATGCTCAATGTCTGCTCATCTCTACCAGGCATCTCACCATCATGCACAACAAAGTCCTCATAATCATCATCCTTGAGGTCAAATTTATCTATCACTCTTTGACTAAAATCATCAAATGTAGTTACCTGATCATGACCTTGAGTAGTCATTCCATGATACAAAAAATCATAGGCTGCATCTTCCAAGCGTAGACTTGCAATTTGAACAACATCACTCTCCTTCATGGGGTTAAGTGTGAAGAAGGTCTGTAATTATTGTAGCCATGCTCTAGCTGAAATTTTATTTGTTCCATCAAAAGTAGGTGCTATAAACTTGCTTATTTTTTTTTGAGCTCTCTTCCACTTATGTCATGCTCCCTCCTGTACTCTTTCTTGGGCATCAAAGTGTTCATCATATCCACATATTCTCTAAAAGGAACTAAACTGCGAAAGTCATCATCTAAACCATTGTAAGTAGCTCTTAATGCAATCAAGTTACCTGTAACCTCTTCCATGGGATTAAGGGCTGGATTTGGCACTGGTGGCTCATTTGCATGCAGAAAAATAGTTTTTGTTGATTGAGAGGGTGTGAGTTTTAGATTTCTTGACTCCTCTTAAGTGCTCCCTTTCTCATTAACAGATGCAACTCCTTGCAATTTTTCTATCAATATTTGTAAAGCCTCTCTAGTTTCTGCCAAACTATCCACTGTTTGCTTCTGAGTATTTTGGATGTCTTGGAAGAATTTCTTTGCCATCTCATCTAGTTTAGCCATACTTTTTCCTTCCTTGGATTTTATACTTTTAATTTCAATTGGAGGTTTGATCAAAATTTCTTTATTCTTTTCTTGCTGTAAATATCTCTTTTCTCTTTCACTTAGTTGCATGCAACCATAAATTTTCACATGCAGCTGATTAGAAGCAACATGCAACCACCAAATTCACCAAGAACTAACATGAAAATGATTAGAAGTAGAATGCAACCATAAATTTTTACATGCAACTGATTAGAAGCAACATGCAGCCATAAATTATGACATGCAAGATCTGGGTAGTTGTCAAAACTGACATGCAAGATTTGGATAGTTGTCAAAACTGACATGCAAACTTCTACAAACCCTCAGGCTAGCAAGATCATGGCTCTGATACCACTGAAATGTCCCTTTACTGATTCTATATGATATTTCATGCCTCTAATCAGATTTTCAAAATCAAACAACTAATATCACAAAGATCCACCAAATTTCTCAAGAAATCACAAATCGGGTATGCCGAAAATAGTGCCAAAAGCTTCACAGCTTCACCTATTATTAATAAATCTGAAGTGGTAATTTTTTACAAAAATTTGAGCAGTATAAAAACCTATAAAATGATATTTTCAGATCTGTATAACATGCACACAATAGCTCCCAAACGGAGGACAAAAACAATGCTCATCGGGCTCCCGAAAATAGCACAAAATAGCCTGGAATCACCACAAAAACTTAATAATCTATCACAGAAGTATAATCATATTCAAATACATATATTCAGCTCTATTTTAATATTCAAAAGTCTGATATACAGAAGCAACCCAAACTGATATGAAATACTCAACCAGAAAGACCAAACTCTTACAAAAAAACACACCCGAAAACTCACAAATCTGCACTGTTCAGCACAAAGGCAAACTCTGCATGAGTATGCACATGGAATGGCTTAAAAATCCCATCCTTAGATTTCCTAGAAACCTACAAACTCCCATTCTTGGGTCTCCCTAGAAACCTGCAAACTCTTGTTCTTGGGTCTCCTTCTCCACAAGTTTGGCAGCTTCTGAAGAATAACAAAGAAATGAGCAAAAATCAAGTTCTGGAATGAGCCCAGAATGCCTCCAAACCCCGTAAAAGAGGGCATAACCCTAACTCACATCCAAGACGGGTTAATAAAACATATTTTAATAATAATTTTTATTTATTTGTCCATTCGTTTCCAAAGGTTATCCCCTTTTGCTGAAACTTCGCCTTTTTGGGCCTGTCTACCTTAGCAAAGATTATTATTTTTAATTATTTGAAAAGGGGACATGAAAATTTTTTTCTCCCATCAAACTTTTTCCATCAAATTTACATATTTTTTAAAACAAATTACATATTCTTGAAGGAGACTCTCTCCTCTAGTGTAGCATTAGAAAATAATAATTTTTGAACATGATTTACTATTTTTTTCTTATTTTTGAATAGACATCTTCCCTAATCTTAAAATACCTACTTGTAATATTTTCAAATTATAACATATTATCCATAATCAAAATAAAAATAAAATTATATGATCATAATCTTGACTCCAAGACCTACAAAAATTTTTGTTTTAAAGAAAACTTCAATTTAGTAAGTCAAATTGGCCTTCAAAGTGAAGTTTGTAGTTCTTATTTTTTCTTGTGTGGCTGCCACCTAGGATGCCACATAGATAGTTCTAGCCAAAACAATTTCGACCATAATTGTTTTGGTCAAAAGGGTTATGGCCAAAACCCCCAAGCTTATAAAATTGTCATCAACCACTTTTTGGCTATTTTTAATGATATTTTGAGTCATTTGATACATGGGGGTTACGGTCAGAACCCTTTCAACTGAAAGTTTTTCGACCGTAACCCTACATGCCACGTAGATGGGGAAACCTACCATGTATGTATGGCCATAATGTGTTTGGCCATAATTATTATGGCTAGAATTGTTTTGACTGTAACGCCTCAAAATATCACAAATGGTGATACAGGTTTGTGCTTTCACTGTTAGTTCTAGTTATCCTTGTGGGAGATCAAGTAGAAATGCTTGAGTCACCTAATTCTTGAGTGGCATGTGCTTCATAGCTCGGACTTGCATTCTCAGAAGATTTTAGAATCCATTGTTATCTCATCTTCTTTCCAATTTTGTTAGGCTTGGCTTTCTTTTCATCTTTAATTCTTCTAGTGTTCATATAGTTCTTAGTAAGGTGGTCAAGTTTTGTACAAATAAAACATCTTTTAGTAGTGTCTCTTATTTTCATGTGATGGTTCACACAATTTTCTCTAATGTGTCCAAATTCTCCATAGTGGTGGCATCTACACCATGCATTTTAGTCCCAACCAAATATAGCTTTCACAATTTGTTCTACCAAGTTCAATATCTTAGTTTTGGATTCAAAAGATTTGTGCCTATGCTTCTTGCATTTGTGATATTTGCCTTCAAATTTTGGTTTCTCCTTGCTTTCATTAGCTCTATGGCCATTTTGAATGCAATTGTAACAATTTCCATTGAATTTAGCTTTATCGTTCCTCCAAAATTTGTTTCATATATGACCTAACCTACCATAGTGATTGTAGGTAGGAATTTGATTCTTTTGAGCTCCTTTCTTGGATGATTCACCTTCTTCTACGTATCCTTTCCCCACTTTTCCTTTCTATCTATATTGACATTGCTCATTCAACTCATTCATGTCTTCTTGAGATTTCTTAATCCTTTCATTGGTTTCTTTTCATTGTTTAGATCATTTTGAAATATTTCATTCTCTTATCTTAGATGCATAATTATTTCATTTACATTAGTAAGCAGATCAATGAAGTCTATCTTCCATCTCTTCTTTTTCCTTATCTTTTTCTTGCATTACTTCACACAATCTTACTGATTGAATTTCTTGTTCTCTTTTCAGCTTTCTTACTTCTTCTTGAAGGTTACCATTCTTTTCTAATAGTTCTTTGATTGCCTCATTTGGTTTATTTGAACTATTTTTTAAATAGATATCTTTGATTCTTTCTTCAGTGTAGAGATTTTAATTCATGATATATTGCAAGATCTTTTCTTCTTTTCAAGGATTGAGAGACTTCCTCCTTTTCTTCCTTAAATTTCCCAAAAGCCAATTCCATATCCAACATTTCATTGCTAACAACCTTATCAAGTTTGAATACCTCTATTACCTCTAATCTTTGCTCAATATGTTAAGGTTCTTCTATGAGAACTATTATGTTCTAATACCAATTATTGGAAATATAAGATAGGCTAGGCTACTAAGAGGGTAGGAGTGAATCTGGAACCAATAAAACTTATTCTTACTTCACCAATTAATCCTTCATATGTATTTTGATCTAATTGCTTGCATCAAAAATTGAAAAATTCATAATACTTTAACACAAGATATGGTGACCTAGAAACATTCCAAATTGAAAGTACAACTAGGGTGGGGTTGATACCCACAACCTTTAGTAATACAACATAAAGTTGGCTAGTTAGGGATTAAAATGATCACTTCTGATATCAATCTTCTATGTTAGGAGCAATAAGGATTGCTAGGTCCACCTTGTAAAAGGATTTACAAAACATATAGTGAAGTATGCACTCGGTAAATAGATTTACAAAATACTGTTAAGTCTACCTTGTAAAAGGATTGAATTGTTCCACATGTTAGGATGAACTAATTACTGATCTTTAATTTACAATTATAATTTTCTAGTTGATATTCCTTTGAAGTGTAATGATCTCCTTGCTGTGTTAGATAAATCTTTGCTGCTCCTTATACTACTTGTAGCTTTCTTACTTCCCACTTCTGCTCTCACATATATCTTCTCTTATTCTTAAATCTTCAAAATCATGTTTGGATATGATACACTACATTATATATATACCAATCCAAATTACATCTCATACGAAGTGAGCTATAATACAAGTTTCATCAAAATACATAAAGTCGATCCAAGTTCTAGTACTTGAGTTCGAAAGACAAACTTGGTGACATTTTGATATTTGGCAACCAGTCTCAACACTCAACATCATAATTCTCTTGGTAGATGTAGAATCTTGGTTTGTAATAATCACTTCCAAGTGGTTTGAACTTAGTTAGCACTGGTGACTCAGTAAACACTCTAAAACTTGACATATAAACTGAAACACTTGGTTAACATTGCATAGCTCAGCCAACACTATCATTTTGAGCTCATTACAAACTGAATCACTTAGTTGACACATCCTACTTTGATTAACACTAGATTCACATCAGCTATGCCATGAACTTGATAAATACTAGAGAACTCAATTTGCATTGTGCACCTCGGTAAATACTATGAAGCTCAATTTACACTGATAATCATCAACTTGGTAGATACTATTCAGTGCAAACTAAATACTATTTTTGGAACTTGGTAGCAACTCTAGAACATAGTAGAACCTAAATTACATGGTTAATACTGTAAATTGTAGGATAAGCTTGGTAACTGCTAACCATTTGATTCAATGTGTGTAAATAATAAATAAATGTGACTATAATGTCCACATTATATTCATCCAATTTTTTTTTGAAAAAAACATATTGCTCAAGGTTTATATCAATATGCCTTTTATAAATTTTTCTATTCTTTCTAGGATATTTTGATTCCGTAATTAGTCATTTTATATAATGATATCTAATGTATTTATTTCCATAATAACTCTTTTTTGTTCTTTCATGTACCTATTAATGTATTTTAATGGCTGGCTATAATCAACACACATGAAGGGTTTTACCACAATGGACCCTCCATGGATTCTCTTTCCATTCAATTTTCTATAATAATAATAATGATAATGATATTTAAATAATAATATATTAAATTTACTAAACAAGAATCTTAAAAGAAAATTATCTTTCAGATAGAAACTAATCATTCTACATAATTATATTATTGTGTCAAAATAGAAATCATTTCAATAGTCCATTTAATTAAACTAAACTATGTCTTCTTATGTAGATCATTTCAACTATTTAAATTGTTAAAATTAAATTATTTTTACTTTTGCGTTCTTATAATTATTATCTTCATACAATTAAAAAAGACTTATATTACTCAATGTTTCTCTCTAATATGATTTTCTAAAATTTTCTATTCTTTATTACACAATTTATTTCCATAATCATTCTTTTTGTATAATGAAATAGAAAGTATTTATTTTAGTATAGAATTTAAAAAAAAAAAATAGTTATAAATGATATGCAAAAAGTGTAAATCTTATTAAATAAAATTTCAAAAGTGGATCAATGAAATCAAAATTAAATAATTTAGTATCAAATTAAGTTTTGAAATGGAATAACTAGAACTAAGATTTTATATATATATATATATATATATATATATATATATATATATATATATATATATATACAATTTAATAATCATTTTAATTCATTTCATTTTGATTTTTTTTAAATGTGCATCCTTAATTTGCAACAAAAATAATGTAATATGGAAATAGCCTCCACAAAACTACGTCCTTTAAGATCAAATCAATTTAATCAATCATGTCTGTGATAAGTATTTTTTAATAATAAATAGTTGTATTAGCAAATATAAAAACTTTGGGAATATGTTTGTTAGAATGATTGGTGAAAACTAATTTACTTTTTAAAGAAGGTGAATATATTAATATATTGGCTACATGGAAATTACAATAATTAACATAAATGAATTCTATTGAAACTACTAATTAGTAACACAACTATTCTTAGGTAATCCAAACAACAACTCCACTTTTATTCTCTATAAAAGAGTGAATTCTTATAATAGATTAAAATATTTCCAAAAAAACTATACAAAAATAGTTTCAACTTGACAATCTTCTTTCTCTATTCAAACACACATTCTTAATGAATCTACTCATGCTAAGAAAAAAGTCCTATTCATAACACACAGGCTTCATTTATAATTTTTTTACTTCAATAACAGACTCTTATATTTATAATATTTTTCTATTGTTACACATCTTTCATAACATATGACAACTACTAAGAAGTTTTGAATTCCATCTAAAATTGTGGACAAGTAAACTAAAGTTTAAAACCCCTCATGAACTCTCAATACAAATACTCAACAATCAAATGATTAATAAAAGACTTAGCACACACATAAAATGTAAACACATTTTAAGCTATAAAAATCAATACTCGTGTTGGAAATGTAGTATAGACTAGTTGATTGAGAGGGGTGATGTGAATCAGGATTGAATAAAACTTATACTTTAATTCATCAATTAAACAATCAACATATAATCTGATCTTATTGCATGCATACAATACTGAAAGTAATAAAACATTCCTAACACTTGACACAATATTTGGTAACCCATAAACCTTCCAAAATAGAAAGTAATAATTGGGTGGGTATGATACCCAAAAGTTTTATTATTGTAGTAGAAAGTTAGCCTATTAAATCTTACAATTGATCACTTCTGATGATCTATCCTATTATGAGAAATAGGGACCACTAGATCCACCTTCTGAAAGGGTTTAAAACATACAATGATGTATGCACTATGTTAGGAGATTCTAAATAAGACTATTAAGTCTACCTTGTTATAGGATTTGATCGACACACATGTTTTAGGATGAATCAGTGGATGATCTCTGATCTACAACTTGATTTGTTGATTAGATTCCTTTGAATAATAATTATCACCTTCTTTTAATAGAAGTTATTTTTCTTTTCCATATACTTCTTATATATACTTAATTCATACTCATCTATTTCTTGCTTGATATGCTTCAATTTTTTCTCATTCAATATGAAAAGATAAATGACATATATACCAATCCAATAAACTACCTTCTAGAGTTAGCTACAATACAAAATTCAAAAAATATTCACAAAGTTGGCTACTGCTGTAATTTAGGTTCTAGAGATGACTCAAGTGATGTTCTAGCATTCAAAAACACTTGTCAACACTTGACAAACTTTAGCACTTGGTTGATGTAGATGATCCATCTGTGTCGATCACTTCATGTAACAAGAAATTGGTCAGCACTAGATGACTTAGTGAATACTAAAAAACTTGATAGAATTGGTGGATACCTAAATGGCTCATTCAATACTACCTTCATTCACTTCGTTAAGAAATTGTAGCTCAGAAGAAATTGAATACTTGGTAGACACCATAGACCTTAGTTAACTCTAAATTTGTGTCACTTACACTAAAGAGCTTGAAAGAAACTGATATGCTTGGCATAGACTGCATTCTATTATAGATAGATGCTTTGTAGACATTATAAAGCTTGAGAGACTCTTCTTTATGCGTGTGGAGCTTAGTAGAAATTTAAACAACTTACTAAGTGTTAAGTTAGTAATAGACAAAAGATTTCACCTTAATGTCAGTAGTCTCCTTCTTTTTCATTAGTGAAAACAACACTTATCATACCAAATGTAGAATACTAAAAATATATGTCAAAACTCCCCCTATCAACATGTTTGGTCTGTAACTTAGTTTTGACTAATGTCTTCTACCGCTACTACTCAGTAACCTCTCACTCTATTTTTTATTTTTCAAATTGTTTTTGTAAACATATTTTCTTTGTTATACAATCATCTTTCATATTGTACATGTATTCCACCTTTGTATATACAATTCACCCTTACATATGATATACATTCTACATTCCCCCTTTTTTGACACAAATGCAAAAATTTTGATGCATGCAAAGGTATCTACACCTCTACTGATAATTCAATCATGTGAACTATTATAGATAAATTATTGACACAGATCAATGTTTTTGCATGTGTAATATGTTTTTGTATTGTATTCATGTTGGGAAGGATCATGCCCTATATTTTTGTTAGAGTAGTCATTATCTTGGCTTCTTGCCTCAACAATTTTACCTGAAGATATGTTAGATATTTGATTTTTAGAAAATTTTTAGAATTAAAACTATGGTCAAGTGACAATTGATGTGCACTTGCCTTCATTTCAGCATCTATCTTAGATAGATTCTTCTTCATCTCCTTAGTGAAGTTAGATGTATCACTTAACTTTACAAATAAATCAACAACATTATTTGAATACATTTTAAAACTCGAATGACTAGTAGATAACTCTATTTGATCAATAACTATGCTCAATGCTACCTTCTTCAAAACTTTATTTTCAAAATTCCTTTCACCCTCTGCAAAATTTTGTCTTGTCCATTCATTTCCTCATTATACTTGTGAACAATATCAACAAGTTGATCCAAAGTTGGTTGTTTCTCGTCAACCTCAATATTTAGTGCATCAACAAATATTTTCTTGATATCTACAAGCACTTGATTCTTCTTTTTCTTCTCCTCTATAAGTTTTTTTTTCTTTTCCCTTTTATTTATTATCTTACCAAGGGTATCCATCTTATAAGGAGTCAGATTGGTAAAATCTAATCTAGTGTTACAATGTCTTCCTCTAGATTAATTTCTTTAGTAGAGGCTTCTACCTCTATACCCTTTTCCTTTTTAATAAATGAAGGAATAATTTATTTACCTTTCTTAAAAAAATTAGTGCTTGGTTGAGGCTTAACCTTAATTGTCATTGCACTTCCTACAATAGAAATAGTATCAACAAAAAATATGTCAGGAAAGCTTACTGATACTTAAATGATTTGAGCCTCTTGCTTGGTAGATAAAGTGATCTAGAAACTTCATTGATCATTGCACTTAGTAGTAATTTTCCAATTAGTTGGGTGCTTGTTTAAATATTTTTTACCTTAGCTAACTTGGTAGCATCCTTCTCTAAGCTAGGTGGCACTAAGGCTTTTCTCAAAGATAGAGGGAGGGAGATCATTACATCTGCTACTATCTTTTCTAGGTCTGAGTCTTCAATAATGTAAATTTCAAGAAAATAACTTCTTGCTACTTCTTAATCCTCTAGATCCTCTTCATCATCTCTTTCTACATTGTTAGTTTCATCATCATCTTTCTCAGCACCTTCATCATCATCAATTGGCACAACTTGTTCACTAGGTTTGTGCAACCCATAGATAATCTTCCATCCAATTGTGTTAGACTTCACAAATCCTTCAATGCATTTTGATAGGATCAAGAAAGCATTGAATCTAGGGGTTAGCTTTGTTTCATTCCCCTTCAATGATTCTTCACTTCCATATAAAATAAACTTGGCATAAGTTGTCTGAGAGTTTTTACTAGGATGTCTTTGACAATGTTTAACACATTCTCCCAAGGATGTGTTATTATCTTTAGTATGATATTAGGAACTTTCTTTATCAGTTCCTATGGAGAATACTTCTATTTTACCATTTTAGCCACTAGGACTTTGTTGATAAGTTTTTTCTCCTTGTTTTTCCTTGTTTCATACTTAAAGATTTTGAAATCTCCTATGCCTCCTCCACTATGTAGTCTAGATAGACTTTCTTCAAAGGTAGGGGTAGACCTCTTCAAGACTACTTCCTGTTCTTCTTCTTCACTTGATTTCAATTTCTTCTTTGAAGGTCTCATTATGATAACATTTCTTTTCTTCTTAGGTGGCTCCTCCTCCTTGAGTTCTTCTTTCTTTTCATTTTTTTCCACTTCATTTTATTTTTCTTCAATATCACCTTCTTAACATTTTGTCAGCAAAAGATGAGAGTTGGATTTCTTGGTTTCTTTTTAAATCTTTATGACCTAAGGAGTTTTGATCTCCAATGAGATTCTAGCCTCGAACCTCATAGGTACTAAAGTATGGTGCCTTAGGGTCTACTAGTTCATTCATAAGGGCTTCAATAACGTCTCTTGTATCATCTATGCTAACCTCATATCCTAGAGGCTTAACCCATGCCACTCTATGCCTTACTACCTAGATGTACACTTTTTCACAATCCTCTAGAATATAAATGTCATGCTCATAATCTCCCACTATTTTCTTAAAAATTTTAAATCTTTGCATTTTCTATTTTTAAATTTTGAAAATATGCATTCATTATACTTTCAAAATTATAACCCATTTCTTCTATGAATTCATTAATTTGATACAAAACTAGTGTAACCTTCTTCCACACCACAACTGTTGATATAGGATTGTTTTGAAGTGAAGAATTTGGATTGGAATAATAATTTTTTTGTCATTGATGTCAAGCTTGCTACTTTCTAGTAAGACAATTGATTAAATTATTTCAGTACTATCATCTATTTGATTGATGAAGAGGATTTGATAAAATAAGATAACAAGAGCAACTAGAGGAAAGGTTGAGCTATGGTATGAAAAAGTAATACAAATATTATTTAAGAAATTGATGATATAGTGTATTGACTATCTACTTAAGGCTGCAAAGATTGGATACACAGATTAAGTCTCAAAGAAAAAGTAAAAAAAATTGTGTCTACCAAGATTGACTGAGTGAACAACAGGAGCCAATCAAAGTTAGTGCAATTTGAGCAAAAATTTAGTTGGAGCTGAGAAAAGTAAAAGTTTAGTGTATGTTGAGTGAACATAGTTAAATGTGAGTAAATTTTAGTGGATGTCAAGAATTAGTACACTTTAGGATGTGCCAAGTAATCTACTACTAGTCTAGTGGAAGAACTATATGGAAGTCAAGTGACATCATAATGATGTCAAGTACTAGTATTCATGTTAAATCATGGATTTGGTGAATCTAAGCTAACTATTTTTTTTCTTGAATTTTGTGAAGCATATGGAAGACAACTATGATCATTTGGTGACACAAAATTCATGGTAAACCATATTGAGGTGAATTCAAAGAGGAGTGAAATTTTTTCTAGAAGGACTCAAATGAAAAGTTCAATAGATTCATTGAATCCTACCTAACCCTAAAATGGATGATCAAGGTTGAATGGTAAAAGATCTTAATTCTCTACATCTACATATGATTGGTCATAGGCAAGGCTAGTTATGTTCAAGAAACTAAGGGAGATAATGAGACATGGGGATGGCTTCATTTTAGTGACCAAATAGAAGAGACTAATATTGGCATGTGAAATGAGAGGGCTTAAGTGTACGAATTCATGAAGGGTGAAAAAGCTATCTGAGTTGAAGAGTATGAATGCCAAGCAAAGTGGAGGACTAAAATAGAGATATGTAATTTGCGAGTCAGTTGTAATTTTTTATCAGCTCAAGCCTTACTATTACTTTCTAATCATTGAATTAGTCTAGGATAAATCCTTCGGATTAAATTTGACCTAAGAGTCATTTGTAAATCCTTTAACTAGGTGAAATTCCAAGTGAATGGTCTAAAGTCTTGTAACAAGGCTCCCTCTTAATAGCATAAATGAAATTCTCTAATTAGATCACATTTAATTGTGTGTCCTATAAATATAATAGGGTTGGCTTTTCACATGGCATCACTTTAGAAGAGTAAGAATGAGTAGCATGTGACTGATGTTCTTTCTCAAATTGGGTTTCCACGTAAAATCCTTGTGTCAAATTTGTTATTGATTATGTTATGTTTCATATTTACCTTTCTACAAAGATTGTTTTCATGTAGGATAGTAACCTACAAAAGTTCAAGTATTCTATGATCTAATGGATGCATGCATGAATATGTTTTATGTATATGGGTTCACTAAGTTGTGAAAATTTTTATTTAGACATTTAGACATTAGATAACTAATTCACACCCTCTCTCAATTATTTTAAATAATTCCAACAATTGGTATAAGTGGCATATTCCTTAAGAGGGCTAGTTTGAAGGTCCTAGAAGCAAAAGTTCAAGATGTCAAGAAGATAGGTAGCCAAGCCTAACAAGGAGAAATTTCCTTCATGTTAGAGTTTGATGAAGCTACACTGAGGAGGTCTTGGAGACCATGAATAGTATACCATCATCACTAAGCTTGTTGACCCTATTGGAGCCCTAAATATTGATGACTTGAGAAAGAAGAAAGAACATAACTAGGCAATGTTGGAGATTTCCTTTGCCCTAAGTTATGCTAAGTTTGATGATATCAAGGACTATGATAGTGTAATAAAGGTATGGGATGCTCTTCAAACCTTTTATGGAGGAGATAGAAATATCTTGAGAGCCAAATATAAAAGTCTAAGAGGTAAGTTTAATGATATGAGAATGGAAGAAGGTGAGAATGTTAGTCAATATTTCTCTAAAAAAAAACTTGGTGTCAATGCTAGAAGAGGGGCTACTAGTAAGATAGATGACATTATTTTATTAAGAAAAATACTAAATTTTGTTTTTCCCATATGTTGTATTGGAATTTCTACCATACAATAATTGAGATGTATACCAAGTCCTAATTTGTCTCTTGAAAGTTTGGTAGGTAGGCTCTCTACTGTTGAGCTATCTAATTCTAATAAATTCAATTTTGACAATGTTGAATCTTCTTTTAAATTTATGATTTCATTGAGAGAACCTAATGAGAAGAAGAAGAAAAAGGTAAAATGTGTTTCCAGTGACAGTGATATAGATGATGAAGATGCAAAAAAATTTGAAGTACTACTAGCAAGGAGATTTCATAGAGGTAAAGGGAAATTCAAAGGTAAGCTACATAGCATATGTTTCAATTGCAATGAGATTGGTCATATTGTTGCTATATTTCTAGAGAAGAATAACAATAGGAGTGGACACAAATATAAAAGTAAAAAAAATGAGCACATTAAGGATTATAAAGACAAATGCAAGAAGTCTTGATACATTATAGAAGAGGAAACCAAAGATGGATCATTGGTAGTGGATGTTCACATCACATGACTAAAGATAAAAGTAATTTCATTACCATGAATTATTATGATGGAAATAGTGTAAGGTTTGGTAACAATGCACCTTATCTAATAAAAAGAAAATGATCATAGAAAGGATTATGTGTGAAAATTCTTATTATGTTGAAGGACTTACTATCAATTTTTAAGTGTGTCACAACCAAATAGTTTAGGTTCTAAAGTTGAGTTTGAAAATAAGATAGCTAAGATCTATGAAAATTATGGGAAACTAATTGGACAGGTGATCAAACTAGAGGTAATCTATTCTACCTTGATATGAATGACACTACCTATCTTTTTCTAAAATTTGATGATACGTGGTTATGGCACACGAGGTTATGTCATGTTAAATTTGATAACTAAATCAATATTAGTAATATGAAAAGAGTCAAAGGTTTTCCTAAATTGAAGAGGCCAATTAATACAATTTGTAAACAATGTCAATTAGGTAAAATGACAAAGTGTAGTTTCAAAATTAGGACTCATACCACTAAAGGAATTTTGAAGATTGTTCATGCTGACTTGTATGGAACAATTAAAGTGCAAACCTGCAAAGGTGACAAGTACATTATGCTATTTGTTGATGACCTTTCTAGGATGATGACACTTATGTTTCTAAAATAGAAATTTGATGCTTACCAAATGTTCTAGTGGCACTTCTCTATAGTTGAGAAGGGAAAATGTAATAGATGAAATGTCTGAGGTATATGTTTTGTAATGAAAGAGGAATAAAAAGAAAAACATCTACAATTATTGATAGGAGGAATAGATTTGTAATGGGCTATGTTAGGACACTCATGATGGAGAAAAATGTTTCTTTAAAATATTGGAGAGAGGATGTAAGTACAATTTTCTATACTTTGAACTATTTTCAAGTCAAGAAAGGTACTCATTCAATGCCTTTTGAATTATGGTATGGATATTCACCTAATGTAAACTATTTTAACCTATATGGAAGAAAATGTTATATTCTCAGAGATAACAAGATCAAAAAATTTAGTACTAAAAGTGAACAAGGTCTATTCCCTAGTTATTCCATAAGAAGTAAATCTTATAAGTGTTTAAATTCTAACAGTAACAGAGTTGTGCGAAGTGTAAATTTCAAATTTGATGAATATACAAAGCTACATGAGCTTGAACCTATGAAGGAACCAGTGGAATAAAATTCTTTTGTATACTTTTATGAAGGTATGCCTGATGATGAAGATGTTCTAAATCAAACTATAAATTAATAGCAAGTTTTAGTGACTTCTAAGTCACACACCATGAATGTTGAGCTGCATTTAGGAACTGAGTCACGTACAAGAATTGTGAAATAGTCAGGTGTTGAGTTGGAGACATAAGCTAAGACACATTCTAATTCTGAGTGTAGTATAGATGAAAGAGATGTTGAATTACTAAATAGTTAAGTACATAGTGATTTTGAAGTTGACAATCCCAATGAGGAAAGAGGAGTAGAACCAAGATTGTCAAAGTATGTCAAAAGACATCAGCATATGTACAAATTATTGGAGATAAAGATGCTATACCTGTGACAAGAAACAAGATGAGAAATGATACATGTTTGTTGAGCATGCATGACCATAAAATAGTGAAAGATGCCTTAAAAGATGAGGACTTGAGTAAAACCATGAAAGAAGATACTAATTAGATTGAGAAGAAAAATAATGTACTCTAGTTCCCAGATAAGATGGTAAGAATGTATTAGAACCAAGTGGGTATATAGAAAGAAGCTAGATGAAAATGGTGAAGTCACAAGAAATAAAGAAATATTAGTTTGCAAAGGTATGCACAAGAAGAAGGAACTGACTATGGAGAAATGTTTTCCCCTGTTGCAAGAATGGAAGGAGTAAGAAATCTACTTGCTTACTCTACATTCAAAGGTTTCAATGTTTATCAAATTGATTTGAAGTCAACATTTTTGAATGGCATATTAGGAGAAGAGGTTTACATAGAACATTGAGAAGGATTTTTTAATTCTAACAAAAAAAACATGGTATGTAGTGTACATAAAGCTTTATATGGTTTAAAGAAAGCACAAAGGGTATGGTATGAAAGGATTCACAATTGTCTTGTGAAGATAAGATTTGAAAGGACTAATGATAGCAACAATCTATACTTGAAGACAAAAAAGAGAAAACATACTTTACTATATAAATTTTTGTTGATGATATCATATTTTGAGGTCAAGATACTCTATGTATAGCTTTTGAAAATGAAGTGAAGAAATCTATGTTTTGGAGGGATCGAGTTCTTTGTGGGTTTGCAAGTACATCAGATGAAATAAGGTAAAAAATTTTGATTAAAAGATTCCAAAATAGTTAGCACACGTATGGCAACATGATACAAGTTGTCAAAGATTGATTATTCAAGTAAGGTGAATCAAGCATTACACAAGTCTATGATTGAAAAAATACAATATGGTGTACATATAAGGCCTGAAATTGCATTATTTTTTGAGATAGTTGTAAGAGTCTCTACAAATCCTAAGGAGAATCACTTGATGACCATTAAAAGAATAATGAGATATTTTAAAGGAACAACAAACTATGGTCTATACTTAAAGAAAAATGAAAAATTTGAGGTGAGAAATTGTATAGATGTTGATTGGGCTAGAAATATTGGTGACAAAAAATGTACAAGTGGAGGAGCATTTTTCTTGGGAAAGAGGTTGGTTACCTAGACCTGTAAGAAAAAAAATTGCATATCTCAATCATTTGTTGAAGTTGAATATGTGATTGTCCCACTAAATTGTACAAACATTGTATGGATTAAATGATTACTAAAAGGTATGAAAGAAGAAATTATTGAACCTATGATACTTTATTGTGATAATAAAAGTGCTATAAATATATCAAAGAACCTTGTGATGCACACAAAAACTAAGCACATTGAAATAGACTATCATTACTTCAGAGAGTTAGTCCAAAAAAAAAAGTGAAGATGGAATATTTGAATACAAAATAATACATAGCTAATATATTCATAAAATATTTACTTAAGGATGCTCATGAGTATCTAAGAGATAAAATAGTGGTGATATCCCTATCCAAAGCTATTTAAGAAGCACAACTAGTTCCCTCCATAAATTGTGTTGAATATTTTATTTTACAAATTGATGTAGTAGATTTTACTTTAGTAGCTACCTAGAGTAATCAAAGAGTTGGAACAAAATACTAGACACAAGCTAGCTGATAGATGGAGAAACTAAAATTATTAACATCTATATGTTGAGATGACATGTCTTTGGAATTATTTTCAAAGAGGAAGAAATAGTAAAGGGAGAAATCAAGAATACCAAGAAAAATGGGAAAGAGGGAGAGATACTTAAAAGAAATATTTACTCAGAGAAAGATAGAGTAAAAGGAGATAGTGTACCTTAATATACATTTACCTAGTAAGAGGGAGAAAAGATTAAGTAATATATAAGAAATAAGGACAGATAGTGAGATAGATATCAGAATATGAAAAAGAGGGAGTGATTAGAAAAAGTTAGAAGGAGAAGCCCTACAAGATGATAGATGAAGGGAGTCACAAGGATGAGTTGATTTTCTATTGATCATAATAGAATTTTGTAGCCTATAACAAAGATGAAAGATGTTGATAGAGGGAGAATTTTAATACAAAAAATTATTTTATTTTTGGTATTGTTTTTGGTATTGGTTTTCCATCAATGCCAAAGAGGTAGATTGTTGATTTAAGATTATTTTGAAGTGAAGAATCTATAATAGAAAAAACATTTTTTTCTCACTAATCTCAAACCTACTACTTGATGGTAAGAAAACTACTTAGCTGATTTTAGTACTATCATCATTTGACTGATGAAGAGGATTTGATCAAATGAGATAACAAGAGCACCTAGAGGAAAGGTTGATTTATGGTATAAAAAGGGAATACAAAGATTAGTTAAGAAAATGATGATATAGTGTATTGATTATCTACTTAAGGCTACAAAGGTTAGATACACTATTTAAGTCTAGAAGAACATCTAAGAAGAATTGTGTCTACTAAGCTTGACCGAGTGAATAGTAGGTGCCAAAAAAATTTAGTGCAAGCTAAGAAGAAAATTAGTTGGAGTTAAGGAAAGTGAAGATTCAATGTATGGCAAGTGAACATAGTGTAAGCCAAGTAAATTTTAGTTGATGCCAATGATTAATAAACTTTAGTATGTGTCGAGTAATCTAGTATTGGCCGAGTGGAAGAAAACAATGGAAGCTGAGTGACAATATATTGATGCCAAGTACTAGTATTCATGTCAAATCATAGATTTGATAAATCTAAGATGACTATTTTTTTTTTCTTGAATTTAATGAAATGTGTGGAAGCTAGCTATAATGAGTTGGTGGCACGAAATTCATGGTAAAGTATTTTGAGTAAAATTCAAAGAGGATTGAAGAAGTTTCTAGAAGGGACTCAAATGAAAAGGTGGATAGATTCATTGAATCGTATCTAATCCTACCTGAACCTAAAATGAACAATCAAGGTTGAATGGTAAAAGACCTTAATTCTCTACATATAGAGATGGTTGGTTAGAAGAAAGGTTGGGCATGTTCAAGAGAATGTGAGAGACAAGGAGTCCAGGGTGTTACTTCATTTCAATGATTGAACATAAGAGACTACTATTGGTATGCATAGTGAGAAGGCCTAAGTGTATAAATGCTTGAAGGGTGAACAAGCTATTAGAGTTGAAGAGTGTGAATGATAAGAAGAATGAAGGACTGAAATAGAGATCTATAATATGTAAGTGATTTGTAATTTTTTATTAGATCAAATCCTTTGGGTTAAGGTTGACCTAAGAGTCATTTGTAAATGCTTTAACTTGGTGACATTCAAAGTGAATGGTCTACAGTCCTCTAACAAGGCTCACTCCTATTAGGATGAATGAAATCCTCTAACTACTCATAGTTTATAGTGTTTATTATAACCTTTAATAGGGTTAGCGTTTCATAGGGAATTACTTTAGAAGAGTGAAAATGGGTAGCATGTTATAGGTGCTTTTTCCTAAATTGGGTTTCCTCATAAAATCCTTTTTTCAAATGTGTTATTCATTCTATTATGTCTCATATTTATGTTTTGGCAAAGATTTTTTTGACTTAGGATAGTTACCTATAAAAGTTTAAGTATTGTATTATTCAATTGATGCATTCATGAATATGTTTCATGGGTATGGGTTCACAAAGCTATGAAATGTTTTATTTAGACATTTGGGCAAGGATAATAGATTCACCCTTGATCTCAATTATTCTAAAGAATTCCAACAAGATCCTTTGGAAGAGAATAAATTTTGAACATAAAAGAATAAATAAGTTGATAAAGATCTAAACTTGCATGGATTGTTCTTTGATGACCAAATGTTGTCCACAATTTTGCTCAACTAATTATGTTGCCTCTTAGCAAGGTCAAAAGATAATTTTTTCTTCACATATTTGAATGCTAGGTCAACATCTTCACATGGAATGTAGTTTAATCAATTAGAGTTGTACATCTTGTGGGGCTATAACATGGATGCTAAACTTTATCTCAATGTTAGACACCCCATTCAACTTCATACCTCTGTTATCCCATCTAAAATGAGTCCTCTTTGTTAGTTCAACATGACCTAAGGTTTTCGTGGTATATTCCTTGATCAACATTAGCAACCCTAGAATTTTGTATATCATCTTCTTGGTGATTTAAACATGTTCATCCAACAAAAATGAATCTTGTGAACTTGGCTAAGCATTTTAACCTAATCAATTTCCCTTGGAACTCTCATGGCATATATAGGATATGTGTTAAACCTTTTGTCTTCAAATGTTTCTACTTGAGTTTAAAGTTCCCATCCAAACATAACTCATTGAACACCCAGTTCATTTCTAGGGCTCCTAACACTTGAATTGAATAGTGGTAATATGACTAAATATCATGGATAAGGTGTACCTTGGGTGAAATTTATGTATATGCTCCAAATGGGTTAGGTTCTTCAATAATCACTAGACTTAGTTTTAATATTGGGACTTTATAATTGACTCCTTAAACTAACATCATTGTACCTTTATTTACCTCGGTACTAGAGTATCTCATACTACTTCATCAAACATCAAATGCTAAAATGAACTTTGAAGAAATTTCTTTGAATCACTCGAGGGCTCTGGAATACTCTTCACTCTATTTTCTCTAAAAATCATGGTGAAACAATGACCTACGATTTTCCTTTTAACAAAATTCAATATTAATATCACCATTAATGCATTATACAATAGTTTTCTTGGTGATAGGTTATCCTCAACTTGGCTAAGTCTTCATTTCTCAAAAGATACCTTTAACTCAACAAATTCATCAACCTGACAAAGTATTTAACTAGACATATTCTTCAACTTGGCAAATTTTTTGACTCAACATGAACTATTAACTCACCATTAACATCCAAGCTTGGTTAGGTCTTACAAGTTGACCATACATGGTAAGGTCTTGGACATTAATTCATCTGTCATCATAACTCAATGATCCTTATGAGTCTAGAATGGTTATATGGATCTTCTACTTATTGAATGGAACTATTGTGAGATATCTCCTTCTGAATAATAGTTCCATTAATATCTATGCATAGCTAGTTTGAAATGGTTGAGTCATCCAACTCATCAACTTGGGTGTTAACACTTTCAAAACTCTAATTTGTGTCCTTAGCAGATTTCCTTATCCATTGCTATCTCATGTGACTTTTGATATTGTTAGCCTTTTCTTTCTTTTCATCTTTACTTCTTCCTTGGTTTATATAGTTCTTGGCAAGATTTCCAAGTTCTGTACATGCAAAACATCTCTTTGTAGTGCTACTCTTCCTTGTCTGTTGTTTTATTCAATTTACTCCAATATGCCCAAACTCACCACAATATTGAAATCTACATCATGTGTTGTAATCCTAACCAAATCTAGCTTTGATTATTTGTTTTGATGGGTTTCATTTCTTAGTCTTGTACTCGAGAGATTTGTGTCCTTGTTTGTTGCAATTGAAACACTTTCCTTCAAACTTAGGTTTCTCCATGCATTTACTTTTGCTATGTCCTAGTTTTTAGGAACTATAACACTTTCCACTAAACTTTGATTCTCCATTGCTCCAACACTTTTTTAATGTATGTATTATATTTCCATAATGATTACATGTAGGCCTTTTGTTCTTTTGAGTTCCTTGCTAAGATTATTCACCTCCTTCTATGTATCATAATCCTTCATTACTGTTGTGTCTAAATTCATTTTTCTCATTCAAATAATTCATACTTTCTTTATGGTAGAGTAAATAATTACTTTTTAATTATTTATTCTATTTTCTTAAGTTTACTTAGATAAATGCAGTTAGTCTTTATTCATCATCTAGGAGTTGTTCATGAATTCTTGACACTCCACCTTTTGTGGATGTATGCTTAGTTGTCACACTTATCTCCTAGCATCTTCTAGCTTGTTCTAGAAGCTTCCTTGAGGCCTTCATATTTAGGCTCTCTCTTTGTATTTTATAACTCTTAACTCTTTTCCAAGGCATATTGTATAGCAATATATTTTCTTTGTTTGTAATATCTTCTCTCAAGTCTATTTAATGCTTTCCCAAGCTCTTCCTCATTCCTTCTATGGTTTCTCTTCAACAGTCTATTTGCATGCAAGTGATATTCACACACTAAAGTTGAATTACATCAACTTCTACATGTTATCAGAGACTCCCTGTTGCTTCTCTGTTGAAGGTACAAACCTTAGTTTGTTTGTGCATTTTTCTTCAATTGGGAGGAGTGAATTTTTTAGGCACTTTGGGCCTAAATGAATGTGTCCATTGAGTTCAGAAGGCACTTTATAGTTAGAATCCATATAAATTTTTTCAATTTTGGCTTCCAAGCATATGGGAAAATTTTTTACGGTGTTGCTATGGTGTTTGCCACCACTACAGCCACTACTGCCAACCACCGCTGCCACTCCATGGCCTTGCCAACACAACACTCATGTGTAGTCCTTTACATGTTTGGATCACTCATTGAGTGTCACTTAACATGGGTGCCATGTTGGCGCTTGCTACATGGCCCCCACCACACCACCGACTATGTCAACATTTTTGCCACATGGCCCTACTAGGTGGCATTTTTTTCGCTATGAAAGCCCCTAGGCCGTCAAATTTAACCTAGGATTTTTCTAATGTCATCATGATGTTATTGTACGTTAGCACAACTTACAGGCTCTCTAGTGTCATTTTTGACCTCTAGTTTATTTTTTTACCATATCTTGAGCATACAGATATATTTTTCCAATTCAAAAGAAGCACTAGAAACATAATTACGAGACAAAGATATTGGTGTAGGTATTTTTTGGTTTTGATGTAGTTTAGTGCCTCAATTTTGTAGTCAAAGTACAAAGTCAATTTTTTTACTCTGGCAAGCTTATCTTTTGCATCCCATCTCTATTTTTTGAAAACACTATGGTTTTGGCAAGCTAGTTCTATGGAGTTTTTAGAAATGCTGTCATTTCCATTAGATTCTACCCCATGCTCTTTCTATCATGCTTTTGGAACTTTTTCTATATGGTGGATATCTTGGGTGTTATAGGTCTGAGGAAAGTTTTCTTGGCATGTGATTCTTTGGTTTGGGTTAGACTACTGTACTATATTTTGTATTAGCTTGTTTTCCTTTTTGATCATTGTAGCTATCATTTTTAAGCATCTTTATGCAAACACATTGAGATAAAGTGTCTCTCTTGCATTTCAAGTTTAGAAAAATTGTTTTGATATAGTTGTACTTGTACTATTTTATAAAGCACCATGGGGGGATAATTATTTTCTACTTCTGCGCGCTCTTCCTTTTTTCCCCATTCAACATCGGTGACCATGCCTTTATATGTGTTTTCTACCTCTTCAACTCTCTTTTCATTCTTGGTTCTTTCTGGAGGACACTTTGGCCCACCTTCTCAATTGCTTGTCATCTCACCTCATCTACATTAAGGTGGGATTATTCTATTGTTCTAATGCTTCTTTGGTTTGATGGTTCATTAGTGTGAACTATGTATTTAGTACATAATCCTATATACTAGGTGATTGCAGTGGCTGGCTACCTATGCGTTCCAGTGAGATGGATCATCTACCATATAAAAATGCTCAGTTCGTGCCTTCTTCTTCCATAGAGGTTGTTCGGATCAGCAATTTCTTTCTAATGATAGAGTTGTAGCTTCTTTCTAATGATAGAGTTGTAGCTTCTTCATGCTTAACAGAAATATAAACAACTGACTAATTGTTAAGTAACTAATAGACAAAAGAGTTGACCTTAATTTCAACATCTCCCTCTTACTAAGGATGGTTTTCTACACAATATTCACATAAAGTATACCTAAAGTATACAATATTTCTCTTCATTAAAGCCTTGCTTAAGATGTTTGCAATCTACTCATTTGTTGGAATGCACTACAACTTCATAGTCCATTTTTGTACATAATGTCTAATTAAGTGGTACTTGATCTTAATGCACTTTGACTTTTCATAAATCACTAGATGCTCAAAATTTTTTATGCAACTCTTTCTATCAAAATAAATGATTGTGAGATCTATCTTTGTTGACACAAAATACTACACCCTTTCTTGAGGTATGACCCTCAAATAGCCTCATGTAATATGGAAATTACCTCAAAGTTTGGGACTTTCACTTTGAGGTTGAATCTTTGGACAAGTATGGCTTCCTTACAATTAGGATCCACCTGACTACTCTTTGAAGGAAAAGGGAGAAGTAGGAAAAGAAAACTACCTAGTTTAATCTAAAGTGGGTGATGTACCTAGAGTGAATTTGGTCCCAAATTTTTCTACACCTACAGAAAACAATAATAAAAGCCTGAAATACATTAGACTTATCTTTAATCTATTTGCTAAAGAGAGATATAAGCATGAAAATAATGAAACATTGAAAGGAAAAAAAATATTCATTTATGTAATGATTACGAGAAGATTGAACACAACATGTAAACATAGGAAAATAGAAATAATACATTTGCTACAAGGCATGTACATGTACTAGACAACAAAATGAAAAAAAGAAGGTAAGGAAAAAAATATTTCACTAATAAAAGGCCACGTTGTATAGCATAATGCTGCTACAACATATAGGTAGAGAAGAACCCTTTACAAATATTTATAATTTCCTTTTATAGTGTTTAGGCATAACTCTGATATTATATTTAGTTCAAACTCTAACCAAGTAGAGTTGAGATTTTTGAGGAGCAATAATTATAGAGAAAAATAAATCATGATCAAATGAAAACCCCCATAAAAGAAGTCAAATATTTTACATGAAAATATGGCTTTGAATGGGTAAAAATAGTGACCATAATTATTTTTGTTGGGTAGATGGTTAAGCAACTATAGGGAGGAAGAAAACATTAGGCATGGAGAACATTAATAGGTAGTTGCAGTTGATCAAAAAGGTTTATTTGCAATTAAAGAGCTACTTTTTTGTTCTTGACATGCCAAGTCATCCATGTCACCAAGTCAAAAGTAGTCAACCATTTGAACTCGCCATGTGGGCCAATGCCCCTTGAAGTACCCTACCATCTCATCCAATTGTTATCTTTATGTTGACCTCCTGACTACCCTTGATTGTAGCTTTGCAGTCTCTTTTCCGATTTAACTATTTAGCGTTTTGAAACTATGATTTCCCTTCATTTGTTACTTGATCACTAAATTGTGACTTATGTATCCATTATCCTTGTAACTATTGTAACTCCATGATATTATAACATTATCCTATATGCAACTTCATAGTAACTAAAGTTTTAACATTTATTTCACCTACGATGTTATGACACCTCTATCTTTGACTATGTTTCCTCATCACAAATTGTTTTCACCTTTTCCTCTTAACTACATTGACCTAATGAACACCATGATCACCACTTTGTAATCAATTTATGCTTTATCATCTAAAACTAGAGATGAGGTGAATGAGCATTTCCTTAGATTTTCTTGATTATTTTTACCCAATCAGTGCTATCTCAAACCATTTATTCTTTAAGGCCCCAACCATGATAACACAACACATTGAAGCATCCATTCCTCTTAGGTGAATGTGTGACTAAGGCCATGCTAAAAAATTCACTCAGTCATAATAGAAAAAGAATCTAAGTACTTAATTGTCATGACTTGGCGAACAAAAGAAAACATAGTGTATTCACTGCATCATAGCATAAGGTGTTACAATTAAGAGGAATGGCTTGATTGTGTGATCAACATGAAATTGACCCCTAACCAAATCATTACACTTAGAGCTTTAATATTCATTTCACCTACAAAATTATGAAATCAATTATCTTTCCTTTGTCACCATTTTATAGCTTGGAAAGGAGGTTGGCATCAAATGCCTATGACCCTATGAAGATTGTCCTTAAACATGATCACCTAGTCATAACTGCAAATAGATACCTATCATTTTACCATATAAAGTTGTAACCAAAGTAGTCACTACTTTGCAACACTAACCCTAAGTTAGACCTAACCTTCTATGATGAAGTCATCAAGAACATTAGAGAGGATCACCACTCTAACCATGGTTTATCCTTAATCCTCTATGTTGTTGTGATAAACTTAATGGACTATGGCATGTTGACTTCTTTCATGGTCATGCCTTAAATATTGGAGTTCATCGATGAAGTGCATTGATTGAAATGATCAGTCCTCATTTGATGAAATATTCTTTCCCCCTGTGATGATGCAAAAAGGAAATCAAAAGTGCTTTGTCCACCATGACATGAATCCATTTGTCGCATGCTTGTGATCTGAATACTAGTCTTAGTTGAACACCCTATAAATGTGTGTAGAAGAGGTTTTTGCCACTTCATAGCTCTAACTGTGGTTTTCCCTTTATTGCATGCAAAGTTACAACTCTTTTCAAACTAAATATTATTGCACGATCATAAACTATAACTAGATGCTAGCATAAACTATGGCAAAGCTACACTAATGGTTAACTTAGCTATGTTGTGCCTTCGTGGTCCATCTTGATGATTAAGCCATAACTATAGAAACCAAGTGAAAAAAGGAAAATGTATGTTCATGACATGAGATAACATAAGATCATACCATGCAATATGAAGAAAATGGTTAAGACTTAGGGAAATAAAGAAAAATACGTTTTGACAAACCTTTTATGTGTCCCTCTAAAGCTTGTATGACAATAGATGAATAGTCCAAAGGATGTGGATCAAGGCTGCCACCATGGTTCTTTGAAATTGGTCAATCTTGGAAAGGGGGGGGGGGGTGGGGGTGGGAATGTCAAAATGGTTAACAAGCTTCTAATAAAATAGCCAACCTAGAAGTTTTAAAATATAGATATCCAAATGTGCATCCACAATATTTTTAATATACTCAACCTTTATAGAACTCAATGTAACTACCTTTTATTTCCTACTATACCAAGAGAGTTCTTGTGATTCCAAACAAAAGCTAGAAGCTAAAGTTCTTATCATTTTAGGTGTAGTGCTTACTCAATTTATATGAAAATAAGCATGGAGATTTACTCTATCCCTCTAAATATACCATAATCCATAATTAGCTATGCCTAAAAGATATTAAAAATATGTTTTGAAGCTACCTATTATAGTTGCTAAGGTTAAACAAAAAAATAGATAAGTGATTTGACTACAAAAAAAAACATCTAGTCTTGTATTAAATAGATATGTAAGAGATTTAGTAACCTATATATATATATATATATATATATATATATATTGAAGTATATATCTTATTCTACTTGGTTAAAAAATGTGAGAAGATGAGTGCACTATCTTCCATCCTAAAAAACTTTAGGGTATTAACTATGTATTTTCCTTGTCCAAGGAAAATATCTCCCTCATTCCACCATAAATTTAATCTTTGGTAATGCATCAACCCCAAATCAATCTCAAAAGTTCTCTTGTAAGTTTCATTTTGTAGTTTGATATAACTCTGTCAAACTATATGTAAAAAAAATCAACTTAAAATGCCAATATTAGAGGATCACTCTTTACCATAATATAGAGTATGTTTAGATCTTCTTCACTCTCGAGGAAACAAAATATTTGCAATTAACTTCCAATATATGCATACTATGCGTAGGGAACTCTATTGAGATGAAATAATTTTCTAATCAACTTGCATACATGGGAATCCTTTTAGTTCACCTCAAAATCCTCTAGTTTATGAAAATATCTTCATCAATTAAACCATTAAGGAAGCTTATCTTTACATTGATTGATAAAATCCTACTATGTTTCTATAGAATTGATATCCATGATACATGAATATCTATCTATTAGGGAAAAATTCTTATCATAGTCAATCCCTTCCTTGTGTATGATCCCCTTAGCTAAAAATGTGGCTTTAAAATTTTCCACACTAGGATTATTACATACTTAATCATATACAATCATGACAAGCTGACTATTAACTTTATTACATTGGTGGCACTACCTTGCATACACTATTACTAATTATGGAAGAGTACTATTCTGCAATAGCATTTATACATGCATATTTATTGAATAACTCTTGAAATATTAAAACCTTCTGATCAACCAGTTGATTTATACATGACACACATATCAAAACAACACTTAGAAGTATTCATGTTTTTGATTAAATATTCTAGAGAATTAATATATTTTTGTGCCTCTCTTAGTTCATATTAAATAACTCTATTCCATATTATACAAGACTAAGGTTATGGAATTTTAGATTTTTCTACTTTTGATCCACTTTCTTTACTAGCCTACTCAGTTCTTTAGCTTATGTAATTGAACTATAAGGAATCTGAGCTACTTAATCCTTGGGTGCCTATTCTTTTTTTAAGGATCTTCATCAAGCTCTCAGACATTCAAATAATTCTCTCATCCTTAAAACTACAATCCCTACATAAAAGAATGCTCCTAAGAGAAGTTGAACGTAAATTTGATAGAAATTATTAGTTTGATTGTAACCATTAAGGATACCCTCTTTGTAAATTGGTTTCATTTCAAAACAATTATGCATGGGAATGTGTGATAGACATGGAACCCAACAATGTAAATGTGGTCCTAATTTAGTTTTCTTCTATCGTGTGACTCGTCTAGCTTTTTATATTGCAGCTACTTGTAGAGATCCTATTTGACAATTAAAATATAGTTTTGAAAGCCACTACATATAAAGTAAAGGAAAATTTTGATCAGGAAGTATGGTCTTAGAGTCTCCACCTATTTACAACTCCCATACATATTCATTGTTGGAATTTGTGCCAAAAGATCAATTAGTGAGAAAATAAGATATTGGTTGATGATCATTGTCATCGAGCAATAGCATATAGATTGAGTGGAGATCGAACATAAGTGTATGTATGAATCAAGCCATCATCGAGCACTATATATACCAAGCAGTTACATGTATGTCAAGAAAAGACTTAACAAAGCTAGACATGCTCAACTAAGTCATGAGTGTTAGAATTTTTAGAATAACTAAGAGAGGGAGGTGATTTAGTTATCCTCAAGTCCAAATGTATAAAATTATCTTTGAATAAATTCAAAAAACTCAATCAAACTCATGAATAACATATCAAATTAAAATTTTCATCATTTATCAACTTATTCTTTTCATTTTGCTTTCTAATAAGTATATGAAGACTGTAAGAATAACATCGTAGTTAAAAATAAACTTCAAAATTTAAAATTTTATGTTGCATAAAATGATAGAAAACTTCTACACAAATGTTTAACACTAGTATTTAATGTGGAAAACCAATTTTGGTAAAGCCACCAACTACCATGCTACTACTTTTCACTCTTCTTAAGCAAGATCCATTAGGAGCCAACACTATTAAAGGTTACTAAACACAGTATTAGGATCTATAGTACTTCTTCTCTAGACATCTATTATGACCAACCTCATTGTAATTGAAACACATAAACGGTAACTTACCTTTGAACTTTTCTTTACCTCTATGAAATATCTTTACAAGTAGTGCTTCAAGTTTATCTACATCTTCCTCATACGTATCACACTCACTTGACACATATTTTGTCTTTTTCTTTGTATTTTTCTCATTAGGTTCCTTTAATGTCAACCTTGATCATCCATTTTAGGGTTAGGTAGGATTCAATGAATATTTACTATCACTGGAAATTCTTTGTCAGTCAAATAATACCGATACTTGACTAATATTGTTCTACTTAACAATGCTTAATTTCCTTAATCTTTTTCTTTAGATACTCGGTTACTTGATAAATTTTTTTTTCTCAATAGGTCTTAATTCATTTCTTATTGTAATGAATAAAAAATACATTATCCTATCATCTACTAATTAATCAGGTGCCTATTCTGATTCCATAACACTTTCACATCTTAATTCAACCTTTCACTATGTCATCTAATGATCTCTTCTTCTCAAATCATCTTCATCAGTCAAATGATATGGCACTCTACACTATTAGTAAATGACTAATAAATAAGTTTTGACTTCAATGAAAAAATAATAATTATTCCATATTTACAACTCCAACAATATCCCTCTTTTGCATTGATGGAATCACCATCAAAATTAACATGTTCCAAGTTACCATACAATTCAAAAAGTAAAGAACACTTCAAGTGTTTCACTGCTCATCTCCCTCTGTGTTTGTGTTATGTCTTTCTTAGTTTTGCTTTGATTCTCATCCAATAAAATCCTAGAATGCTCCATCTATCTATTCAACACATACTTCTATTCTCTCCCTCTTACTAATAGGAATGGTAACTGTCATACATATCCACTAACTAGATCTCTCTCTCTCTCTCTCTCTCTCTCTCTCTCTCTCTCTCTCTCTCTCTCTCTCTCCTCCTCTCTCTCTCTCTCTCTCTCTCTCCCGCTCTCTCTCTCTCTCTCTCTCTCTCTCTCTCTCTCTCTCTCTCTCTCTCTCTCTCTCTCCTCTCTCTCTCTCTCTCTCTCTCTCAACTTTTATGGTAATTTGATCAAACTCTCCCTCTTTGACAAACTGCCAAAGAAATTTTATTCACCATATCAAGTCCTGTGTCAGATGTCTGATTTGTCATATAAATATCACCTATTTCTAATCTATGATATTTCTTCCTCTTCCATCAGGTAACAAATTCTTTTAGCTTTTCTTAGTACTTAACTTCACTTCTAACATTTATGGATATCCTAAATTGTCATTTCCTGCATCAACATGTAAGATATTCTGATAACAACATTTGATGCAATGATACATTTCTTCTTAGCTTTTTTTAGATAGGGGAATAACCCTAGCTCACCTCGTAAGTACACATATTATTGTTTACATATAAACAAAATTATAGATCCTGATTCAATTATTAATTATTCATGCACACTTTAGATCCCACCTTGGGAAATTTATGGAGATACTCATAGCTTTCTTTTCTTAGAGGATGTTGCAATAGATTTTCTTGTACCTTTTCTACATGTGAATTTATTATGCTTTGATGATCTAATAGTGTAGATAAGATTGATTATATGAGAAGGTTTACATTATCATATGGATCAAATAGTTGTTTCCTAATTCTCACTCTCATATTTAGATCCCATCTCAATTACCCTCATCTTTTGTTATCGTTAACTAGATTAATATTGAGTCATACATATCATTCATTGATTATGTGTGACAAGGTATTATTCATCCAAAAAATAGCTACTTAATATTCATACCATGTAGACATTTAATCATCATTTATGGAGTCCCATATAATAGATTTGAAGGATTATTTTGAGTAACTTCAGAACATCTTTTTTGATGGGTCCTTAACAATTCTTTCAACTTATCTTTATCACTAGTTAATCTCTTTTTATATATATTTTGTAGATTATTTATTCATAATGTCCCACAAATATCTTATTAGAAAATTATATCATCATCAATCACACATGTAGGAAATTTTTAAAAATATACACAAGAACAAATTATTTAGATTTAGACTCATAGTTCTTATAATTCATGGGAGTGGCTTCTCGAATCTCTTGTAAATTTGTTTCTTTGAAAGAGAGTAAATAGTTTTTATAAGTAGTGGATCATATTATATATTTTGGGATTTACCACTAGGTCATGAGCTACATAATTATTAGGGGATTCATATCCCAATTTTCTCTCTTATGGCAGTATTTATTATATTTCTTTAATAGATTTAGTACTTAGGGGAACCTCTTGAGTCCTTCATAATTATCATGTGTACTTTTTTTTTCATTGCATATTTTACTTTTCAATAGCAATAATTTTCTCATATGGTTTTCCTCACTTTCTCATTTAGAAAGACCTCATTCGTGTGGGTTATACTACATCTATGCATTGATGTATACATGAGTACCTCATTCATGCTATCTTATTGCAATTATTATTATCTTTTATATTCTCCCTAACTTAAGCATGATTTGAAGTGTTAGATAAATAAGGACATATTATTTAATGGTTTGTTAGTTAAAACCTATGATTTCTTTTTATTTAAGCTAATCTTTGATCTATTTCAACTATAGTTAAGCTTAATTTATCTCCTACTATACATTTTTTCCGACCTTCTAAATTTATAGTTATGAAATCTCTTTCTTTACACAAGTTAAAGAATTAAGTCATTGCAATTTATTCTCTTATTTTATTTATTGAATCGATACAAAATTTTATTGTTAAACTATAGAGCATAGATTATGTTTTCTTAACCTAGTTTACAAAGCATTTTTATGATCTCCTTCTCTCTCTAAACTTATAATAAATTTATAAACCTAAGTTATTATCACACAATCCTTTATTTACCATCATAGGTATTAGAAAATTGATAAATAGAATGAAATCTAAAATCTATGAATGTCATGAAATTGAAATTCATTCCAATCTTAAATTATGATTGTTGAAGAACAATAACCAAGTTGAAAACTATAGAAAATATATATTAAATTTGAATATAATGATTTTTTTAAAAGCTATTTTTCCCCTTAAATACAAATTTTCCTTTCTGAATCTAAATATTTAAAATACTTACATAGAATCTCAAAATGTTTTAACACAAAAGGGGTTGGATGAGAAGCTTGAGTCCCTACCTATGGTGGACCAGTGGGAAGAAATTGTGGAAATTGGGAAAAGAATGTCACCTAACCATCAAGCCGATTATTAGATAAGCTAAGAAAAGGTGGAGACTTTGTTTTTCTTAAGTTATAATATTTTCTAATTCCATTTACAAACGATTCTTGGAATAAAACTTATAGAATATGCTTGGAGAATGCACTATTTGTTCCTATCACAATCATTTGAAATCATTCAATTTAGGTTCCACCTACAAAGGCTTTATGGAATAAAATTTATATTATGTGCATGAGGAATGTTGTGTTTCTTCAATCCCAATCATATTTTCCCAAGATGTTTAATACTATGAACAATATTTATTTGTGATGTATGGATTCCAATTTTAAAAAACTTTGATATAATACCTTTTTAAAAATATGTCATACATACAAACCAATAAAATTAAAATTATTAAATGAATTAGAAAAGAATAAAGTGAAGCTATAACTATGACTCAATAAAATAAAATAAAATATCTAAAGGAATGTAATAGATAACAAGTTTTGGAAAGATAGATGAACAAATATTGTTGAAGAAAATAAAAATATTTTGTAGACCATTGCAATTATAATAAAAAAACATGCTAAATATAATACCTTACAAAATGAATAAGACAAGAGTAATCACAAACTATTTCTACCCAATTGGTATTATCTTTGATAAATATTGGACATCTTATTTAATATATGAATTTAGATTCAAAATCTTTATTTAATATATTTCTTAAACAAACTATTGTTTTCAACCACTAGTCCAAAATATGGTGAATCCTAGAACCTTAATTCAATATCAATATCAGATACTCAAAACATTATCTCGAAACACAGATAAGACATTATGTATGCAACATGTTGAAGTAGAGACTAGGCAAACTAAGTATATCATTGTATCCTACAAGCTATTATCTATCCAACATGTCATAAACCATTCCAACATGTTAGAAAGAATTGGATATAATGTTAGGCCAATATAAAATGTTTAAAGATATGATGATCCTTGGTACACTCATCAAATGAAAGCATTTGTGTGAATACCTCTATTAGAACTGTACGAAAAATGTGGAAGCACATGTAAGGCACTCAAATTGTTTGAACAATTATAAGTGTCTATTCAAGAATTTCAATAAAATATAATGTATGCAATATCTAACTGTAAAATCAAAAAATGCAAAAAAAAATCTTATTTTTTAAACTACTAATAAAAATCCTTGTTTTTCCTAAACATGACACAAGAAACAATTCATTTTTCTATTTTATGTCAAATTTTCTCAATATAAAATAAGAACTACTGCTAAGAAAAATTAAAAGCCAATCCAAAAAGAGTTAAAATCTAGAAATCTGATTTAAGGGAACTTTTCTCTTTAGATGGTATAAATGGGTTCGCTTTGCAATTTCCTTAGGTCCCAATTAAATTTTTTTTAAAAGTGTAAGAATGAGTCAAAAGCATTTGTCCCCACCTTCTAAACATAGAAGATTTATATATGTTTGCAAAATTCACAAATAACTATTCCTTAAAAAATATTCTCATCTCTCTTGAATCAACTAATTATAGTTGATATAATGGACTAGGCATGAATCCATAGAGCCAAATAAAAACCAAGGGCAATGAGAGCACATCAAGGATTTTGCAATCAAAAATTTGTGCAAAAATGTCATCCTAATTGTTAAAATTTTTAGTTCTAAAAAATATCATCAATAAAAATAAAGATAGAGATGATGACCAACATAGAACAATTAGGCCCACCAAAATAGTAGACACTTCACTATATAACCTCGCAACACCCTATTTTGGCAACACTCTAGTAATAATGTTAAAGGAGTACATGTCAACTTGCAAAGCCCTATGATTTTGACATTTGGAGTCAATATAACATGAATTGAGATTTATATTGGTACATCTATGATTTATACATTTGAAAATTGTAGCAAAGAGAGTTGGATTGAATATAAGTAACTATGGCCAATTTAGTGCCTACGATTTTCACAATTTTTATGTAATTATTCAATTAGGGGCATTTCACAAATGTTTTTGTAGCTATGAAAATTTTACATTACTTAAATTCAATTGTGACAGTGATATTTATTTTTCATAACTAATTTTCCGATGTGCTGATTTTAGTGATTCTTTCTTGTTTTACAAATTGTCCAAAGTTTCTTTAATCAATTCAAACATCCACTTAGAAAATCGGTCCAAAGTCAACTAATGTTTCATTGAAGAAACTTGTGGATTAAAATCTTCCAAATTTTTTTAGAAGTTGAGCTCAATAGACAAGTCAATATAAAAAGAAAATTGCAACATCAACTAAATTCTAGGTAGAAAAGGAAAATCAAGTAATAAATCACCAACCCACAAAAAAAATAACTAAGCATGAAGTCAAAATTCAAAAAAAATAGTTCCATTAAATACTCAACATTAAAAAAAGATTATGTGAAATTGCATAAAAAATTGAAAAAAAAAAACTTAATTTTTCTATATATCATGATTTTGTTCATCTGTCTTAGAAATTTCTCACCAAATGCAAATATTCCTCTAATCTAAGGTTCACCAATCCACATGATGTAATCTTTATAGGGAAGAAGTGAGGATCTGAATCTCTATATTAAAAAATTATAGTTTAAGATCCTAGATACAATGAGCAAATGATATAAAAACTAGTTTAGGCAATAATAACTTTCATATCAGATTAGATAAAATAGGTGATTTCTCTCTAAACATTAAATATTACAAATTTTGGTATAGTTTAATGAACTAATCTCACAACCCAATTCAAAAAAAAAACATTTATGGAAATGAAATAACAAAAAATGAGGATAAAAATGTATAGAAAATAGTTAACTAAAATCTTGTACCTATTATTTACTGTCACAATCACCAATTATATGTGAGATATTCCACTCAATAAAGCTCCTCCTTTCATGCCACTAGATAACATTATGATGATTAGTTTCAAAAGAAATAACTTGTCAAATGATTTATTGTGAGGGGCACAATATGAATTGCAAATGTCATACTTGCTAAAGAATTTTCTTTTCACAAATAAAATCGGAGTCCACTTGATAAAAATATCTCTTTTTATTTATATAAAAATGAATCCAACTCTATATATTAGAGAAATCGTTTATCTGCATGCAAAGTGGGATTGATGAAATCTAGTCCTACTCCATTACTAGTTGTCCTACCTAATTAGAGTCCAAAACTATTCTTTATTAAATTGGCTTTACCCACCTTTAATGCATGCATGTGGCATGTGGACACATTAACAAGGCACACGTCACTTGCTATTTCCAATAGTTGCCACAACTATGGAAGCTCAATTTATTGGAGAGTTGTTTCGGTAGGAAAAGGAAAAGATCATTTGGAAAAAGTAATTGAGCCAATTAAAAGTTAAGAATTCTATAAGAAAAAATCATTAAAGTAGTAACTATTTATGAAACTATAGGATATTAATCATATTAGATGGTTTTCACCATTCTTGAAGTTTGAACTATTCTAAAATAGTTAGCTAGAAAATTTAGTCTCCTATCTAGCGACATAGACTAATAATGAAATCTATAATTTTATATCAACTTCCCATGTGCACACGTTACTTAAACATCACAATGGAACAAGATAATTTTATATTTAAGATATATGAGACCACCTTTAAAAAGATCACTTCTTAGACTCATACCATAAATGTGTATATAAAGAATAATTTAATCTAAATAAACTAAGTATTACATTTTTCTTTCGTAAAATATAATTATCTCATAAAATATTAATAAAATACTTTTCATTAAATTTATAAAATATTTTTTTACTTCAATTTTTATTATGTCTAAATATTGTTTTTTAAACTATTGGATTGTAAGAAAACTTAACTTAAGCTAACATAAAATAATAATAATAATTAATTTATTATTGGGCTAAAATAGTATCTTCATTTGTTAGAAATGTTTATAGAAAAATAATAAATTTGTAATTGAGGTTGTGGTGGTCAAATGGTTCCCTATCTTAGATGTGTGGATGAAAACCTAATGAAGTTGACTAAAACTTTTTTTTTTTTATATATCAAGTTAGGTTTTTGTTGATTGGTCTAATATTTAATTGTAGATATATAGGGCCCACGGATTGAGGTACTCTATTCCTCACTTATAATTAGTCTATGTGGTAGAACTTGGTAAGGACTCTACTTTATAATTAATAGAACAAAAGTATGAAAATTAAAAATTATGAAAAAATAAAAATATTAAAGATTTGAGTTTAAAAAATAATGTTAAAAAGAGCCTTATTATTGTTGGAATGTCTAAATGGGAAGAATTATTTTGAGAGGGGGGTGGGGGGGGGGGGGGGGGAGAATCAAAAGTACTAACTTTTTAACATTTTCAAATTCTTAATGACATATGATTGAAATTAGCATGCATGCATATAAACATTTAAATAACCATGAAAAGTAAGCATGCAACACCACATAACACAAAAGATTTTGATGACCCAGAAACCCTCTAGGAATAAGAAGGTAAAATTACGGTGGGGATGACACCCACAAAAATTATTGCAACAATGAGTTCAACCACTTCTGATGGTTTTCCCTGTTAAAGGCTTTACACACTATGAAATGTGACTTTTTGAAAGGATTTTACAAAAACTTTAGATGAAGTGTCACCCTATTAAAGGTTTTACATATAGGCTATTAAACCCACCTAACTTAATAGGACTTTCATGGCCTTCTGCAAAGGCTCTCCTATCCTTCTCCGAAGGATCTCCTACCTAGTTGTTAAGCTAACCTATCACTACAGGATTTCAAATTCTAATACAATTATTAGAGAGTATTATAACAATACACCTGATTGAATGTAATCTCTAATTTCTTGTCTCAGGCACTTGATCTGCTCTTCCTTTATTGATATTTGCTAGAGCTAATCTTCTTAATGTGTCCCCTGTTATGTTCTAATCAACTAGATGTATAAATGTTGTCCTTTCCACTAAATCTTTGACACCTATGTTCTATAAAAATCTTAGTATTAGGCTTTGCTTCTTCTTCTTGCTTCAACAACTTTTTCAATGGTGTCTTGACTTCCTTATAAAGATTAGTGGTTAGTTATGCATTTGTGATTGAAACATTTCTGCTCAAATCCTTTGAATCCACCTATTGGCTGCATGTTCACTCCAATTTTCTAATTGGCTGCATGTTGAATTTATGTGTGGATGGAAGGATTTGATCTTACCTCCTTATCTATTCATTAGTCATGCATGACTATTTTACATCTTAGTTTGTGATGGCACAAACTCTTATGTTGATCTTGTGTTGCTCATCATATGTAGTATTATTAATGCTCGGCACATACTTTTTCTGGATTACTTGGCATCAACTATGTTTCCTATTTCACTTAGCATATGTACGTTTCCTATATCGCTCAGCACATGTACATTTCCTATATTGCTTGGCACTAATTGTGACTCGGTAGTAACTAAAATTTTGACTCATCATACATTGTGTACTTGGCATCTATGTGAAAATGGTTAACTGTGTTAACACTCATTTGTCAATACTAATTATTTGATCAACAATCTCCCCCTTTGACATGAGTGTTAAAAACACTTAACTAATCATTTATGATCCAATGTTATTGAGTACATTCTTTACTTGCTTGTCTTACATGAAAAATTTGAAAAAAATATTGTAAATACCTTATGACTCCCCCTGAATTGTTTATACCTTGTCATGTCTTCAAAATCTGTACCAATCTACCTAATCTTCTCTGACCTTTGTCCTATTTTTGACCTGTTCTTGCAATATGAGCCTATATGCTATATCTGATTTGTGTGATGTCCCTATTTCCATGTGATTACTAAAATTTTGCATCTCTCCTTCACTCCTTTATTACTTGTCTCCCCTTTTAGATATTTACAATCATTCTATTTTATTCTCAAAATGAATGAAATAATGAAGTGAAAGAATGTAATCAAAATGATCAAAATTTGTCAAAATTTGGTAATTACCCTTATTATCTACATATCCTCTCCTTAGAATATTATCTCCCCCTTAGAATATATCTCCCCCTTTTTAACACTAATGTCGAAGGATTCTATGGGGTAATGCCATGCTTTGCCAAAAATGTTTTATTAACCTCAAGGAGTATCTTCAGAGATGCATCCTAGTTATTCAATAATATGTCCAATGACTTATGTTGGATTGCAAGCTCTGCTACTAGATCTACAAGTCCTTCATGTGTAGAAATATTGGGTTCTTTCTTCAAGACTGTCTCTGCATGCATTTTTTCCTTGTGAAGTACTTCCAAGTGAGGGGTAATGGAGGATTGAATTTGCGTTAACTTGGCTTTAATTTTTGCCTCCTTTGCTATTAATAAAGCTAACTCCCTCTGAGTGTGAAGCGTCTAAGAAAAATGCTTCTCACTGTGAGCTAGATTTGTAGGTAACTACATGCTAGAAATCTAAATATTTCTCTCCAAGCTCAATATCTTTTGATTGGTTTCTTGTGTGAAATTGGAAAAGTCACACAATTTAGTGTAAAGGGAGAAGATGTTCCCTAGTACAACCTTGACTCTATCTAATTTCTTAGCCAAGTCAACTTGTCCAAAAATAATGTCATTTGGTATCTTCTAGTTGACTTTCCCTTGGAACTTTCTTTCTGACCATTCCATTAGTTTTGCATTTGTATCCTAGTCTTCATTATTCACTTGATCAACTATATCTGATAGTTTCTCAAGGATTGGCCTTGTTTCATCTAGAGGTTGTAGGCTAAATGCATACATGAATATATCTTTGATTTCATTAATTACTTTCCTATACATGTATTCTTTTCTAATTGCCTCTTATCTCCTCCTTTTGTCCAATGTACTTTGTATTTCATTCATCCTTTCTTTAGTTAAAGTGTTGGAATCATAATAGGGTAATTTGATTTCTTCATTAAGCTCAAGAATTCCATAATGAATGGTCCTAGCTACCCTAGTAGAGCTTGATCTTGGTGTTTTGACTTGTAAGGTTAACATGTTAGTGCTTGGTTGTTGAAGAGATTTTGTAGGAGTACCTATTTTTTAAAAATTCTACCAAGGTCTAAATTGTAGATTCCTTCCTATCTTGTTTTTATTCTTCTTTTTATGTGGTTGGGGGTGTACCTATGAACCCTACTGATATACTTGTATCTACCCCTACTGTTGCACTTGGCTCCTAAAGTGCCTGAGTAATTGATTTTGGTGGAGATGGAGGTAGAAGAAATAAAAGTCCATTAGTTTTAATAGTCTTAGGTGGTTCTTGTGGTGCCACCTTGACTTCTTTTAGTTTCTCTTCTAACTTTCCAAGTTCATCAACACTGACCAATCTAAGGCTTGAGTATAATTTGGCTTGATGAGTTGATTGGTCAAGGATCTTGGTGAGATCCTCTATAGTCAAAGGGTTGATGTCATGTCCCCTTTTCAAATAATTAAAAATAATAATCTTTGCTAAGGCAGGCAGGCCCAAAAAGGTGAAGTTTCAGCAAAAGGGGATAATCTTTGGAAGTGAATGGACTAATAAATTAAAATTATTACTAAAATATGTTTTATTAACCCCTCTTAGATGTGAGTTAGGGTTATGCCCTCTTTTAAGGGGTTTGGGGGCATTTTGGGCTGATTCCATAACTTGATTTTTGCTCATTTTTTTGTTATTCTTCAGAGGCTGCCAAACCTGTGGAGAAGATGACCCAAGAACGAGAGTTTGTAGGTTTCTAGGTACACCCAAAAATGGGAGTTTGTAGGTTTCCAGGAAGGCTAAGGACAGGATTTTGAAGCCACTCCATGTGCCTACGCATGCAAATTTTTCCTTTGTGCTGAATAGTGCAGATTTGTGGGTTTTCGGGTGTATATTTTGTAAGAGTTTGGTGTTTCCAGTTAAGTATTTCATATCAGTTTGGGTTGCTGCTGTATATCAGAATTTTAAATGTTAAAATAGAGCTGAAAATATGTATTTGGATATGATTATACTTCTATGATATATTATTAAGTTTTTGTGGTGATTCCGGGCTATTTTGTGCTATTTTCGGGAGCCCGATGAGCATTGTTTTTGTCCTTCGTTTGGGAGCTATCGTGTGCATGTTATAAAGATCTGAAAATTTCATTTTATAGGCTTTTATGCTGCTCAAATTTCTGTAAAAATTTCCACTTTTAGATTTATTAATAATACGTGAAGCTATGAATCTTTTGGCACTATTTTTGGCATACCCGATTTGGGGTTTCTTGAGAAATTTGGTGGATCTTTGTGATATTAGTTGTTTGATTCTAAAAATCTGATTAGAGGCATGAAATATCATATAAAATCAGTAAAGGGACATTTTAGTGGTATCAGAGCTATGATCTTGCCAGCCCAAGGGTTTGTAGAAGTTTGCATGTGAGTTTGACAACTACCCAGATCTTGCATGTCAGTTTTGACAACTACCCAGATCTTGCATGTCAATTTTGACAACTACCCAGATCTTGCATGTCAATTTTGACACTACCCAAATCTTGCATGTCAGTTTTGACAACTACCCAGATCTTGAATGTCAGTTTTGACAACTACCCAGATCTTGCATGTTAGTTTTGACAACTACCCAGATCTTGCATGTCATAATTTATGGTTGCTTGTTGCTTCTAATTAGCTGCATGTCAAAATCTATGGTTGCATGCTACTTCTAATCTATTGCATGTTAGTTCTTGGTGTTTGAAGAAGTTATAACCTATTGGGGTTACACTCTACTTTATCCAGAATGGACAAGTATAGTACAGAGTCTCAGAGGACACGATCTTGGACAATTGATATCTAGAGTTAGAACAGTAGAAAGGATGGTTATTTAAACATTTGAGATAAACTTAAGAAAATCAGCTATGACATGTCTGAACAGTTGGTTGAGTACCACCGTATGATGAATGACATGTTTTTCGACCCAGCTAAGGTGGATAAGTTGACTAGATTTCTATTTGGCAAATTTTCTCATAGGGCAGATGACACAATTACCAAGAATTTGCATGAGGAGTCTGAGAAACTAGCTTATGGCCAGGCAGAGGTCTCAGATTCTACTCCACCAGAGGAGGTAGTGAGAAAGGATATTACACAGATTGATAGTAATGGTCAACTTGATACTCAAATTGAGAGAATTGTATATAGGTCATTAAAGGGTGATATCATAGGTATTCAGGATGGTATAGTTACAATAGTTAGTGACTATAGTGTAGTGGGTTCAGATGATGATTATGAGGATATTGTTGTACATGTTGGTGAGATAACTAGTACAGATGAGAAAAAATTGAGGATTCATGACTTTGCTGAGAAAGAGTACCAGGCACAGTTAGATGCTTTGTCACATGAGGTTGAGGCTGGTAGTACTTCACACGATTTTTCCAGCCAGCTGAAAGTGAACAAAGACAGTATTGTGACTTCATTATCTCATCATGACAGGTATGTGGAGTTAGTTGGTATTGGTCATATTACTCAAGTGAGGATTTTTCTTGAGTTACCAGCTGATTCTATTTTACAGATATGGACTCGAGATTGTTATATTGGCATTTGGGATTCAGTTGACTCGAGATCTTTAACACTTTTTGGTAGCAATGCTTGTTTGGGTGCTATCATGGATTTGATTAGCAAATTGCACAGTGTTGTCTTTTCTTGTGCTAGCAACTTGTCCAATGTTGGTATTAGTTTTTATACACCGGTGTTGGGCTTTGTTCATATATCCAGTCGACCATACTTGCTGGAATGTGTTGATGATCTTTCATATTTGGTAGTGTGTACAGATGAGTCCCAGGATCATATTGGCATTGATGACATGCAGGAGGATGCAGTGGGCAGTTTTGAAGACTTAGTTTCCTTGGGTACAAAGGAGTTGGACAATAGTGCTATAGTTTTTGATACTCCATTTGTTGATATAAGCTTTAGAGTTGATTCACAGGATATGGATGGTAATACTCTAGAGACTAGTAACTTTGAGGATACTCCTTTAGACAGTGCATCAAAGGAGGTTTGTAGGAGACAGTCAAACCAGTTCCATCATGTGTCTAATCAGTTGAGAGTTAGAGAGCGAGACATTGCTATCGCTTGCCAACATTTCGATGTTGCTTATCAATTGTTAGCAGTTTATGGATGGGGTTCTCCTACTAGTGATGAGCAGGGAGGCAATTATCTTTCCTTGACAGAATTCCACTCTTTATGGGAGGCTATCCAGATTCTAAGACAGGATTATATGCAGTCGGTAGCCGACAGAGATTATCTTATGGAGTGGGGTAGTACAACATATGGTGCATTGTTGGCCAAGGAAGATGAGGTGAGTGAGCTTACTCAGCAGCTCTAGGTGACTTTTGAGATTCTTGAGAGTACATAGTTTGCTTTGAAGGAGTCACAATTTCATTTGGCTAAGGTGACCATGGAGTTAGAGCGACTATAGTCTTTACCTGATTCTATACAGTCACAAGCTGTGGTGTTTAGTGATCCGAGGATGTCCATGACCGAGATTGTCAAAGATAGTGGAGATGGGGGTGCATCCATCCTTGACACTAACATTAGCATATCAGGTTCATTCCCACTAGAGTCAGGTTTAGTTGAGTTGGGTGTTGTAGCAGATTGTTGTATGCCTGACATGGTGGTGGCCTCTAGTACTGATGGCATGGAGACTAGAGATGTATCAAAGATCATGTGTGATGTTGGTGAGTTGGTAGTTGGCATGGTTCCTGCTAGTAATACTACTCCCTTGGTGATATCTTCGGAGGTAGTAGTCAGTTCCAACATGGTTAATGATCAATTGCAGTTAGTTTCATCTGGATTATAGTCTGAGCCACTGACTGAGATTGGTGCATTCTATCGACATTACACTATGAGGCACGCTCATCAATTTACCTTTGATGACCATGTTGATGAGATGATGATACAAAGATGTACTTTGGTTCCTAGTGCTTTTCATTAGTTATGGGATAGTTTGATGCCTTGGGATGAGAGTTGTGATGGGCATGACATGGTGATAGGTTCTACAATTGACAGCTTGATAATACTTGACTTAGAGCAGGAGTTTGGAGGTGATGCTTCAGTAGTTGTTGTTACTAATTCTACTCCTTTGGCTATGACATCTCCTAGCTTAGCTAATAATTAGTCACAATGGGCTATATCACTTGTTCATGGAAAATTTGGTTTGGGTTCCATTTCTTACTCTTTATCTTGTAATGTCTTTTCACCATCAACAGTGCATGGGAGTTATGGTTATGAGATAGTGGCCGATGATTTGCAGAGTTGTGTTAACTACAAGAGTTGTACAGTGTGTGGATTCTCCATACTTGGTACAATTTCATTCGAGAGCATTCACCATTGTTGCAGAGTTGGATTGTACATTCTGTATAGGCCAGTGGGATGCGTTGATGGTATTTACTATGTTGGTAGTTTGGTTTGTCCACTTTACTTGGGTTTTGATGTTCTAAGAGTTTGTGTCTCATGGGTTTTTGACTGTGGGAGTGGTGATTTTGGAGTTTGGTTGAGCTGTAATTGTCAGTTTGATTATGGATTCCTCTTGGTCATATTGCAGAGGATATTGCAGAAGCCTATGTTAATTGGCAGTAGTATAGTTCATGACTACATTTGGGATCCAGGTGGATTGATTTGTTTATTGTTCAGCCATTGCTTAAGGACAAGCAATATTTGGGAGGGGAGGACTTGTCATGTCCCCTTTTCAAATAATTAAAAATAATAATCTTTGCTAAGGCAGGCAGGCCCAAAAAGGTGAAGTTTCAGCAAAAGGGGATAATCTTTGGAAGTGAATGGACTAATAAATGAAAATTATTATTAAAATATGTTTTATTAACCCTTCTTGGACGTGAGTTAGGGTTATGCCCTCTTTTAAGGCGTTTGGAGGCATTTTCGGCTCATTCCATAACTTGATTTTTGCTCATTTCTTTGTTATTCTTCAGAGGCTGCCAAACCTGTGGAGAAGGAGACCGAAGAACGGGAGTTTGTAGGTTTCTAGGGAGACCCAAGAATGGGAGTTTTCAGGTTTCTAGGAAGGCTAAGGATGGCAATTTGAAGCCATTCCATGTGCATGCTCAAGCAGAGTTTGCATTTGTGCTGAACAGTGCAGATTTGTGGGTTTTCGGGTGTATATTTTGTAAGAGTTTGGTGTTTCCAGTTAAGTATTTCATATCATTTTGTGCTATTTTCGGGAGCCCAATGAGCATTGTTTTTATCCTCCATTTGGGAGCTATCATGTTCATGTTATACAGATCTAAAAATGTTATTTTATAGGCTGTTATGCTGCTCAAGTTTCTGTAAAAATGTCCACTTTCAAATTTATTAATAATAGGTGAAGCTGTGAAGCTTTTGGCACTATTTTTGGCATACCTGATTTGGGGTTTCTTGAGAAATTTGGTGGATCTTTGTGATATTAGTTTTTTGATTCTGAAAATCTGATTAGAGGCATGAATTATCATATAAAATCAGTAAAGGGACATTTCAGTTGATGTTTTGAAAAGTGGTGTCAAATATATCCTTTATATTTATTGTTTCTATAGGTGTGATGGTAGAGTGAGGATGGCTAGGAGGTGGTAGTTGTGTCCTACACACTCTATTCTTGTTCCTCTCCTTTGGTCATTTATTCCTCCTTTTCTTCATTCTTTTTCTCTTCTACCCGTTTCTCCTCCACTTTCTTTCTTCTTTATGTTGTTCCCTCTTTTGTCTTGGCACTTGCCTTTGCCTTGTACTGCTCATCAAAAACATCATCAATTTTCTTATAAACATTCTTCAACAATCTTGTGAACTTATTCACAACTTCCTTAATCTTATTCTATAATATAGAGAATGCTTTATATTTGGCAATGAATTTCTTGTTGTGCCTTTTAATTGCATTTACAACTTGACTCTTAGTCAGATTTGGAAAAAACCTGGCAAGTGAAGATTTCCTCATCTCCTTCTTTGTCTTGAGATAAAAATGCCACTTATCCTCTATAATTCTATACAATTGTTTTGATAATTAGCCATCTAATTCTAGAGGTGAAAATTTATATTCTGCAATCATACTATAGATAGATTCCTCTACTTTATTGTACTCATCCTTTGTGAGCTTATTAAAATCAATATACTTTAAATTACTTAAGTCTCCATTCCTAATCATTCCACATACCTTATCAATTGAAGACTTAGGAGGACGACTTACCACTTTAAACTAATTGATTTCATTTGATTCAGTCTTCTCTTCATTAGAATCAGGTTGAGCCACATATCCTCCTCTTTTTCTTGGCTCCTTTTTAGTCTTTTTGCTGGTTTTCTTCTTCTTTGTAGCCTCTTCTTTGGTTTTTTGAGTGGTGGCCCTGGTGGTAGCTCTAGTGGTTGGCTTCTTGGGTGCAGGATGTGACACTTTCTTTGGCTTGGGCTAAGGAGTAGGAGGTGCCTTTTCTTTTCTTTTGCTGACTTTGGCCTTTATGGGTGCTTCCTCAACTTGCTCTTCCTCAGCACTCTCATCTTTGTCATCTCCTTGGTGTTGAGTTAATTGAAGTGGCCCTTGTTCTGGCTCATCTTCATCTTTTTCATCTTCTTCTTCATCATCACTAATTTCCTCAGCTTCCTCTATAGTCCCTTTTTCTTCTTCATCATAGCCATGTTGAGGTTTGTCACCACCTTTGATTTGACAACATCATATGTTCCAAAATGCTTTGTAGCTTTGTCAATTTCCTCTGTAATCAATGTTGTGATGGCTACTAAATCTTGGTCTACATCAAGCTCATATCCTAATGGTCTAAGCCTTCATACTCTTGGGATGACTGCTTGAACATATGTGTAGTCAATGTCGACCAGAAAGAAAATGTCATTGACATGTTCCTCTACTAATAAGGTTGGAATCCTCATTCTTTTCTTCATGGACTATTTGAAGTCCTCAAAATATCTAGTTATTTTGGCATCAATTTTTTTGGCCATTTGTGCAATGAAACCATTAATCTACTCAATTATAGTTTTGTCTTGTTCCCAATTCACCTTTCCAACTAAGGGAAATTCCTTCATCACATAGAATAATATGCATACCAACACTGCACCAAATTTACACTGAGCCCCTTTTGATTTCCTTATGGCTCCAAGGTTTTCATTGATCTACTACATCATCAACTTGGCAAGATCATAGGTATGGTCCTTCTTTACAAGTTTATATGTTGCATCTACTACTATGCAATGTACACTATTCATCCTACTTGATTAGTAGAACTTATGGGATATGATCCTTGCTGCAAAGTCAATTAGGGGGTCTTTGATTGTAACTATTGTCATGTCCCTATTGTTCCATTTGACTCCATTATTCTTTTTAATAGACTACATCTTGTCACTTCTTAGGGTTTTAGGTTGATCTAGGGTTTGGAATCCAGTTACCCTATTAATAGTTTTCTTTGTGAATTTCACTAGGCCAGTCTCTAGCTAGAAGGCTCCATCATGGATTCTACTTAGGACAATCCTAATCCATTTAGTTTTGAATACCATTGGGAAAGATGGGGATTTTTTCATGGTTTTCTTCTCAACTATGGTAAACTCATCTTTAAGTTTCCCATCAACACATAACTTCTCATATGCGTTGGCAATCTCTAGATCACCTATTGCCACCACTTTGCAATTGTAGCACCTGTGTACATCCTAGACCATGACAACTTTATCAAGAATGGAAGATAGGGCACCAATAGGACCATTCTTGTTTTCCACCTCTAGGATTGGCTTAAATTCAGGTTTCTTAACTTCATTACTAACCAACTAAATTTCCAAACTATCCTTTCACTCACCCATCTTAGAACTAGATGCCATAACTAACCAAACTAGGGTTTGCTATATCAAAAATTTTTATAAATTTTGTAGCTCTACATTTGAATAGAATACCTAAAAAATTGATGAAGTTGACTTGGCATCTACTAACTTTTTCAATTGTTGGACAACCATTATCAAGTCTAACTCGACAGTAACTAGACTACTCAACTTGGCTCACACTTGAGTCTTACTCAAAAAACAAAGGTAAATTCACATCATCTTCCAACTTTTATCTTGGCATATTAAATTATGAATATTTTCTCTTTGTTGTGCTTCAATGTTCTTTTGGGTTGATGTATGATACATCTTTATATGTATTAGCCCCATTGGCTTATCTAGTGCTTAGTTGAATGAGGTGTGATCACTTGACCTCTTGGGTGAAGTGGCCCCTCCATTTGATGTACTTGATCCATCTATTCTCTACCATGTCTTCTTCATATCTACCTTGATGTGTTCATCATCAACCTTTTCTTTTCCCTTGTTCACTTCAGTCTTGGGTGCCTTGACCTTTATTGGACAATTTCTGCTGACATGTCTAGTCTTTAAGCAACTGAAACAAGTAGTGTTATTCAACCATCTATTTTAGTTCCCTTTGAAGTGTGTTCTAATGCAATTTTGAGGTACATGACCATATTCTTGACAATAGTGACAACTTTTCCTTGTATTGTAGTCCTAATTGTAATAGTGTGTATAGTTGTTTCTCCTTGAATGTTGATTTGGTGCCTACACTCAAAGGTTCTATGTCCATACTTCTTGCAATTGTAGTAGTGACCATCAAATCTTTGTGTCCTTGTGACTTTAGTCTTGTAGTCTTGTATCAAATGTCCTTGCATGTTGCACTTGTGACAATACCCTTGACTTTTGTGTGTGTTTTGCTGATTGATCTTTCTACTCCTACAAAAATTAGTAGCATTCCCTTGCTTATTATAGTAATGACAAGTGGGTTTTGAGTTCTTACTTTTGTCAATTCCTTTTTCAACACTCTTTGATGTTTTTCCTACTTCAGTACTAGTGAATCCAAGTCCTAATGTATCATTGATTGATCTTGGGGATTTTAGCAACTGTTCAAAGTGCTTGATAGCTTCACTTGACTTGTTGAAGTTCTCTGCTATCTTTTTCTCTCTTTTCAACACATTCTATAATTGTTCATTCCACATCCTCAGAGTAGAGATCTAAATGTCTTTCATGTTGATTTCATGATGAATGCTCATCATTTGGCTAAGTGTATATATAGCTACATGTTTGAGATCATTGTGAGCTTAGTAGACTTCTCCTCAAGTCTATTTGCAAGGTTTCTTTTGTCATCTTCAAGCATAACTCTATCTTCAACTACTCTTTTCTTTTGTTTAGTGATTTCACATAGCATCATGGCTTGTGAGTCATGTTCCATCTTAAGAGATCTTATCTCTTCTTCTTGTTCTCTATTTTTCTCCATTACTTCTGCTATTGCTGCATCAAACTCTTTAGAGTCTCCATTAGCAAATAATTTTTTGGTGTCAATCTCCTTATAGTGTATGTAATTCTCTACTATAGCCATGTCCTTTCTTCTTTTTCAAGGATTTCCTCAATTCCTATCTAGCTTCCTCTACCTTGTGTAGAGTGAGCTGCACATCAATCACTTGGTTTTCAATGATCTTCCCAAGTTTGAAAACTTCCATCTTTAGATCTTTTTCTCCGAGATATTAGGCTTCTTCTTCAGAGAAATAGGCTCTAATACCAATTGTTGGAATGTCTAAATGGGAAGAGTGCTTTTGAGAGGTGGGGGGTCGGGGGGGGGAGCGAGGGTATTGTGAATCAAACATATCAACTTTTTATCATTTTAAAATCCTTAATGACATATGACTAAAATTAATATGCATGTAAACATTTAAATAACCATAAAAATTAAGCATGCAACAACACATAACAAAAAAGATTTTGGTGATCCAGAAACCCTCCAGGAATAAGAAGCTAAAATTGGGGTGGGGATGACACCCATGAAAATTACTACAATAATGAGTTCAACCACTTATGATGGTTTTCCCTATTAAAGGCCTACTCTATTAAAGGCTTTACACACTATCAAATGTGACCTTTTGGAAGGATTTTACAAGAACTTAACATGAAGTGTCACTTTGTTAAAGGATTTACATATAGACTATAAAACCAACCTAACTTAATAGGACTTTCATGGCCTTCTCGAAAAGATCTCTTACCTAGTTGTTAAGCTAACCTATCACTATACAATTTCAACTTCTAATAAAATTATGAGAGAGTATTAGAACAATACATCTAATTGAATGAAATCTCTAATTGCTTGTCTCAAGCACTTGATCTGCTCTTCCTTTACTGATCTCTTCTAGATCTGATCTTTTCAATGCATCCCCTATTCTATTCTAATCAACTAGATGTATAAATGCTATCCTTTCCACTAAATCTTTGACACCTATGTTTTGCAAAAACCTTAGTATTAGGCTCTACTTGTTCTTCCTTGAACATGTTCAATGGTGTCATGAATTCCTTATAAAGATTAGTGGTTAGTTATGCATTTTCGATTAAAACATTTCCACTCAGATCCTTTGAATTCACCTATTGGCTACATGCTCACTCCAATTTTCTAATTGGCTAGATGCTGAATTCATAGGTGTATGTAAGGATTTGATCTTATCTACTTATCTATTCATGATTCATTCATAACCAGTTTGCATCTTGGTTTGTGATGGCACAAACTCTTATGCTAATCCTATGTTGCTCAACATATGTAGTGTTATTCATGCGTGACACATACTATTTTTGGATTGCTTAGCATCAACTGTGTTTCTTGTTTCACTCGACATATGTATATTTCCTATGTTTCTTAGCACTAACTATGACTTGACACAAACTAAAATTCTTACTTGGCATACATTGTGTACTCGACATCTATTTTAAAATGGTTAAGTGTATCAACCCTCATTTGTCAATGCTAATTATTTGAAGAACAATTATTATGAAAAAATACAAAGAGCTCTATTATTATTATTATTAGAGATTGAGTCTAAGAAATGTGCTTTTCTAGGATTTGTACAATTTTTGTTTGATACCTTACTGCCACATCGCTTGTCATTCCACATTTAGTGCAGGAACTTCTTTTAGGTTATGATGGCCTTGACCCTCTCTGGACTAGTAGTTGATGTTGGTGTTGGAGTTGTTGCTACATATATCAATAGCCCTGCCAAAAAAATGCCTACGCAAGTTTGTCCCCAAGGTGTTCCATGAGGTAATTCGTCTCTCAGCCTTATTTTAAATATCTCTACTTTTGAAACTACTTTCTATTGTTTATTGATACAAAACCTTATTGGGTATTTTTTGGGTTCCACTCCATCTAAAAGCACATTGCATAAATGGCTTACCAAGGCCTAGACCCCCCAAAGGATTCATCTTGAAGGGATTCAAAGCCTCACTAAGGGAATTTTTATGTTTCATTTTAACAACCCATCCCAGACTGAGGGAATTGTCAACCATCGGCCATGGGTAGTTTTGTTGGATACAATTATCTAATTTTGTATTGTCTATGAGGTAACACAAATGTCATTTTAGTTATCTGTCAGCATCTACCAAGCTCAGTTGGTCTATAAGATGATTTTTAGTGTTTGCTAAGGATTCCTAGACATCACTCTACATAGGCAGTTTCTACCAAGTTTAGCAGGCATCGAAGGGAAATGTGATAGAAAGCAGTGTTAACTGAGCTTTCATGGATAACAAAGAAAAGTTAGTTTTTATCGAGTTCACTCAGTCACCAAAGGATTTTCTAGGGTTCACAGTGTTAACCAAGCTTCTCTTGGTTAACACACAAAATCTTCTCAGGATAAGTGTTTACTGAGCATGGTCAACCAATGGAGAATTTTGTTTATTTGTGGAATAAAGCTTAATTTTTTAAAGTATTAATTCCAGTCAACTATGGTAATGATTATTGGTGACTGTAACTTGTGAAAAAGCTCACTTGATAATCTAAATGGTATATAAAAAAGGTCAAGTTGAGAATTCTAAATGTGCGGAAGTGAACAGATGAATGAGTCAGCATGCAAGTGGATTGATTGTTTAAAAAAGTAAGAGAAAATTTTGAAGGATGGTTAGATATCCTTGAGGAGCAGCAAAGATGTATTCGATCAAGAAGGATCTAGTGAAGCAAAACATATATCTATATTAAACAAATTCAGTTTCATGTCATTCAAGTCATTTCATTGTTACTTTCTAATCATTATAGTAGTGAGTCCAAAATCTCTTAGAAAAGTTGGTTTAATAACCATTTGTCAATCCTCTAACAAGGTGATAGTTCTACTAAATTTTTCTAACGACCTCTAATAAGGCCACTCCTAATACGGTGAGTAAATCCTCTAATAGGCTCACACCTAATAGTGTGTTTTGTAACCTTTAGTAGGGTTGGCTCCTAATAGAGCTCACTTCAGAAGAGTGAAAATATATAGCTAGTAACATTGGTAGTTTTTTCCATATTGGGTTTCCACATTAAATTTGGTGTCTCATGTGTTTATGATTTTTATTTTATGGTTGCAAATTATTTCTATGCATATTTAAGATCTGTTAAAGTTAACATACACTGCACTTATTGAGTAACAACATTTTATGTATGTTTACTGAGTGACAGTAGTAAATAGATTTATCAAACATCTAAGGGATCTATCAATTTATTTTTGTAGTAACTGATTGGAGGTGATGACAATGTGAGAAGAGCCAAAGAAAATAGCCTAAGAGGACAATTTGATCAAATGAAAGGATCAAAACAAGTGTTAGTGCAATTAGAGCTTTTGGAGGAGAAATCAAAGAAGAAATAGTTATAAGTAAAGTTATCAAAATATTACTTCTTATTTATGAAATTAGAGTTTCTTCTATTTAAGAAAGAAAATGTGAGGAAAATCACAAGATAAATTTGGATGCCATACTGGGAAGATTGACAGCTTTTGAGCTAGACAATTATGACAATCATGTTCTAGATTTTGAAAATATTGAATTTGCATTGAAAGCCAAACTTTCAATTAAGGAGAAAGGAAAGAAAATTAAGGACATTTAGTTAGAAAGTGAAGAAGAATCAAAAGAAAGTTCTAACAGTGATCCTCAATTTGTTGAAGCATTACTTGCAAGGAAATATTCTAGAGGTAGAGAAAAATGCAAAAGTAAAGTTCCCTTAATCTATTTTTCATATGAAGAAATAGGTCAAATTGAAGCTAGGTTCCCAAACAAGAAAATAAAGGATGAGAAGAAAGGTCACAAGTGAAATCGCAAGACGAATTTCAAAAATCACAAATAATTCAATGAAAAAGGTAAGAAAACATGTTTTATGGCTACAAACTCTAAGTATTCTGATAATAGTGAAGATGAAATTATTTACATTGTTGTGAAAGATGAATTTGATAATGATGAAGAAGAAGATAAGATGGAACTTATCTCTCATGCGAGAAAAAATGATATGTGGATCATAGACAATGGATGTTCACATCATATGACTTGTGATAAGAAAAAGTTTCAACACTTTGAAGACTATGATGGTGGTAGTGTAAGATTTGGAAACAATAAACCTTGTTGTATAAAAGGAAGAGGTAGAATCTCATTAACCAAAGAACTTGTATGTGATAATGCATATTGGGTTGAAGGACTAAAACATAATATATTGAGTGTAGCACAACTAATCAACATTGGATTCAAGGTGGAATTCATGCATGATGACTATTATGTATTTAAGAAAGAAGTCAAAAGGATTTGAAAAGTTTAAATGATATTTAGCAAGAATGGAGAAGGAAACAGCGGAAATATTGAAATGCTTGAGATCAGACAGAGGTGGTGAATTTATATCCAATGAATTCAATAACTTTTTCATTGAAATAGGAATCAAAAGATAGGTATCAACTCTTGGAACTCCCGAGTAGAATGGAATAGCTAAAAGGAGGAACAAATCTATCATGGACTGTGCAAGGACTTTAATGATTGAAAAGAACATTGCTCTCAAATACTAGAAGGAAGCTATTAGCACTGCACTTCACACCTTAAACTGAGTACAGTTGAAGGACTCATTCAAAAACCCCCTATGATTTATGGTATGGCTATAAACCTAATGTACGTTACCTTAAAGTATTTGGACGTAAATGTTACATTTTGAAAGAATCTAGAAAAGGAAAATTTGATACAAAAGGTGTTTAAGGAATATTCTTATGATATTCTTCCAAAAGTAAGGCATATAAGTGTACATGTGAAAGTTGATGAGTTTGTAGAAAAGATTAAAGAAGAAATAAAAAAGGAACCTAGAGATTACATGAGATTTTTTTTCATTGATACATTTCTAGACACATCTATCAATAAGAAGACTGCATCTATTGAGCCCAACATAGTTACTGAGTCGCAAGAAGTTCAAACTAAGTTACAAGGACCTATGTCTCAGTCTGAAGATACTGAGCCAATGCCTACTGATTTTGAGCAACCAAAACCTAAAGTTGAAACTCAAGAGGATGCCAATGCAATTCATTCAAGAGGCAAGGAACCTATATTGGCCAAGTATGTTAGGAGGCATTATGCTCCACATTAGATTATTGGAGACAAATTAGAAGGTATCATGACAAGAAGTAAGCTAAAAGGTATATGTTTACTTGCTGATTTTGAACCTAGAAATGTCAAAGATGCACTAGAAAAATAAAGTTGGATTGAGGCTATGAATGAAGAAATAGAACAAATAGAGAAGAATAAAACCTAGACTTTTATACCTAGGCTTAAAGATAAAAATGTGATTGAAACAAAATGGGTATTTAGGAATAAGTTAAATGAAGATGATAAGGTATCAAGGAACAAAACTAGATTGGTATGAAAAGTATATTCTCAAGAAGAAGGTATAAACTATGGTGAGACTTTTTCTCCTATTGAAAGATTCGAAGGTTTTTGGACCATACTTGCATATGCAGCATGTAAAGGATTTAAGGTATATCAAATGAATGTCAAACCTGCATTTCTCAGTTGTATTCTTGATGAAGTGTACATCGAGTAGCCTAAAGGTTTTATTGATCTAGACAAAAGGGATATGATATAAAAGTTACATAAAGCATTTTATGATCTTAAGAAAACCCCTAAAGCATGGTATGAGAGATTGCATAACTACCTTATTCAGATTGGTTTTCAGAGAACTAATGATAACAATAGTTTGTACATCAAGCAAGGAACAAGATAACAAGATTATTTTGGTAGAATTTTTTGTGGATGGTGCTTTGTTTATAGGGAATGATGATCAATGTAAAGAATTTTTAGAGAAAATTAAAAAAAAAATTAATTTTCTATGATTGGTGAGTCTAAGTTCTTTGTTGGTGTTTAGATTCCGCAGAGCAAGAATGGTATATATATCACTTTGTCTAAGTATATCAAGGTGATACTCAAGAAATTTGGTATGGAAGATTATAAACTAGTTGGAACTCCCATGTGTACAAGACTAAAGCTTACAAAAGATGAAGATTCAAAAGAAGTAGATGAAACCTTATATAGATCAATGATTGGAAAATTCTAGTGTGTAGTTAATACAAGGCCTAATATTGCTTTAGCAGTTGGTATAGTAGCATGATTCTATGCAAAACCTAGAGAAAATGATATGATGGTAGTAAAAAGAATCTTGATATACTTGAAAGGAACTAAATGTTATGGCTTGTGGTATAAGCTTGGAGGAAATCTGGACTTAAAAGTATTTACTGATGCTGATTGGGTAGGAGTACTAGTGGTGGAGCATTCTTTCTTGGCAAAAGGTTGTTATCTTGGACAAGTAAAAAGAAAAATTGCACATCTAAATCCACAACAGAAGTAGAGTATGTTGTAGCAACAATGAAATGTTCTAATATTGTTTTGTTTAAATTTTTTTTGGAAGGCATGAAAGTTGAGATCAAAGAACCAATTATCATGTTTAGTGATAAGACAAGTGCAATTAACATTTCAAAGAATCTAGTGATGCATTTCAAAACCAAGAACATTGCTATAAAATATCACTTTGTCAGAAAATTGGTGCAGGATAAGTGAATTAGATTGGAATATGTCCATACAAAGGAACATATTGCTGACATATTCACTAAGCCACTACCTAAGGATGCATTCTTGTTTCTTCTAATCTAAAGATCAATAAAATAAGGTTTTAGTGATGCATCAAAAAAAACCAAGTTGAAGATCTATTAGTCAATGTAGCAAAGTCAAGGAAATATTGCATATGAATTAGTACTTGAGGTACATTAACATTCATGTGGTGTGTGTTGTCTTTGGCATGATTTTTCAAAGAGGGAGCATTTATTGTTATATCTTTTTGAAATTTGTTTGAAGGAAAGAGGGAGAGTTTACTAAAAAAATTGAGGGATGGTTTGTAATTCCTTAACAGAGGGAGATTACTGTAGATAAGTGAAGCTTGAGGTGTAAAATCTGATAGGGAGAAACTTTCTATCAAAAAAAGTCGTGTTTTCAAATTTCATTATGCTATGGCATGTGTTGCCATTAATGCCAAAGAGGGAGATTGTTGGATATAATTGTCTAATTGTTTATTGTCTTATTGTGTGTTGTCTTTGATGTCACACAAATGTCATATCAATTATCTATTAGTATCTACCAAGCATTCTTGGACATTACTCTACATAGATAATATCTACTGAGTTCACTTAGGTGTTGAAGATAAATGTGGCAAAAAACAATGTTAATCGAGCTTTCATGGTTAACAAAGAAAAGTTAGTGTTTATAGAGTTCACTTGCTCACCAAAAGATTTTGTACGGTTCACAATGTTAACCAAGCTTATGTTGGTTAACATAGGAAATGTTTTTAGGATTAGTGTTTACTAAGTACGCTCGACCAATGAACGACTTTGTTTATTTGTGGAATAATGATTAATTGTTTTAAGTATTAATTCCAACCGACTATGGTAATGATTATTGGTGATTGTAACTAGTGAATGAGCTGACTTGATAATCTAAGTGGTTTATATGAAAGGTCAAGTTGAGAATTCTAAATGTGTGGAAGTGAATAAATGAATGAGTGAGTATGCAAGTGGATTCATTGTTTAAGAAAGAAAGATAAAATTTTGAAGGATGGTTAGATATCCTTGAGGAGCAGCAAAGTTATATTCAATCAAGAAGGATCTAGTGAAACATAATAGAGATCTGTATTCAACAAATTCAGTTGCATCTCATTCAAGTCATTTCATTATTACTTTCTAATCATTATAGTGGTGATTCCAAAATCTCTTAATAGAGTTGGTTTAATAGCCATTTGTAAAACCTCTAAGAAGGTGACAGTTCTACTAAATTTTTCTAAAGACCTCTAACAAGGCCACTCCTAACAAGGTGATCAAATCCTCTAATAGGGTCACACCTAATAGTGTGTTTTTTAACCTTTAAAAGGGTTGGCTCCTAATAGGGCTCACTTTAGAAGAGTGAAAATATGTAGCTAGTTACATTAGTGGTTTTTCCCATATTCGATTTCCATGTTAAATATGATGTCTCGTGTGTTCATGATATTTCTTTTATGGTTGCAAGTTATTTCTATGCATGTTTAAGATCTATTAAAGTTAAGATATAGTGCACTTACCGAGTGTTACACTTATATTTGTCTTCAACCTCAACGTCAAACATTTAAGTTGTGGGAGTGCCCAAGTTGAAGTTGAAGTTGAACCTTCGAGTCAGTTCAACTTCAAGTTTAGTGATTTCATAATATACTTTCGAGTGTCGAAGTCGAAGTTGAATCTTCTAGCCATTTTGAGTTCAACTTCGAGTTCTGTCACTAGCACAAAATGTTAAAATTAGGCCAGTTATTCTCCTATTCATCAGAATTCCTATTCACAGATGGGGAGGTTGAAGTTGAAGTTGAAGTTGAAGTTGAAGTTTCATGTCAGTTCAACTTCAACTTCAAGTTCATGTTGGAGTCGGTGCAAAGTGTAGTGTTAGTTCAAAGTTTCAGTTTCAGCCCTGGCAGTCAGAAGTTCAAGAATCATTATGATTCAATCAAGATTGGGAGCTTAAAAATTGTATTTGAAATGGTGAAGCCTAAAAAGAATAGACTATTCTTAAGTGCAAAGCTCATGGGCAGTTTCAACTATGTAGTTCACAGATCAAAGGCTCAGATTCATCAGTTCAAATTTGTGGCTCAAGTTTAAAATCAAGCTCAGATGCTATTTCAAGGTTCTAAGTCCAAGATCCAAGTTTCGAAGGTGGTGGTGGATAATGAGATATATAGTAGGAAAACAAAATGTGATTCATGTGCAGGTATTGGTGTATATATTGTTATAAATTTTAATACAGCCTGTAGCTACATATTTTTGTTAGCATTAAAAAAGTCACAATGCGGGGAGCATAACTTTTTATCCCACCGTCGGATTTTTCTCAATTTTTGATATGTTGTAGGAAATCAAGTTTTCTAAATCTTCACTAGAGAGATCTTCAAAATTTTTCCAAATTCAAAAGTTATGATGAACTAAATGTAGGTCTATTGATGCACCAGAAAATACAAATATTCTACAGTCAGAAAAATAGTCATGTTGCAGGGCCCACATATTTTAATACAACCATTGGATTGAGCTAAATTTTGGATATATTTGAGGAAACTTAGTTATCTAAAATCGTTCTAAGCCATTTTGTAAAATTCATAACGGATCAAAAGTTATCACTGTTACAATATCATGACAGTAATTTGTTACCAGAATACGCCACCTATCCAAGATGAACATGCAATTCATTTTAATTTTGTAGTGACAGGCATCCATAAGAGGAATTTGGACAAATTTAAGAAATATCATAATGTTTATTAAACACTATTTTTATCTTTTTGATACATCACCCTTCCTCAATAATGGACAGTGGAATATGAAAGGTTGCGAACAGTTTCAAGAAACGATTATTCAAACTAAAAAAGAATCGACAGAAGGAGGAGACAAATAGTAGATAGAATAATAAGAGACTAGTTCTTCTTTTTTTGGGGGAGGAGTTCTATAGCTGCTGCTACAGGGGGAAGAGATTTCTATTTTGTAACAGAGGATGTAGTTTCATTTTATGCAGATTGACTATGATAAGGGGATTGAATAGTACTATTATTGTTTTATCATGTCTCTGAAATAAAGAGGGACATAAGCGTGTTAGATTTTACAATCATATACATTTTTGTTTCTGATCTGAAATGATTTTGGAGTCCTTTTATTTCTATTTTAGATGTAGTTCTTTATTACTATGTCTAATGTGATATATGTAGTCTTGTGGTTATGTATTCACATTTTTGCATAAAGATGTTTACAACTTTCTCAATTTTCTCTGTAATATGGAAACATAGTAGATAGTCCTATGGTGTTTACTAGTTTTTCATTCATTTCTAGTTTAGCAATCTATTGATCGCATTCATTCCATATTGATGGATGAATGTCTGAAAAACCCTTCATGTCTTCAGGTTAAAGACATAGCCAGATATCACATTTATTGAATATCTTTTATGAGGGAGTTGTACCTCTCAATGTAGAGAAAGATTATCAATAAAATGATCATCTATTCAATTGTTAGTGCATTTTGTTCTTCTTTTGAAACATATTGAGTCATTGTTTGCATTTCTATTCGAAGGACAAAACTGTTTACTAACACTGAGTTACATCATTTTATGTATGTCTACCAAGTAACAATAGTAAATAGATTTATCAGACATCTAAAGGATTAGAGGATTTGTTTTTGTAGTAATTTATTCACCCCCCCCACCCCCCCCTGCCCCCCTCCCTCTCTCAGTTAGTCCATCTATATTTCCAATAATTTTGCTCCTCTCTATTAGTCTTTCATAGATGGTCTTGAGACTTTTGTGTCTCGGATGACCACAAACTTACGGTTCTAGTTTGGGTGGAGTTCCATGGGTTTCCCATCCCTTTCTAGGCTTTCATCCTAGAAATTGCCCTAACTATGGGTAAAGTGATTTGTGTGGAACTATAAAAATTTTTTATGCCTACCCTCAACATAGGGTTTGTGTTGAGGTTGACCTATCTAGTTAACTTAAAGAATCAATGGATATCTATATTGGTGCTACCAACTTTACCCAAAGGTGCTTTACCTGAACCTCTAGAATACTTGTTATCACTGCCAATCTGATAGCCATACGATAAAGGATTATCCTCTACTTGAGTGCAATCACTCTCTAGTCCAAGAAACCAAGCCAGCTTTAGCTACTAAAAAAGATGAATTGACGATGATCATTAAGAATGGCAAGGGCACTACTAAGCTAGGCCCTATTTCTCAAGAACCTTGTCATCCCAGTCCTAGTATAGCTCCTCTTGCTCCTACATCTCCTAAGGTTCCCATGGTCATGTCATTTCCTATTTCAAACCTTTCTTTGTAGGGGACATAACAGTTGGAGGTTCAAGGAACTTGGATCCATGTACCTCAAGCAGCTTCTATGATTTTCTTTCATCCTCTCCATTGCTCTCATAGCCCTAAAGGCCAAAATGTTGTCTCTATCAATGTGGACAAATGAAGAGTCATCTCTTTGGGTGACCCTTAATTTTAATCCTATGCTTTCTTGGATAAAAAATTCTCCTCTCTTAGATACAAGTATGGGATGCAAGCTGGTTTATAATGAATTTCCTCTCATGGAATGTTTTGGGGCTAACAGACCTCCCTAGAAAATACTATGCTCATAATACCAAGTGTAGGCTTTGTAATATTGATGTGTTGTTCCTATAAGAAGTCAAAGTTTCTAGGTTTCTTCTCAACACAACTTGCCATGCTATATGGCCAGATGGTGTTAGTTTTGCCTCTTAGCATGAAGCTGGTCAAAGTGGTGTAGTCACTCTTTTATCCCCTTGGCCTCTTCCTTTTTCTATTTCTCATGGTTCTAACCCCATGTAGAGAATAATTTTGATTTTCTTTTCTTTTCAAAATTATTCCTTTGGCATTGTCAATGCTTATGCTTCTAATAATGTGGTCAAGCACTCAAACCTATGGACATGGCTAGTTGATCATCTACCCCCTACCACCTAGATATTGTGCGAAGATTTTAATATGGTTTAGTTGGCTATTGATAAAGTCGGTCTTCTACCTTTTTGATGGTCAACTAGAGAGAGGGAAGCTTGGTTTTACATGTAAAACAAGTTGGATCATTTCGATCCCAATGTCAATCACCTCCATCCTAATGGCATCTAGTATGCTTGATCTAACTTTCAAGAGGGATTTGATAGGGTTCTTAAAAGGCTAGACCATGCTATGATTTTTTCTCAGTCCTTTTCTTGTTTTGTCACATAAGTATTCTACATGTAAATGATCTTTCTGATTTGATGGTTTCCGACCATTTTCCCACTCATTTCTCCCATAGCTAGCATTCTTCCCCTCCTTGTAATTGTAAAATTTTGTTTTACCTTAATACCTTCTTCCTGTCACTTTTACACCACCTCTCATATATTACAAACTTGTGATCTTGAACCTAGGCCCCAATACAGTTCTAGGTGGATTTAGTGGTGGAATGACAACATCATTCATACTGAGAGGTTTCTTCATATTTATGGAAGATAGTTGGCCACTTACCATAAGAGATCATATGAGGCAACTACCAAAGCTCTTTTTACGACTACTAAAGATCTTTCCATGAATATGTTTGACATAGATCTCCAAGTTTAGCTTTCCAACCTGTACCACAAAAAGCAAGTTGTAGACAACTATACTACCTAGGGAGCTCATCTCAAATCCTAGCTATACTAGCTGGAGGTTATAGATCAAGCTTCCAAGGAATTTTTTAATCTATTGAGGACTCACCATTCTATGGTTGAGACCAAATACATTTGAGATGGTCAACACTCCTTCTATGAGCTTCTTGACATCCTTCAAGCTTTCATGTACCACTATGAAATTTTTTTCATGGCACATGGCCCTTAAAAACTCAAAATCATGCCTTGTAGGCTTATTTAGATGTCACTTCTAAAAGGCTCGGTCTAGAATAATATGCTTTTCTATGAGTAGAAGCTCACTTTAGTGGACCTCAATGATGTTGTTTTCTACTTGAAAAATGATAAGGCCCCTATTGTGATGGCTTCCCTTGTGAGTTTTACAAGGCCTTTTAGGAAGAGATCGGTCCAGACTTGCATAAGGTCTACCTTGAAGCCCACAATTCTTGCTCTTTAGGAAATATTATTAACAAGGGAAATATCAAATTCATACCTAAGGTAGGTGACCCTGAAGATATATGCAATTGGGGGCCCATCACCTTGTTAAATGTCTCTTATAATATCATTGCTAAGGCTCTCTCTCTTAAAATCTATCATCTTCTTCCTTACATTATTTTCCCTAAGAAAACAAGTTTTTCTTGGTAAATTTTGGATAATATAATCACTGTATGTGAACGGATGGAATGAGCTTGGAACTCCAAGCAACATGCCATCTTTCTTAAGATTAATTTTGCCAAAGCCTATGATGGTATATTGTGTCCCTTCATTCTTCTAATGCTTTAGGAACTTGAGTTTTTCCATCCTTTCCTATAGTTAGTCCAAATGCTTTTTGGGGATGCCTCTACTTGCATCTCTATCAATGGTTAATAGTCTTAAGCATTTGGCCTTTATCATTCAATTTGACAAGGTTGTCCACTAGCACCCTAACTATATGTGTTGGCTACTGAAGGCTTTTTGTATTTTCTTGCCAATGCCATTTTACAAGGGAAAGTCCATGGTATTTCCCTTCTAAACTCCTCTGATCAAATTTTGAATGACCATTTCACAGATGACTCCTTCCTCGCTCTTATTGAGGAGGAGGATAATGTTGATAATGCTTTGCAATGTCTTGAAACCTTTTGTCTTACCTCTAGGTCTAATACACAGTGGCACAAAACCCTCTTCTACATGTAGTCTTCACTTCCCAAACCTACTTGGTTTGGGAAATATTAATGGAAATGGGTCCAACATGGTGAAATTTTTCTTTTTTTGAGCATCCCTTTTGCCTTTCAAGCTTTGGCTGTTGAGCTATGGAATGCAGTCCTTGTGTGAATGGAGACGAAGCTTAAATATTAGATCACCATGTCTATCTCCCTTGTGCAAAAATTCTAGATTTTTTCTAAGGTGTTAGCTTCCACCCATGTGTACGATTCTTCCTAGTGGGCTCCATCAAAGGCCTCTTATCTCAAACTTGAGCATCTGCTACATGACTTTGTCTAGGCAACATATGCTTCTCACCAAAGCTTTATAGAGTTTCTTGGGATTTCTATTATCTTCCAAAAGAGTTTGGTGGCCTTGTCTTTCTCTCTAGCTAGAAGCAAGGTACTACTCTTTGTGCCAAATGGGTTATCTATGCTATCACTAGAAATGAAGCTTAGAAGATTTTGTTGCAGCATTACATCTCTTTAGAATTTCTGGTTCACCAGCTAGCCTATAAACATATTTCTTTTTAGACCTTTCTTGTGACCACTAGACCTATTTAGATTCAAAGAACTTTTGTTGTAAAAAACATTTGGAAATCCTGGGGAGCCATTAGGTTCTAACTTCATTGGGTTGGTGATGAGTTTAGACATGGGCTATCCATGAACCAATACAATCTCTAGTGTTGACCATTATCTGCTATCCAAGGTGTTCCTATAACCAATGTACATGGGGCTAGTTCCTATAAAAGTTCAATTCCATCTCACCCATCTAGGTCGTCAGACTTTTGATCTTCTAGTTTCTAAGGTACCTCCCCATATATTGTATAAACTTGACATACAATATTCATGACCTTAGTAGAAAGATTGGAAGTGGTATCTAGCCACTCCGATAACTAGCTACAAGCCTAGGCTTCGGTATCGGTGGTTGGTTCCTCACTTGCCCAAGGTTGACGTTCTCAACAAAAAATGATATTTGCAATCTTCTCATTGTACTTGGAGTGATAGGTTTTCCACTATCTGGAAAACTATTATTGAGAAAAAAATTATACATTTTTCTTGGTGTATTCTTTTCTACGTCTTGAGTTTGGGCCCCTAGTTATGACACCTAGGATTTCTTGACCCCCATTGCCCCTTCTATGGTAAAATAGAGCCTTTTTTGCACATTTTTTTGGTTATGTAGATAGGATTAGTCTTATTGGTGATGAATCAATGATCTCTTTGGCCCATTTTGCCTAAAAAAATTTCTCTTCGGATATGGTTATTCTGGGAGACAACACTCAGCTTCCCTTCAAGTACTCTCAGATTTGGCATGCTTTTTAGATTGGAGATCTTATTTACCATTTGGAAATATCATAATGTTGTTATATTTGCTAATTAAAATCTTGACATTAATGTTTCTATGTATGCTAAAGCATATATTTATAACAATTTCATGATGCATATTCAAATAGAAATAGATAAAGTGGCTCTAGAGGTGGCTTGTCTATAGGATCCATAGGCACATTGGTGAAATACCCCCTATATGTTCTCTCGTGTTCTACCAAATTTTTCCTCTGGGGATCTACCCCTTCTTGTAGTTGTCGTTAAGGATGTAGTAGCTCTAATCATAACTCACACACACCTTTCTCTTAGCTATACCACTCTCCTAGTGGCAGTGCTTCTAGTTAGCATCACTCTCATAGAGGCTCTGGTGGTTAGCACTACTCTGCCTCTCCCTTGTGGAGGTCTAGATTGGGGTGGTCCCCTATGGCTTCTTATACTATTCTCGCTACTAGTTGGCCCTCTACTCATTTAGACCCCAAGAGGGTCTTCCCTCAACTAAATTGAGCCATTTCTCCTCCCAAACCTAAGGGAGAGAAAGAAGATAATAATGTTTCTACTGATAGATGGGCTACCCCTGAGCCATCTACTCATGCCACCCTAGGTGGTGATCTAATGATAAGGATCCTCCTCCCTTAGCTGGCACTGTGCTGGTAGCCTGAGGCTTTTTGGTTTCTACAATTTTTATGAATAGTTGATCTTTAGCCTTCTATTGTGTAAACTCGTGGTGAGATCCTATTTCCCCTGGCCCCTTTTTTTGTGAATATGTAACTTTATTCTATGTTTTTTAATATAGGGAAGAGACTATTTCTCAAAAAAATGAAAAAGAATTGATTAATAATTGGAAAACAAGTTTAATAGTTAATAAAATTAATATTTGAAATGTTTTAAACATCAATTCATACCATTAACGTTATTTTTTCTCTTTATATGTCCAAATCTAGGGGTTAGACTTCCTAGTTTAAAAAAATACATGCATTTGGAAATAAAATGCTACAAAATGTTTATCTGCTCCAAAGCACATACCCATTCCAAAAGGAGCATGATAGTAATTAATTAAAAATGGGTACTATTTCGACAACATTTTCACACTCCAATATGAAAATATTTATTTCAAAAGGAACATGTTAATAGTTAATTAAAAATGGGTACAAATTCTAAAATGATACACATTTTAAAATGAAAATGGTGCTTGTTCTTAAAATTTGATATAAAACAAGTACTTATTTTTTTGATGAATAGAGATTTTTCCATTAATTAAAATTTAAAGATACATATGAACAAGAAAGGGACCATGGGATACAAGATCACCCCATAAGTTCAAATGGCCCATGGTTGGAGATTGACTATTCATAAAATAAATAAATAAGCAAAAACATAAAACTTCAAGATGCAAGAGCAGTGCTAGCCAAAGAAGAAACTTTTTCATCTGATTCCCATAAATCTTAGGGGTTATTGGCTAGCTCAGGAGGATCCACACCATTAGCAAGAGCAACATATTTATCAATAACTTTTTCTTTATCTTCCTTAGCCTTGCAAGGAGAAATGGCTAAATCTGGCCAGGGGAAAGCCCACTTGGAGTCACAGTGAGCAGATAGACAACTTGCATTAGTGGTAGTAGGGGGAGCCACTGGGGACCAAGGGTAAAAGCACAAACTTGTGTCACCTTTTATAAAGAAATGTGATATCAGAATGTGACAGTTCAACATTAATGACAAAAAAAATGGTATTTGTGTTTAAAATATGAAGATGATGTAAACTAATGAAATGTGTAGAATTGTATGAATTTTATGCCTATAATTTTTATAGTTCTTTTGACTAAGAATTTTTTCATTTTATTTTATTTTGAAGTCCCTTTTTTCACTGTGAAAAATATAAGATGTAGTTCCCATCAAACAAGTATGTGCAAATCATCTTTTTTTGTTTTAATTTGAAAATATTTTATAGATGACAAGTATAGCTAGTGAACAAAAAAAGAAATAATTATTTTTGATGTATATTTTCTTTGTTATAAGTACTCAAGTTCGACCTTGTCAGAATTCAACAATTTTTTCCTCCCGTCAAAACTTCCCTATCAAATTTATACCTTCTTGAAAAAAAATTACATATTCGTGAAGGGGATTCTCTCCTCTAGTGATAAATATAATTTATTTATTTTTTTGATATGATTTGCTATTTTTTATCATTTTTTAAGAGAGCATCTTCTGAAATGTTGAAATAGTGACTTATAATATTTTGAGATTATAACATATTATAACTAATCAAAACACTCAAAAATTTATATATTGATGATATTGAATCTAAGATCTATAAAAGGGTATTTTTAGTTTTTGAAAAAAATTTAGTTTTAATAGAGAAATGAGATTTGACCAAAACAGGTTTTTGTATTACAAATGGTGACACAGATCTATGCTTTTACCGCCAACCTAAGCATAGCCTTTGAGGAGGAAAGACCAAGAAATAATAGCCACACAAGCCACCACTAGGAGAGTGACAATGAGGCTATGACTTGGGGGTCTGTGAGTGGTGAGCAGAATTTCTTTGACCTTACTGGTAACAACAAGGAGGAGCATAGTAACTGGATAAAGAATCCAAAGGAACTTGGGAAACTATACAAGGGGTATTTCCCTAGTGGACAAGTAGCTCTTGTAGGTGAGCCACTTCTAGTGTGACTTTTTAACTTTATACTTGTATCTACATCATGACATTATTACATTTATGAGCTAGAGAGTGCATAACATCATGACTATCAAGAAAGCTGTGAGAGAATAAAATAGCATTGTGACCTTTCTAGATTGTAAACTATATCTCGATTCTAAAAGTATGCCAAATAGAGGAATATCTAAAAGGGAGTCTAGGAGGATCACCTAGAACCACCATATGCCAAGTGAAGGCTTCTAGATGAAAAGGCTTGAAAAAATCATAAATCTAGAACCAATGATTTTGAGATTGTTTACAGAACGAAAAAATGTGTAGGAAGCTTTTATTCTAATCACAAAAGGCTATCTAAGATTTGGAACTCCTAGATGTTAGATTCAAGGACCAAAAAGAAAGCCCTAGAAAAGGAGACACTAGGAGAAGTGAGCAATATTTGGCTCTATTATGGTAAACTAGATAGTGACAAATCTAAAACTCCAAGTCTTACGTCAAAAATGCAAATGCCAATGTTGATTGAGAGTATCCACCATTGGAAGATAGGGCACCATATACCAATACCTTATCTTGGGTTTGTAATTGGTCATTGGAGTGGCAAGATACCACTTCCAAACTTTCCACCAAGGGAAAGATGCTCATGAATTCAATGCTTGTGTAACAAATTGGGAGGGGCTATAGAATCTAGAAGAATACTTATTAGTCGATCAGAATGGATAAACCTATACCACACCTACAAATCCTCCCATGAGTGAAGGCTCATAATAACCCTAAGGAATATATCTTTGGGTATTTTAATACCCTTGAAAAATAAACATAAAGCACTAGCTCCTTGAATCTTGGCTAAAGACACACCTTGAGTGGAAAAAAAGGGTGAACACCAAAGTTTTTGTTGGTTCATTGAGAGCCCAACTTTGGTCCCATTACCAACCTAGTAAAGCCATCACTTGATGGCTTCATAGGGTTTCCAAATTCTCTTACCAACAAAAGTTCCATGAATCTGAACATGTTTAGAACTTACAAGAAGGGTTTGAAATCCAATCTACTTCCAGGACAACTAGTTAACCAAAAAGTCTAAAGGAACGTAGCACTATAACAAATCTTTTTAGGCCTCATCTTCAGTGAGATCCCATACGATCCACTTGGCATAGATGGCTATCTCATGCTTGTGGGTGGAAATCAATCCAAGACCACAAAATTATTTGGGCAAACAACATAAGACCCAAGAAACTCTATAAAAGCTATGATGCATAGCATCAGAGGCCTAGAGAAAGCCCCAAAGAATATGTTAAAGCTTAAGATATGAGCCATTAGAGGGAGAAAAACAAGAGGAATAGTACACATACATAGTAGCGAGAACTTTGGAGAATATTCAAAACTTTCTCGCAAGTGAAAGCGGCTTAGTGATCCAATATTCCAACTTCTCATTTTGGACAAGCACAACATTCCATAACTCCATAGAAGATATTTGAAAAGAAAAGGGAATGCCCAAAATTTTAAAAATTTCACCATGTTGGACCCATTTCCACCCATACTACTAAAACCAATGAGTTCTTGGGAAAAAGGATTGTCTATAGCAAAGGGTTTTGTGCCATTGGATATAGACCCTAAAGAAAGGAAAAAAGTATCCAAACACTACAAGGAATTCAAAATGTTCTCCTCATCCTCAATCAAAGTGAGGAAAGAATAATCTACAAAATAATAACTAACCAACTAAGTGGTTGACTTGGGTAAAGAAATGCCATGCACCAGGCCTTATGAAATGGCATTGGTAAGTAGATAGCCAAGGCACTATGCTGCTAGAACATAGAGAGGAGGTGCAAGATGAAAACCTTAAAAAATAGATCTCAAGAGACCAAAAGCTTAAGAATGATGACCTTTGATGGTGATGAAAGACGAGGTATCCCAAAAAAGCATATACACTAATAATTGAAAGATTGGGCTAAAACCTAGAGCTTGAAGGATAGCTAAAATTAAAGGTCATTCAATTCGGTCATAGGCTTTCACAAAATGAATCTTCAGGAATGAGGCCTACTATTTGCATTTCCTATCCCATTCTATACCTTCCTAGACAATAATTATGCTATACAAGATATAGCAAGACTTGATAAAAATAGTCTCTTTAGGTCGAACAATCATAGGGAGCAAATGCCAAATTTTAAGAGAGAGGGCTTTGGCAATGATCTTGTAGGAGACAATCAACAAAGTGATGGGCCTCAAGTTCCAAATTTCTTTAGGATTGTCATCTTTAGGTATGAATTTAACATTCCCTTTCTTAATGATGTTTCCCAATGAATTAGAGTTGTATGGTTCATGATAAATATTAAGAAAATTAGGGCCAGTGTCATCCCAAAGCACCTTGTAGAATTCACAAGGGAACCCATCACATCTATAAGCTTTACCATCAACAATGGAAAAGATAGCTTCCTTTAAGTCTACAAGCATAGGATTTCACTCACAAAAGCATATTTTTCAAGAGCAAGCCTATTAGGAGTAACATCAAGGTAGGCTTGTAATGCTTGATCACATGGAATAGAGGGCCCCTAAGCTATAAAAACATGGTCATCATGATGAACAAAATCCTAAACAATATTCAGTAGGTTAGTGAAAACTTATTGATCTTCCCAAATGTGTTTGATACCCAACATAGAATGATGAAACCTTAGATCACTAAAAAAATCCTTGGAAGCCTGATCACTGACCTCCAACCAATGGAGACAAGCCTTGATCTGTGCTTCCCGAGAAACATAGCTATTTGTAACTTGTTTATAGTGTCATAGGTTGGCAAGCCAAACCTAATGATTCATATTTAATAGATTTATGGCAAGAGCTTTAGAAGTCATACATAGATAAAGAGTAGTGGCTTCATAACATCTCCTATGGTACATAGCTAATTGTAGATCATAAATGTGAAAATATCTCATAGTATGGAGGATAGCATCATTCCACCATTGAGTCCATCCAAAATGAGTGTGGTGCTGAGGCTTAAGATTCTAGACATGTAGGATGTGTGCAATAGTTAGCGGATGGGACTATATGGAAGTGTTGAGGTAAAACTAGGTTTTACTTGGGAGAGGATGAGCTATCTAACATGTAATAGAAAAGAGAATGAAGGAGTGATCTAACAATCTCACATTAGGCATGGTAGTGGTAGGTAAGGCATAGTTTTGAGAAAAGGAAACTCCTGAAAACTCTATTAGACCTAACTTGAGAATTGGACCAAGGATGCCAAATCTCATCTAGGTGGCAATGACTATCATTAGGATCAAAAAGGCCTAACTTGTTCTACACCTTAAACTTGACCTCTCATTCACCAGTTGCCCATCTAAAGTGAAGAAAGCATTCCTTGTTAGAGGGCAACTCAACCATATCAAAGTCCCCACAAAAAACTCATGTTATAGTTGGAAAATAATCTGCCAATGAATGCCATAGGTGTGAAAGATCAACAACATCATTGGGAGAATAAATTTTAAGAATACCAAAAGGATGATTTTGAAAAGACAATAGAATCCAAATCACCTTATGTAAGGGGTAGGAACCATGCAAAACAACAGAGGAAATTAAATGAGGCGAGATAAGAGTAACAACACCACCTTGACTAGATTCATGCTAAGAAGCAAAAATGACACTATCTAGCCAAATAACATGACAAGCTAAGGTAAGAAAATACCCAACAACTTTATCTTCTGAAGACAAAGCACATTAAGATCAAACTAACTCTTGGTATCGTGAACAAAATATTTTCTGTAGAGGTCTGTCAACCCCACACATTCTATGAAAATAATTTCATGGTAACATAGCTTGCATGTCATCCCTGACCACTAGAGAGGAGAAGATATTATACAAAAATGAGGGATTCTCAAAAGAGGGGTCATCAAGAGAAATGAGCGTCTAAAGTTTCAAGCCATTTTGAAAAAAACTCATCACAACCATCTGGGCAACAAGATTGGCATAGTGTTTTCTAGGAAATCATCGGTGTTGCTTGTGGTGCTTAATTACAAAGAGGGCATAGATCTAGGTTAGGAACTCCTACCATCTTGTTGCATCTAGGGTTTCAAATAGGAGGTGAAGGGATCAATGGAACTAAGGATTTCATGGGTATCTGGCTTGAGCTAGATTTACCATGATCCACAAGAAAAGAGGTCACCTTGCCTATAGCCAAAACCTTCCCTTTTTTCATTACTGTAGTTCATTCATCTTTCTTGGTACCCAGAGCTAGCTTGGCTTATGAAGTAGAGTGGTAGCTAGGGTGCAACAAGGGACACTCCCTAATATTATGCTCAATTGACCAACACTACTAATAGGTATCCTGAAGGTTAAGTTAGAACACCTTTTCAGAAAAGGTGGTACCACCTATCTAGATTTCCATTGTATTCTTGAGGTCCCTATATAGGTTGACCTAACATAAATCCTACATTGGTGATGAAAATTAAAAAACTTGTCTAGTTCAAGGCACATAAACTTGCTAATGGTTTGTGCAATAGTAGGTAAAAGATACCAGGAAGGAATGGGAAGCCTAGGGAACTCTACCCAAATGGGTACTTTAAGCTTATAGCCATCCCAAACAACAAAATCTCATGACAAGCATTGAGAAGCAAGGAGCTAGGACTTGATAGTCCAAGGGCCTTGCACAAAAACATGTTCAGCTTGGGCCACATGGCCAAAGTGAAAAATAAAAAAAATCCTTTGGTAAGGCTTTGAACACTTTCAAGGAAAACACCTTGAGTTGTCTAAACCTTGGAAACCCATTTCCATAGCATGCTTTTATAAGCAATATGACCAACAAAATAACCAATGAAATTTTGTTGTTCCAACCATGTGAATGCACTATCAAACTCCTTAACATTCAAAGTGATATTAGGAGAGGAATTATCTCGTGAAAGACCTTGCGAACAAACTTGAGTAGGTGCTTGGTCGGTAGTGCCATTCTCTTGAATAGCAACAACAACTCTAGCACTGGAATCAACTACTGGATTGGAGAAGGTCAAATTCATTATAAATGAAATCTTATTCCCATAGTAAATGTCTTATGACAGACAATGGAAACTAGAAAGGATTCAGATGAAGGCCATAAAAACCCTAGTAAAGCTCATTAGTAAACAAATCTTTAGAAGTACAAGAACTTATTTTGAAAATAAAATAGGTATAAATTCATTTAGAAGCTTGATCCTAACTAAGTACTCATTTTCAATAAACCAAGCACTCATTCATACCATTAAGCCTAAAAGATTCCTTAAATATTGACCCCATATTGTGTATTTACACTTATCATTGATGTATCTATGAAAAAAAAAATATATCATGTTATATCAAGCTCTTTTTGAAAAGTACAATTAAATTGACTTGCAACCAACCCAAGTTTAGTGATCTTAACAAATTGATCCAACAACATTGGTTAGATTTGGTCTCCTTGAAACTACAAATTTTTCAACTTCCAATGATTCTTGGTTATCTCAATTGAAAAATATCATTCAAGACTAAATGTATAAAATCATTACGTAATATGGAACTTTGTGATCAAGTGATTGCATAGATTACTTTTTCAAATATAACTAAACATTTCATAATACTATCTATAATTTTTTTGTAATATTGTTAATGAATAAATAGTGCCTCTATCATATTGATAATCATAGTAACATGTAGATATTCCTATATTTACTCAGCCATTATACAATTGATCTTATTAGTACTTGTCATAGGCTAAGTGCTATTGTGTCATTTTATTGATTTGTTGTGTTAACTAGTGATTAAAATCAATCTTTGACATGATTTTTTATTCATTTTTTGTTGTTGAATAGAACACATTTTCTATAGTATAAATGTCATATTTTTAATTTTACAATTCATCAAAAATAGTTTTTGTATATCTCATTGGTCAAATCAATTGATCTCTTATATATGACCTATTTCCAATTCAAAAATTTGATACATTACTAGAATTATTCATGCATTCCATTGTTCTTGACATCATTATAGGCACTTTGTTTGATGATTATTTCTTATGTTTTAATAATAAAACTATTTTAAAAAAAAAAAGATTATCAGTAAATGGTCAAAGCCTTGTATTTTAATTTAATAAAAAATAAAAAATTACATGGATTCTCTAGTCAAATAGGCACTAGAAGGAAAGAACGAAGTAAGAAAACCTCTAGTCTTTCTTAGGACTGAAGTCCTATATTATACAAATTAAAAGAGGCATACCCAAGTTTACATCATTTTGTTTAATTTACATACAAATATTTTAATCAAAATACTCTTTTGAGAATATGAGAAACAAGGAAACTCTACCCAATAGCTACAATTTTTTCTTTCTATATTTCAAGAATAGGCTGGAAGCTACATCCAAAACACTACTAATTTCCACATAAGGTTAAAGGTCACCTTATAAAACTATATAAATGAAGAAGTCTATAATTTCCAGAGTTTATTTAATGTTCAAAAGTACTCTATACTTCTAAGTATTAAGCGATCTGACATGTCTTTTAAAGATAACATTCTCCATGATAATTTACAAGTTCTTATCTTTTATCAGACTAAATGTTTACTTCTATAATAAAGTTGTTTTTTCTCAATCTAAGACGATGCATATCAGCTCATAATCATAGTGCTTGATCAAGTTTAGATGGAGAATGATAAAGCATAATTTCTTTTTTTCCTCTGATTTGTTTGGAATCATTTGTAAATGTTGTTTAACATCTACTATTGCAAAAATTATCACTTCTACTTCCTAACTTTTTATTTACTAACTCAGAAATTAGTATAGCTACTTCTTGCTTGGTGTTTATATATGATAGTATAATATTCTACCTTGTATCTTATTCAAATGGATTTCTTAACACCTATTGACTATCCAATGTTTTTTCTAACCATTTGGATTTATCTTTAGCATAAAGTCAAAGCTAATTTTGTTATTAAGAATGAGATTTACATTATTTAATATGATTAAGATGTCTATTTAATTTTTAGTTAAATTTATTCTAATTATAAATTAAGATATTTTCACCATTACCACCCTTATTTGCTAGCTAATCTGCCTTTTTATTATCTTCCCAAAATATATGTAGAATCTAATAATCTTTAAATTGATCCAGGAGATTAAGTACTTCTCCCAATTTTGAATTTAAAATCCAATTTTGTGCCGCCCTTTTTCTAATGGCATTGAAGAAAATATGTGAATCTCCTTCAATAATGAGTTCTGAGATACTGAGTTTTAAGCACATTTGTAGAGTTTCTTGAAGGGCTTCTCATTCAGTGAGATTGTTAGTGGTTGATCCTATAAATTTAGCCCTTTTCACTAACCAGTTGCTATAATCATTGTTAATTTAGCCCTTTTCACTAACATGCCTCAATTTTATTAATAATCTCACTTGTAAACATAGCCTGATCATGAAATATTCTTCTATTCATTTCCTTCCAAAATTTTGAAAAAAGGGTAGATGGGAAAATATTCCATAGTTTACTATATATACAATTATTACTATTAGCTGGCCAACCCCTAACGAGATCATCCAACGATTCTAGCAAAGAGTCATCTAGCCCAACATTTATCTAAACCAATCCCAATAGAATTTTTTATATGCATATTTATATGAGACATGATTATAATTTTTACTTTCTTTCTTATATAGCACACATGTTGATGGTCCTTCAATGCCCATCTTCCCAAGTAAACAAAATGAATTCCAATAGAGATTAAGGGGGATATTCAATTCTTCCCACCTTTGGGATTACGAAATTACTTTATATCAATTTTTAACATTATACCTACCATCTTTTGATGCTTTGATACTTCCCATATGAGTTTGTCATTTCTCTCTAATTGATTATTTTCCTCTTATGGATAATTTTTTCATAAACATTTTTTACTATTTTTTCTACACTAATATTGTCTAGATTTTTCCATTCCCAACTTATACTTCCATTATTATGTTTTTAATTTTTATAATTGCTAAGCTTATAGCCCTAGAGTTTGACTAATTTCTCTTTAAGGATGGCTAGAATCCCCATGGTATCGACTATGGGGTGACCATCCCATGAATCCTCCCAAAAGAGAGCTTCATTACCATTACCAACATCACATGTGAGATATTTGCTAATAAGAGCTCTACGTTTTACTATAAAATTCCAATTTTTGGATCCTTTTCGAAGGATTGTCATTGTAAACAAGGAGTAGGGATTGGTTGTGTTAAGGTATTTTTTACACATAATTTTATCCTATTTTTGATCTCTTTCAAGAAAAGTCACCATGACAGTTTAACCCCTAAAGCTTCATTTTGCAAACATAAGTTTTTGATACCTAGGCCTCCTACTTCCTTTGGTTTACATAATCTTTCCCATTTTATAAGAGCTAGTTTTTGAATGCTCATCAATGTCATTCCAAAGGAAGCTTCTAATTTTTTCTTCAACCTTCATATTGATACTTTTAGATAGAGGTATGTAGGAAATGGGGTATGTCAAGAGGGCAGATAAAGTTCCTTTGGTAAGCCATTTATCTTTCTAGCCTACTATCCTTTTATCCATCTTGTCAAGGATTTTGTGCCATCCTTTTTTAGTTTTACTACCTTTTTCTAACTCCATTCCCAAGTATTTATAGGGGAATGTGCCCCTTTTATATCCCATAATATTATAGATTTGGTTTTCTATTTTAGGTTTGGTGTTAATGAAGATTATTTATGATTTTATAGCATTCACTCTTTGATCTAAAGCTTCCATATATTTTTGAATCATCATCTTGATGTTTAGGGCCAATTTTATTGTACTTTCTCCTAGTAAAATGTTATCATCTACATATTTTTGGTGGGTTATATTAGAGACATTTTCTATATAGTAAAACCCCTACTTTTTCCTTTAGAATGTGCTTTGGTAATTGTCCTACCGAAGGCTTCTACCATGATAGTGTATAGGAAAGGAGATACGGGATCTTCTTGTCTTATACCTCTTGATGTGTCAAAGAAGCCTTCTATGGTCCCATTAATAAGAATGGAGATTTTACTTGTTGAAATAAATTGATAAATAAGATTAATCCATTGGTGAGAGAAGCCAAATGCTTCTAAGGTTTTGCATAAAAACTTCTAGTCAACCATATCATATGCCTTCTAAATATCTAGTTTCATGAACATGGTCACCATTTTATTTTTATTGAAAAAGTCTAATGTTTCTTGTATAATGAGTATCCCATATAGAATCAATCTTTATCATAAAAAACCAATTTGTTCTTCTGAAATAATCTTAGGGAGAAATGTTTTCTTTCGGTTAGCTAGAATCTTAGATATTATTTTATAAATAGTTTGTAAAAAGCTACAGGTGTAAAAACTCTTGGGTTTTTAGGATCATATTTTTTAAGTATTAAAGTAAAAAAGGTAGAATGAATTTCTAATAGTAGTCAACCACCATTTCTTGATGCTTTAATGGCTTTCCAAAGATCAATTATGATAATATCCGAACACTTTTGGAAGAAGAAAGCCTAGAATTTGTATGAACCTAGAGAAATATCAAGGTTCATGTTGAATAACATAGATCTACCTTCTTCCAAAGACATAGGAGAAGTTAATGCTTTATTATATTCTATAGAGATTACTTTTGGAATAACTTCAAGCATTTTTTCTCGAGTTGTCATATTCAAACTCTTGAAATTGCTTAGTAAATTATTGAAATGATCTACAAAAATCTTTGATATGTTATCAAGGTTCTCAGTGATAGATCCTAAAGAGTCTTTGATTTTAATAATATTTCTTTTAGCTCTATTATATAAATTTCTATTGTGACATTTTTATTTTTATTACAGTCTCCCTCTTCTAGCCATTTTTCTTCTGCTTCTTGTCCCCAAAAGACTTCTTCCTTTACTAGGATGTTTTCTTGTCTAGTGAGGAGTTCTTTTTCTAGTATGAAGTTCTCATTATTCATACCTTCTATAAGTACTTTTGTGTTTAATTTTTTAATCTTTCTTCAATGTCTAATTTTTCTTGAAACATATTTTTGAAATGTTCTTTATTCAACATAAATGTATTTGCTTTAATCTTTTTCATCTTAGAGTCAAGTATATATTTTGAAACCTTTAAAAATTGCATTGATTCCACCATTATCTAATGAGTTCGATGAAAATTATGTCTAGAAAACACATTTTTTCACATTTAAAGGGGTTTCTTTTAGGTTTAGAAGGCTCCACAAATTCAATCCTAACAAGATAGTGGTCTGATCCTGCTATAGGCAGGATTGGGACTTGAATATATAAGTCTAATCCACTTAGTTCTACTTTGAGAAAGAACTTGTCTAGTTTCTTAGCTATAAAGGAGAAGTCATTCCTTCTATTATTCCATATAAACTTTCCATTATTAATTGGAATATCAAAAGGGTTGTTATGGTCTATCCATTTTCTAAATTCCAAAGATGCTTGTGAAATTTGTTGGATGCATCCAAATTTTTCATTTGTATCTGTGATGGTATTAAAATATCCACTTATAAGAATGAGTTCATTTTTGTGATTATTAATAAATGGAATTATTTCTTCCCATAGCATTTTTTTGTGTATGTTATGTATTCGGCCATATATGTTTATTAGAATTAGTTGTAGGTTAGTCTTTATGCTTTTAATTCTACTTCTCATCCATGAATAATTTGATTTAACTATATGTAGAGTTACTTCCCTAGGATTCCAAATCATTTCTAATCCCCTTGAGGCTACCTTATTTATTTTTTAGCTTAAATCCTTCTTCATTATTTATTTGTATTTCTTGTAACATAATAATTCAAATTTGAATTATTTTAAATTATGTTTTGGTAATAATTTATTGCTAGGTGCATTCAAGCCCATAGCATTCTAGGTATTTATGTTCATGCAGGCTTGGGAAGGTTCTTTCCCTTCCCTGTATGAAGTAAATGATTCATCTTTTCTTTTTCTTTTGCTTGCCCATCTTCTTCTCTGAGTTCTTTAAGAGATTTCCTTCCTCTTTTAGGTTTTGATCTACCATATTTATGTTATTTATCCCTTCTTGATTCATCAAAATACCCAAATGTTATATGTTCTCTTGACCACTTAAAGCAATTTTAGAATGAATTTCTTCATTCACTAATTCTTTCATTATCTATTATGCAAAAATTATCTAATTATCAATATATATTATCTTCTAAATTTGGTGACTTCTATGTACTACTCAAATTAATACCATCTACTTGTACTATTGTTGTTCTAGATTTGATTGTTTGTAGACCTTTATTTCTTTTATCTTCCTCCTCAATGCTTAACATATACCTCTTCTCAAAACTTCAAAGGTGTAACTATCTCCACATATTTTTAGAACTCAGCCTATTAAATAATATTTCTGTGATTCACTAATTTTATCAATATTGTCAAAGTAAAAAAAACTTGGATCAATTCCTCATTTCATATTTCCAAATCCTCTTTCTCTACCTCATCTAAAATTACCATTTCCATATCATCATTCCTTGATAAATCCTTATTCAAGAAGACCTAAAAATCTTCTCTAAAAAATCCTTTTATCTTACTCTAATCCTTCTCCCTTGCATTTTCCTCCCTCATTTTATAAAAGGTACATTCTTTTATTGTGGTTGGTGTCTACCAAAATTTGGTGCATCTTTTTAATTCCTCTTTTTTGGAATCTATGCTCTCCTTCACTAGCTTTCCCATCTTTTGCATTAGAGTCTCCATTATTTCATTTATGCATTTAACATTTCTTTGCTTCGGAGTATCATCAAAGAAAATTATTTTGGTTTATATTTCTTCAAGAGTCTTATTGCTATCCATCAAGAGCTTTTTGTCCTAAGATCTTGAGTCCTTTTCTAATAGATTTTCTTTCCATCTTATTGCTCTTATGTTCTTAGCTTTCTATGTTTTCTTCTATTTTTTGTTTAGTCTTCTATTGCTGTTAACTATCCTTGCCATATTATATTATATAATTCATTCTATCTTACTATTGATTACTTTGGAGTTTTGATCTTCACAGATAAGATCTAGATTCATTTATAGATGATTTCCTTTACACTTTCTCAGATCTAAAACTTGAGTGATTTATTTATTATTATCAGGATTTAAAACCTTTTCCTTTTCTTTTCTTTGAGAATATTTTTCTTTTGAATCTTGAATTCTTTCTATTTCTCTCTTTTGATCTTCCTTGGAGATATATATGATACTTTTTACTAATCCCCATAGTTATTGTTGTGGTTTTTGTTTCTTCTAATCTGATTTCTCCATCTCCTATTTTTGCAACTACTTTTTTCATTGTAACCTTACTTGGCATAGGATCTATCACATTCATAGTATTTCCCTACATTTCTTTTTTATTTCTAATGTAAATGATATGGAAGGTATTTTTAAGATTGGATGTAGGTTGAATTTTTTTCATTATTTAATCTGACTATTTCTGAGATTTTGCCTTCATGCTTCAATTTTTAGACAGATTTATTTGAAATTAACTTAATAGAGTTGAAGTCCTAATTTTTAATTTCAATGTTGATAAAAAATTTAACATTATTGTAATATTTATAAGAGGCATCTATTCCTATGAAATTCCCACTTAAAAATCCAATTTTCCTAAAAATCTATCCACGCATAAGTTCACAAGGAAGTGATTGAATGGAGATCCAAGTTGGTATAAGGAAGTTTAATTGTTCTTCCTTACAATCTGGAATCCATTCAAAAAATTTAATAGAATATCCTTTAAAATAACAATCAGAGAAAAAGAGCAAATCTTTTTTAACACATTCATTACTACAATGTATATATAACAATCTATCTAAATGGTGAGATATACTTACCTAATTTTTGCATAAATCCTTTAACCACTTAATGATATTGATCATCTCTTGTCTTGGCCCATTCAAAAATTTGAAAATGCCAACATTCTTACATTCCTACTAGTGACCTTTTCTATTCTGATTGTATTCCTAAGATTTGTTCTTAAAGTTTATTATTCAAGGGCTGATGAGTCATGGGTTGATTGATGGGATGAGTAGGAGACATGATGCTACAAATACTATAATGGGGGTGTGGGGGTGGGATATGAATTTTAAGGTTTATAGGGGAGTAAAAGAACTAACCTATGCCAACCTTTTAGAAAAGAAAAGGATAATAAAAGTATAATTGTTCACCTTCAATGACATAAAATTGGTATTATTATCTAGAATTTGAAAATGAAATAAAGTAGTGAAATGTTACAAATGGATGAAGTTTAGGATTATAATTTTTAAGAATTATTTGGAATAAGATTTTATATATTTTCCTATTTTTAAAGATAACTTTTTAGTTGCTAAAAAATGCTAGAAATTAGAAGTCTAGTTTCCACCAAAAAATGACATGGAAACAAACTTATTTCCCTTTGATCTTAGACTATTTATAGATAGCATATCTAGGTAGAACAATCAAAAATAAAAATTGGCTTTAGACCTATATTTTATATTTTATAACAATTCAAATTTTAACTTATTCAAATCAATAGTTTTGATCTCCCACCACATTTTTCAAAATAGATATATTCCAACTAGAAGAAAATTTATAGATTCTTGAAGAGGACTCTTTCCTCTAGAATGTCATATAATTTTAAATTTTTTTTTATATCATTTAATATTTTTTTCTTTCTCAAAATCAACATCTTCTTGAAGGTTAAAATAAGCACTTGTAGAATTTTTTTTTAATTACAATATCCTATAAGTTAGAATTCTTTAGAATAACTAAGAGGGGCTGAATTAGTTATTCAAGGTCAAATAATGTCCAATTCAAACTTTTAATGAAACTATAGTAGGCCCATGCATTCTACTATTCATCCAAGTTTAATCCTTTATCTTAGCAAGCTAACATAAATCAACATGGAGTAGTGAAACAGAAAGAATCAACAATTAACATAAGGATTTATGTGGAAAACCAATTTGGAAAATCCACTAGTAACATGCTACCTTCTTTTCTCACCCTTCTGAAATGATACCCTATTAAAGGCATGCCCTGTTAAAGTCTACAACACACTATTAAATGTGATCCTATTAAAGGATTTTAACACCCTCTCAGGAGTGTGCCTTGTTAGAGGACTTAAGAACATTCAACTTGGAATGTCACCCTATTAAAGGATTTACATAAGGCTATTAAGCCAACCCAAATGCATGGGACTTTCAATCACCTTCTCAAAGGTCTCTCCACCTAGCTATTAAGCTAACCTAACAATGTAAGATTTCAATGTGGAATACAATGGTAAGAAAGCATTAGAAATATTTTGACCTAATACAGATTGCAACTCAAACCTTGTAGATTTCAAATCACTCTTCAATTCCTCTTCCTAGCTTGGTTATCCTTCCCTATAGTTTAGATACCTTGTTTACCCTTCAAATTCTATCTCCTTGAGTTTATCAACTCATCATTCCAATGCTCACTATGGCCGCTTGATCAACTCAGAGTTGCAATGCTCTGTTCCTCCACACCGTGTCTTTTCTCTTGACACTTTACACTTGCCTTTACCTGACTTCTTCACTCGCGATCACTCTGCTTGATTTCTGACCTATTTCTCTTTATAAAGAAGTTTTTTTCTTCATTTCCCACTTAATTCTTCCCTCTCATCAACTTGAATTGACTTGAGAAAATGATATTGTTTTTCCCTCCAAATAGTTTCTTCTAGAAACATTAATGTAAATCCATTGTGTATTTTCCTGTAATTAGTTGGTATAAAACTCCATGCCACCAACTCATCACCCTTATCATCCTACTAGATCACAAAAATCAATATAATAGACTTATCATTATTAGATTGGTTAATCTTTTGACTTTTCATATAATGCAGCAACTCGACATCATTGGATTACTGATGCTCGAACCTTACTGTGTTACTCAGCTCCAACTATATTTTACTAGTGCTAGGCACCTAAAGTAATTTGCTCAGCACCTGAAGAATTTTTAGATCACTCGACACTCAAAGGATTTCTTGGCACCTAATAAAATATGAACTTGCTCAGCTCTAGCTAAGAATTTGGTTGGCTTCAACTAGCTTCCTCGGCACCCACATATGGATTTTGTTAGGCTTTACAAATTGACTTAGCTAAATCTTACATTTTTGATGTATCTTAGTGTATCCAGCCTTTTTGTGATCAATACATTATTTTATCAATGTCTTAACTGATCCTTATGCTTCAATACAACATCATAACTTCAAACTTTCTCTAGGTGCTCTAGTTAAATCTTATTGGTTAACTCCTCCTTGTTAATCAGCTAATTGATAGTGTTTGGATCACTTAAGCAATTGTCATCCCTACAAGTAGCAAATTTGACATCAATGAAAAAACAATGATTGAAAGCATTCTCCATCATTCAATGATCTTCAATCATTTCCAACACTATATTTAATTAAAATAGTATGAAATCTATATGAGAATATTCATGACTTTGAGCTCTATAAAATGGTGTTTATATGTTATTAAAAAAATATAATAAAAAAGTAAGAGTTATTGAAATGTCAATTTTTTGAAATAATTTTATTTCTTTAGTAATTGCATTGTAACTAGTGTAAAACATGTATTTAATAGACATTTCTAATTGGAAAAACATGAGACCATATATAACTTAGAATAAATTTATCAAGATCATGTGTTTGAACAAAATTGATTTTTAGATAGAAATAGTCAAATTCAATTGTTCCAATAAGGAAGCTTGAAAGGTGAAAAAACTTTATACTTTTACCTAGGGAATTTCAGGATGAAATTTTTCACTTTTTTGAATATTTTCTCCACACAGATTTGGGGATCTCACAACGGGTTCATCTAGAACTCTTATTTGCTGGGAAAATAGAGGTAGTCTATTTTGGCTTGCATATTTAGTTTGGTCTAAGAAAAAGATATCTTTGTCTAAGCTTTCCATAGAAAAAATGATATTCGAGTGAAGCCTTGCCTTATCTAATAAAGGTGTTACCTAATTTTGGGAAATCATCTCTTTTTTTAGAAAAAGATACTGAGGAATATGAACCATTGAGAACTAGAGTGTGGTTCCTTGATTTGTTTCCATTTTAGATCTCTCTCTATTATTCTTATTAAATTTTTCCATTGATTGAAACCCTAACATTTTCATTGATTTTTCTGATATCTTTTGAATGGGAGTGCCACACTTTTATTACTAATTTTCTAATTGTGATTCACGTGCAATGTAATATTATGTTCAAAATCAACGTGCTTAGTTAGGGCGTCAAATAAATTCAACATTTTTAACACAAACCTTAAATCTATAGAATGAGGAGAAGGATCGATGTAATGACTCTAAAACTTCTCTATTTCTCTACAAGGTCCTTCTGATGGATTTCGTGGCTTATGCCCTAGATGATTATGGAGTACCTGTTAACTATGTTTTGGACTATTTAGCACACTTGTTGATTTCTTCATAGGCCGTTCATGTATGCTTTGTTGTTTATTATTGTGTTCTAATATAATGCAAAAGCCCACTTTGACTTTCATTTTTTTATTTTTAATATGAAAACCAAGTTGATATAAAAATAATTGTTACGCATAATATATAGAAAATTAAAAATGAATGGAAGACTTTTACAGTGAAAACTATATTAAAAGTTCCTGCTTTTTAAATTCACAACAGTGAATGTAGCGCAATATGAATCCATTGAACTCAGAAACTAACATAAAAAAGGGCACTGAATCTTCACCACATCAAAAATTGTAAATCATCAAATGAAATATCAAATAACCTGCTAATTTATTAATGAAAATGATAATTCACATAACATGCTAATTCATTAATGCAAATGATAATCAAAGAAATTTGCATGGAAAAGAGTTCACCTACCTCACCATTGATAAAAGCCTAAGTAGTTTTCTCTGATACAACCTTCTAGGCATGAGTGAAATTACTAAAAAAGGGTTGAAATATTTTTTTGGACAGTTGCCAATTAGGTTATTTTAGGGTTTGAGATAGCTTTATGCACAATGATTTTTTTTAGGGTTTATTAAGGATCCCTAGAAATCGATGATTTAATCTCTAGTAAAATAGCGGGAAATATTTTTGTGTTGTAGAAATAGATTAGGTTATAGAATTCAATTCATATCCTCCATTTCCTCACAATTCATTCAACCTTTGTTTCATAAAAGAGAATCTATGATGGTTTGTAGGTACAAAAAAAAGGTCAATGAAATTGGTAAGCATGTCTCTACTAGACAAGTTTTCAATGCGTATTCACTACATTTTCAACTTCTATGGTTTTGGCTTTTTGGTCAACGGATCTAATATTTTCATTGATTTCACATTAAGATTAACTGAAAATTTTTCATTCTTTTTAAAAAAAATCAGTAAATGGCCAAAGCCTAGATTAATTATTATTATTTTTTGCAAATAATTATTATTATGTGTTAAGCAAAGGTAGATTTGAACCCAAGACCTCCCACATGAGAGGCTCACAAGTTATTGTTGCGTTGTAGGCTTTTGCTGAAATTTTTTCCATTCTTTATAAAAGTTCAACTTAATTAAAAAATATAGGAATTATGATAATTTAATTCATAATAAAATTAATATTATTTATTCATTTATGATGTAAATAATTCAAGTATTATTTTTATTATTAAATTAGATAATTGATATTTTTATAATAGAATATAAGATGAAATAATTAATAAAATACTAGGGTATAATATATAATACAATGATATATACAAAGTATTATATATCATATATAAATAATTAACATAATAATACATTAAATTCAAAATTAAGATATAATACATATAGAATTAAAAAAATTATCAATTAAATTTATTATAATTTATAAACAACAATTATTTAAATTATTATGATGTAAATAATTAAAGTATTATTTTTATTATTAAATTACGTAATTGATATTTTTATAATAGAATATAAGATAAAGTAAATAATAAAATATTAGGGTATAATATATAATATTGCAGTGCCTGCCCCTAGTTTACATTTTTGCTATTATTGCTAAACTCTTTTAAGCTAGTTTTATATTTGATGATTAGTAGCATTGTTTAGATATTATTAGATATTGTTTCAGATTTAGTTGATATATGATGAGATTACTCGGTACTCTATACTTCATGTATGTATGATGATTATTATAGTATTTTTTAATTATTGATGATGATCAGTTAGATGGATTATCATATGTATTTTCTTATATATACTTACCCCATACTGCATGTGTATGGTGTGTGTGTATGTTTTCTTTATGTATGACATTTTTGATGGGGTTAAGGAAGGGAGTCATAGTCACCTGCTAGTCAAGATCTACATGATGCACCACTTCATGCCATTACCTATTTAGCTTAGAATATTGTGTTTATACATGTGTGGTTTTTATCCAAGTTGTAGGTACCATGTATCGACTTTCCTAAATTGCTAGGATGAGCATACCTTATCGCATTATCTCAATGGTAAGATAGGCGAGATAAATTCTTAAGTCCAAATCTTAAACCTTTAAGTCGTTTGTCCTAGAAAATTAGGATGAGTAGCTAAGTTGATTACCTTCTGAATGCATTGAATGATGCTAATTCATGACTATAACCCTTTAGTTTGATCTTTTATGTGTTTTTCTATGATGGGTTTTTGTATTTTATTTTATGAGTCTTTGGTGAATTTTCCATTAATTAAGTCTAATTAAAAGATTAAATTAATGATTTAATTTAATAAAAATTTCATATGGTATTTTTAACATTTAATTATATATATTTAATTAGGAAATTAATTAAAATAAAGAATTAAAGTTAAAGATGAAAGTTATAAGTTTAATGTTAGAACATGATAATATTTATTTTAATAATAATATATTTAGAGTTCATTTTAAAATAAATTCTAAATAACATTATTATTTAAGTTAACAAATATATCATCAATTAAATGTTTGAAAACAAATTAAGTGGTTAAAATGATATTTATTTATTAAAATTTTTAAGATTACATGATGTGTGCATGAGATTAAAATTTAATAAATTATTTTAAAAAGAGAAATCAAGTGAAAATTAAATAAAGTAATTTAATAATTAAATAAATGTGCATGGAAAAGCAAGAGAAAAGATAAAGGAAAGATAATGAAAACTTAATAAAGAGTTGAAGTCTAATGAGCAATGAGTTCTCTTGAGTGAACACACAATTAGTACCCCGATTTTAGGAGAGAACTCCATATCATAATTTGAGGGTTCATTTTTGAAGCATTGGGAATTTGGGAAGAGGAAGGAATTTTGGAAGAGAGAAGGTTCTGAGAGGAGGAATTTCCCTACAATCTTCTTGGGCATAGTGATTAGCATCAAAGTTTAGGTAGAGGCTTGTAATTATTCTATCAATTTATTACACTCTTTCTTCCTATCTTCATCATGCCTGTTGAATGGCTATCTGAATATTTCTTGTGACAGGTGCTTTCAATTCTATAAATTTCTAGTATGCATGTTAATTCCTCTATATAAGTAGAGATTCAAACATTTTAGAAAACCTTGTCTTGTAATTTATACAAACTAGATATTAAACTAGGGAGTGTTTTGAAATTAAAAAGGAAATAAAAAGAGAAAATTCGACTAGTTGTTTGAATTTTATCTATCAGATTAATGCTGAAACCTATTATAAAAAAATATTTTTAAGAAAAAGGGGTTTGTTTTATATAAATTTTATATATTCATGCTATCTTAAAAAATAAATAAATTTATTAAAAAGGTTTTTAACAAAAATGTTATTTATTAAAAAAAAAGTAAAAATACAAATGCAAAGGTGGAGGGGGTTTTACCCCACCTCCCCTTGCTTTTAATAAATGCGACCATTGCCACTATCACAAGAACTGTGGTAGCAATAGTACTATGTACTATTGCAACCATAGGCCCTGTGACAATCACAGTGTGTCGAGACTCATTTTAAAAGCTAGCAGGCTAAATAATATGCTTGACTATTATTATATTTAATTTTATTTTTACTAAAATTAAGTTCATTTAAATTTTTAATTAATATTTATTATTAATGTTAAATATTATTTTTAATTAATAAAATTTATTAACAGTTTTTAATTTTAATAGTTAAATAAATGTTAATTACATAGCTATTTTATTTATACTCATTAATTAGTTTAATTAAATTAAAATTGATTATTCTATTTAATAATGGAACTAATGTGATAAGCTTGTAGATTTATTTAATTATTAATAATTCTAATTTTGATGAAATTACCAATTATTTTATTTAAAATTAATCAAAAGTATTTTAATACTATAATTAAATGAATGATTACCTTAGAATAGTTTAAGGAAAATGATGTAAAATATAATGGGCATAATTCTATATTCTATTTGAATAAATGAAGGGGTTAACTTGTGGGGTAAACTGAGAATCTTTTTTACTTGAAACATATACTGAAATGAAAATTGAAACCTTACATATAATTCAACAGTATATTTTAAAATTAAAACAAACTATGAAACCTACACTTTGTATCGATATGTTGTCTATGTTTTAGGTTTGAGTTGACTAGAGTGTTGACCTATTTTAGGAGGTCTACCAAAGGTTTGGGAGTTTTGTGAGTGTTGTATTATGCTAACTCAATCTTGATTATTTTCACTTAACCATGGTAATATGTTGGTATGCTCTATGATGAGTGTGATTATATTATAGGTTATTGTTTTCATTGTCTATGTGGGATAGCAAGACTTATGCTATGAGATATTTGACTTAACCATTTTGAGTCTCCGATCAATAATTTGGGATACTTTTTGGTTGCTTGTAGATAACTAATGGGTATTGTGATTTATCTTTTAATACTTTTCAGTCACTTGTATAGGGTTAAGGATATTTTAATATGATTCTTTGATTTGTGATTGCATGGGCTTTAGGTAGGCTATCTATATGTAATGTCAAGAAGTGGCTTGCCATGGAGGTTGGGATGGTAAGTGGCTGCCAGGGTAACCCATCATAAGTTGTTTAATAAGTGAAAATACTACACTAAATGAGAGTAAAATGAACCTAATAAGATTCTTTGTATGTTATTGCCAATGCCTCCAATGGTAGTACAGACTAGGATGGAAGTAGAGAGAATGCTTGGTTGTGACCTTGCATCATTAGTATGCCTTGTTAGTACAAGAGGATACTAGAGCTACGTAGGGATCACTAGGGGTTGGGGTCCTAAGATACTACCAGGTAACTCTACCACGATTTATGTGATGACACTTGCCCACTTACATAGTAGGTTTCCTATATGTCTCTATGTGCCCATAGGATTAGATGTTGATTTATCTTTGAACCTTTGAGTTAGAATACTTTTAAGATTTCTTGGACTTAGAGAGTAGTTTTGATATTTGGATTGTTATCTTGTTTGGGACTTGAGACTATCTCCTTAGCATGGTGGAAGTGAGCCTTTTTCGGTTACCATATAGTCAAGTGGTAGTGCTTTTTACTCTTACCATCAGGATCTATTCATTGCTACTGTGGCTAGAGTTTCCATGTATGTATTTCGTTTCATTCTATGTTTGTATCATTGTGATGGATAATTATATCTTACAGATGTTTATATATTTTATGATGGATGGTTTCATTTATGGTATTGTACTTTGTATTATGGATATGAGGAGGATGATTTAATTCTATTTTTACAAATGTATATTCTTTTAGCCTAATTGAGCATTCTGAATCTTATTATCAACTGACATTTGGAACAAATCTATATTATTTAAATGGACATTGGACTTTTAATTATTATTTCATATAGATGTGTTATTTATTAGACTTAATATTAATTAAATTAAATGTGATTCAATGCCTTGTGATCCTTAAGGAATATAGCTTGTTATCTATGCTTATAGATGATTATATGCTATTACTTCCACTACTTTATATTTGATGTATATGATATTCTTTCTTGTTAAAAAAAAAGTTTGGAAAACTTAGTAAAAGCTTTAGGTTAATCCTTTTCAATCCCTTGGTAGGGCATTACACCTAGTATTAAAGCCCAAGTTTCTACATTGGGAGCTCTAGGTATAATGGAATGCCACTAGTTGTTAACTAGTTTAACAAAAATCAAAACTTAAAATTGTTATGTATATCTATTTCAAATTGAAACTTGAACTAGTTGAACTGAAACAAAACTTAAACTTGTACTTGTATATTTTCATACTTGAACACTTAAACTTCAAAACTAAATTATAGGTAAACCAAAAAATAGGCAAAATTGAAAATTGAAACTTATTCTAGTTTCAAACATTTGTCTTTTATGTATGCCTTATAGTAGTACATTTTATGATTGTTATAGTATCTTGTATCTTGGATATTATTATAGGATGATATCTAGGATGAGATCTTCTATTATTGGTCATAACCTCGGTTGTGGTAGAGGCCGTAGATGAGGCAGAGCCATTAGTATACATTAGTCTATCCACAAAGGCCCCATTCACGAAGAGAATAGGGAAGAGTATGTTAGTTAGCATTAGGAATAGAACCATAGAGAGAATCATGTTGATTCTAAGGAGTTTAACCTTCATTGATCACCTACCTCCTTTTTAGGATCAAGATAAAGCACAACATGGAGGACATGAGCATAGACCTAGATCTAGGAGCCCTTAAAGGGATTATAGATCCATAGTAGCTACTTAGACAAACGACCTTCTAAGATCCATGGTCAAGACTTTTAATGGGTATGGTTCAGGATATGTGGCTGACTAGTGGCTTATTGCTCTTGATATGGTTTTTTCTATTCAAGACTTTGATAGTAATGTCAAAGTGAGGTTTTCTATTACCAACCTAGAAAAATTTGGAGCCACTTGATGGAATATTGAAGAGAAGAAGTTGGGCATAAACATGAACAGTGTCACATGGGAGATTTTTTGGAAAAATTCTATGAGTTATTCCTACCAGAGGAATGGAATCAGCATAGAGCAAATGAGTTCCACAACCTAAGATAGTTCACTATGACTATAGTAGAGTCTAAGCACAAGTTTCATGAGCTTAGGCCCTTCTCAAGAATTAGTGATACCCCAACACCTTTGGCACAACATTTCATTAAAGGCTTGAACAACTATCTATTTGAAGGTGTTAAGGTGTTTGAGACTAAAACCATCAAGGATGCGGTACATCAAGTCATCCTTGTAGAGAAGAGTGTCAACCTAGGACATGGGGGTCTTGTGGGAGCACCTACAACATCAAGACCTCAGGGCAACCATGACTTAGGTGGGAATAGGAAGCCTCCTTTTCCTAAGGGGAATTAGAACCAATAGGAACCTTAGTAGTCATAGTAGCAAAAGGGATGATACCCTCAAGAACAAAGTGGTGGTGGTAGTTCTAACTCTAAGAACAATCTTAATGCATAATGCAATAGGCCAAACTATTACACTCAACTTGCACAGAGAAACCAGTCTTTTGCTAGTAGGGGTAGCCACCTGCAATCAAGTCAACTTCCTATAGGATAGGGATCTAGTAGAGGCATAGGATGTTATTCTTGTGGGAAGATTGGAAACATTGCAGCCCACTATCCACAACATGCATCTCAATGTTTACGTCCTAGGCTAGCAACATTTGAGACCATAGTCAAATATGCAGGAAGAGCTCATAGGGTATTTTTAGTTGTAGATCACCACCAAGATATGTGAGGTACACCTCTCTCTGTATTGTTTGAATCAGGTGCCATAGATTCTTTTATTTCACCATCATTAGTTGCTAAGTGTAAGCTGGAAGCAGTTAAGCAAGATGTGGGTTGTGTAATGAAATTCAAGTGTGAAAATAGCTTCCTACACTAATCTCTTAAGAGAACTATGGTGCAAATCCTATTAAAATCTTTTATACTTACAGATTCAATATCTTGTAAACAACAATATTTCAACCAACCAAGCATAAAGAAAATAGATAGAGAAAGAAAAAACATAAAACAAAGAATTTTCGTTGGGGAAAAACCTTTCAGTAAAACAACCCAACCCCTCCAAAACCTACACAATGTATTATCTTCAACACAAGGTTACAATACACTTGCAATGCAAGTTCAACAGTGACAAGATAAGACTCTAGTAGCAACTCATAGTACCAACAATACACTATGTCGCATCATTTCTCTTCACAACCCTAAAAATGCTTATAGCATGCACTTCACTTTAGGGCTAGTCCCAAAGGTAACCGTATTAGGGTTTTACCATTCTCTAAGAAAATAGGAACCCCAAACCCCACTGTTGGGGTAGAGTGTACATTAATCAAATTTATCAATTGCCACATGTCTTCACCTATCATTGAATCTTCCTGACATAGCTCTTATATGTCATAGGAATTCATCATAACAGTTTTAGCAATGATCTCCTTATATACAATTCAAGATGCCAACACATCAACATTATTTGCAAGAAATACATTTTACAAAAAAAAAAATAAGAATAGGAAATATCCAAGGTTCAGACACCTTATTCCTAACAGGTTGGCAAGTGGAACTAGTCTCAGGTGCTAAGGTTTCCACAAATTTCGTAGTTCAAAAGTGTGAGCTAATCATAGGAGGGTTTGTGAAATCTATTGACCTTTGGGTTATTCCTCTTGGCTCATCTAATTTGGTCTTAGGCATGGATTATCTAGGCTCTCATAGAGCTAGTATAGATTGTAGGAAAAATACCATCATATGTCAAGATGACCAAGCGTAGGATGTGGAGATTATAAGGATACCAAGGTCTGTATCTCTATGGATGATATCCACTATGCAGTTGAAGAAAATATTTCATAAGGGATGTCAGGTATTTTCTATTATGGTAAACAAGTTGGAACAAGAAGACCCTACAAGAAAGAATTTAGACCACCATATTCTTTAGGAATATGTGGATGTATTTCAAAGTGAGATTCTGGGCATGCCCCCAAAGAGAGATATTGATTTCAGCATTGATGTCACTCTACGAATGCAACTTATTTCTAAAGCTCCTTATCATGTGACAACTAAGGAATTAAGTGAGTTGTGCCTATAGCTAGAAGGCCTTTTGGCCAAGGGTAGTATCTCACCAAGTGTATCACCATGGGGAACTCCAATGCTCTCTGTGAGGAAGAAGGATGGTTCTTTGTGCCTTGTTATTGATTATAGATAGTTGAACAAGGTAATAATAAAGAACAATCATCTTTTGCCAAGGATTGATGATTTATTTGATCATATTAAGGGAGCTATAGTATTCTCCAGGATCTATCCTAAGTTAGGATACACTCATCTTCGCATCAAGGATGTTGATATCCATAAGACTGCATTCTGAACTCGCTATGGGTACTACAAGTTCATGGTAGTTACTTTTGGGTTGACAAATGCTCCATCAGTTTTCATATGACTCATGAATGGAATCTTTCATTCTTATCTTGAAAAATGTGTACTCATGTTCCTTGATAATATATTGATATATTCCAGGTGCCGAAAGGAGCATGAGGAACATCTACGTTTGGTTTTATAGTTCTAGAGAGATAATCAACTTTATGCTAATGAGACAAAGTGTGATTTCTTTCAATCAAATATACAATATTTAAGGCACATCATATTAGGTGTAGGTATCTCTATAGACCTTGTGAAGATTCAAGCAATAGTAGATTGGCCTACACCCACTATTGTGTCAAAAATTTGTAGTTTTATGGGTCTATCTAGTTATTATTACACGTTCATCCAAAACATCTCCATAATAGCCCATCCTATCACTTCCCTTCAGAGGAAAGGAAAGAAGTTTTTATGGACAGAGAAATGAGAGAAACAATTTTGGAAGCTCAAGGAGCTTTGGACTAGTGCACTGATCTTATTAGTACCTGATCTAGTAGGTGATTTCATAGTGTGTACAGATGCTTCCCTTAAGGGGATTGGAGCAGTATTGATGCAAGAGGGATCGATGATTGCCTATGAATCATGCAAACTCAAGGATCATGAACTAAATTATCCTATGCATGATCTTGAGTTGGCAATGGTAGTTCATGCCTTGGTGAGAAGGAGACATTTCTTGCTGGGATACAAATTTGAACTTCATAGTGATCATCACAATCTGTAGTACATATTCACGCTGCCTAATCTGAATGCTAGACAAAGGTGTTGGATGGAGTTTTTATGCGAGTGTGACTTTGAGGTGAATTATATTTAGGGGAAGAAGAATGTGGTAGCTAATGCTTTGAGTTGTAGAATACATACGACATTATCTATGACTCTTAGTGTGCATTTGAGGAGTTGGATACTTCAAGAAACTCCTACTAATACATGGTATCAAGAGGTGAGTAGAGAGATAGATTCAGGGAGACCTTTGGAGGGTAAGTTTTAAAACTATGTTCTATAGTCAGATGGCCTTTTGAGAGATTAAGGAAGGATCTATGTGCCATTATTGGATGAGCTTTGCACGTTGATCCTATTAGAGGCCTATTGTGCACCTTACTCGATACATCTAGGTGTCAAGAAGATGCATGTAGGCTTCCATTGTTTATTTTATTGGACAGGGATGAAGCAAAACATTGCTGATTTTGTGGCTAAATGTCTTGAGTGCTAAAGAGTCGAAGTAGAGCACCAACATCCAACAGGGCTTTTATAGCCAAATTTCATTTCTTCATGGAAGTGGTACATCATCTCTATAGATTTCATAGTAGGATTACCTATGACTACTCATTGACATGATAGTATCATGGTCACTATTGATCAGTTGACAAAGGTGGCACACTTTTGATCAATGAGTTCATCCTACAATGTAGCTTCTATAGATAATGTCTACACACGTGACATTGTCAGATTACATAGCATTCCCTAGAAGGTCATTTTAGGTAGGGATCCTGTATTCACTTCCATGTTTTGGACATCACTATAGCATGATCTTGGAGTGCAGTTGAATTTCAGTTTAGGATATCACCTAGAGACCAATGGGCAGATAAAGAGAGAGTGAATTAGGTATTGGATGATATGTTTAGGATGTATGAGATGGATAGATAGACTCTGTGGAAGGATTATCTCTACCTTGTGGAGTTTTCTTACAATAATAGATATCATATTTCTATTGGCATGGCACCATTTTAGGCCTGATATGGTCATTTGTGTCATATACCTTTGAGTTGGGATAGTCTTGAGGATCACATCTGATTGGGTCCTGAGATGCTTTGAGATATGGAGCAATTGGTAGAGCACATCCAAAAGCACTTGAGCATGACATAGGATAGGTACAAAAAGTATGTTGATTCTCATAGGATAGATAAGTAGTTTGTTATGGGAGAGAAGGTTTTTTTTAGAGTGTGTCTATAGAAGAGTCTAATCCATTATGGAAAGGATTCGAAGCTAGAACCTTATCTTGTGGGATCATTCAAGATTCTTGAGAGGATTGGTCCAGTTGCCTACCACCTTGCTTTACCATCTAGCCGGGCTCACATCCATAATGTTTTCCATGTGTATATTCTTGATATGGTACATGATATTGATTGGAATGCACTAAAGGTAGAGGATGAGTAGCTGGCTTTGGAGCCAGTTCGCATTCTAAAGCAGTGAGACTTGACCCTCAGGGGTCAAACCATAGAGTAGCTAATGGTCCAATAGGACCCTACTAATGATTCATCAGCTACATGAGAGGACGCATCTAGATTATAGGATTTATATCCCTACTTATTTATAGACTTCTAGGAGTAAGCGTATGTCTAGGGGGTGGATGCAGTGCCTACCCCTAGTTTAAATTTTTGCTATTATTGTTGAACTCTTTTAGGAAAATTTTATGTTTGATGATTAGTAGCATTGTTTAGAGATTATCTAATATTCTTTCAGATTTAATTGATATATGATGAGATTACTTAGCACTATATACTTCATGTATATATGATGATTATCATAGCATTTTTTAGTTATTGATGATGATTAGTTAGATGGATTATCATATGTGTTTTCTTATGGATACTTAGCCCATACTACATGTGTATGGTGTGCATGTATGTTTTCTTTATATATGGTATTTCTAATGTGGTTAAGGAAGGGAGTCATAGTAACCTCCTAGTTAGGATCTACATGATGCACCACTTCCTACCATTGCCTATTTAGTTTAGAATATTATGTTTGTACATGCATGGATTTATGTAGGTTATAGGTGCTAGGTATCAACTTCACTAAATTTTTAGGATGAGCGTACCATATCACATTATCTTAATGATAAGAGAGGGGAACTAAATTCTTAAGTCCAAATCCTAAACCTTTAAGCCATTTGTCCTAGAAAATTAGGATAATTATCCAAGTTAATTACCTTGCGAATGCATCAAGTGACATTAATTTGTGACTATAATCCTTTAGTTTGATTTCTTATGTATTTTTCTATGATGGGTTTTCATATTTTGTTTTATGAGTCTTTGGTGAATTTTCTATTAATTAAGTCTAATTAAAAGATTAAATAAATGATTTAATTTAATGAAAATTTCTTATGGTATTTTTAATCTTTAATTATATGTTATTAATTGAGAAATAAATTAAATTAAAAGAATTAAAATTAAAGATGAAAGTTATAAGTTTAATGTTAGAATGTGACAATGCTTATTTTAATAATAATAATATATTTAGATTTCATTTTTAAATAAATGCTAAATAATATCATTATTTAAGTTAACAAATATTTTATCAATTAAACATTCGAAAATAAATTAAGTGGTCAGGAAAAATATATTTATTTATTAAAAGTTCTAAGATTAGCATGAGATTAAAATTTAATAAATTAAATTGAAAAGAGAATTCAAGTGAAAATTAAATAAAGTTATTTAATAATTCATTAAACGTACATGGAAATGAAAGAGAAAAGATAAAGGAAAGATAAGAAAAATTTAGTAAAGTGTTGATGTTTGTTGAGCAATGAGTTCTCTCGAGTGAATGCACAATTAGGGCCCTGATGTTAGGAGAGAACTCCATATCACAATTTGACTGCTCCTTTTTGAAGCACTGTGAATTTGGGAAAAGGAAGGAATTTTGGAAGAGAGAAGGTTCTGAGAGGAGGAATTTCTCTGCAATATTCTTGCGCATAGCAATTAGCATCAGACTGCAAGTAGACAATTGTGATTATTCACTCAATTTATAACACTCTTTCTTCCTATCTTCATCTTGTTTGTTGAATGACTATCTCAATATATCTTGTGACAGGTGCTTTCAATTATGTTAATTTGTAGCATACATGTTAATTCCTTTGTATACATAGAGATTAAAAATTCTTAGAAAACCTCGTCCTGTAATTTTTGCAAACTAGATATTAAACTTGGGAGGGTATTGAAATTAAAAAGAAAACTTAAAGAGAAAATTTGACTGGTTGGTTCAATTTTCTCTATCAACTTAATTTTGAAACAGTTATAATAAAATATCTTTCTAAAAAAAAGGGTTTTTTTTATATAAATTTTATATATTCATAAATTCTTATAAAATAAATTAATTTATTAAAAAGATTATTAACAAAAAAAAAAAATTGTATTAGAAAATTAAAAATGATATGGAAAGGTGGGAGGGTTTTACCCCACCTCCCCTTTCTTTTAATAAATGCAACCACTGTTGCTATTTTAGGTACTACGGTAGTGATAGTACTACCTATTATCATGGCCATAGGCCCTGCAATAGTCATAGTTGGTAGTGGCCCATTTTTAAAGCCGACGATCTTAATAATACACTTGAGTGCTATTTTTTTAACTTTATTTTTATTAAAAATAATTTCATTTAAATTTTTATTAATATTTTTTATTAATTTTAAATATTATTGTTATTAATAAAATTTATTAATAGTTTTAAATTTTAATAATTAAATAAATGTTAATTATATAGTTATTTTATTTATACTCATTAATTAGTTTAATTAAATTAAAATTAATTAATCTGTTTAATAATGGAAATAATGTGATAATATTGTTTATTTATTTAATTATTAATAATCTTGATTTTGATGAAATCATTAATTATTTTATATAAAATTAGTCAGAATTATTTTAATAGTATAATTAAATGAATAATTACCTTAGAATATTTTAAGGAAAATGACATAAAATATAATGGGGGTAATTCTATATTCTATTTGAATAAATGAAGGGGTTAACTTGTGGAATAAGCTAAGAATCTTTTTAATTCAAACATACACTGAAATGAAAATTGACACTTTACATTTAACTCAAATATATATTTTCAAGTGAAACCAAACTATGAAACCTAGACTTTGTATTTGTATGTTGTCTATGTTTTGGGTTTTGGGTTGACTAAAGTGTTGACTAGTTTTAGGATGTCTACTAGAGGTTTTGGAGTTCTGTGAGTGTGGTATTATGCTTACTTGATCTTGATTATTTTTACTTAACTGTGCTAATGTGTTGGTATGCTCTATGATGAGTGTGATTATATTATTGGTTATTGTTTTTATTGTCTATGTGGGATAGCGTAACTTATGCTATGAGATATTTGAGTAAACCATTTTGACTCTTTGATCAGTACTTTGGGATACCTTTTGATTGCTCATAAAAAAACTAATGGGTATTGTGATTTATGTTTTGTTGCTTTCCAATCAATTGTATAGGGCTAAGATAATTTTACTATGATTTTTGATTTGTGATTCCATGAGCTTAGGATATATTATCTATATCTAATGTTGAGAAGTGGCTTGCAATGGAGTCAGACCCCTAAGTGGCTACTAGAGTAACCCATTGAAGTTGTTTAATAAGTGAAACACTACACTAAATGAGAGTAAAATGAACCTAATAAGAGTCTTTGTATGTTCTTTCCCATGCCTCGAGTGGTAGTATAGACTAGTATGGGAATACAGAGAATGCTTGGTTGTGACCTTGCATCATTAGTATGCCTTGTTAGTATGAGAGGATACTACCATTACATAGGGATCAGTAGGGGGCTCGAGTCCTTAGAGACTTCTAGGGTAACTCTAGCATGATTTGTGTGCTGACACTTGCCCACTTACATAGTAGATTTCCTATGTGTCTTTATGTGCCTTTAGGATTAGATGTCGATTTATCTTGGAACCTTTGAGTTAGATTACTTTTAGGATTTCCTATACTTAGAGAGTACTTTTGATATTTGGATCGTTATCCTATTTGGGAGTTGAGACTATCTCCTTAGGGTAGTGGGAGTGGGCCTTTTTGGGTAACCACACAATCAAGTGTTATTCCTTTTTACTCTTACCATTGAGATTTGTCCATTGCTATCATGGCTAGAGTTTCCTTGTCTACATTTCCTTTATCATTATGATGGATGGTTATATCTTGTGGTGGATGTTTATATCCTTTATGATGGATGGTTATATCTTTTATGATGGATGGTTTCATTTATGGTATTTTACTTTGTATCATGGATCCGAGGAAGATGATGTAATTTTGTTTTTATAAATGTATATTCTTTTAGCCTTTCAGACCTTGTGACATGTACAGTGGATGCTTGAGCATTCTGAATTTTATTGCCAAGTGGCATTAAGAACCTATTATGTGTCCTTATAGATGATTGTATGTTACTAATTCCACTAATTTATGTTTGATGTGTATGATATTCTTTCTTGTTAAAAAAAATGTTTGGCAAACTTAGTAAAAACTTTAGGTTAATTCTTTTGGATCCCTTGGTGGGGCATTATAAATACAATGCTATATACATAGTGTTATATATCATATATAAATGATTAATATAATAAAAAATTAAATTAAAAATTAAGATATAATACATATAAAGTAAATAAATTATCAATTAAATTTATTATAATTTATAAAAAATAATTCTTTAAATTATTATAACTTAAAATTCTAAATTTGTGTTAATTGAAAAAAATCATAGTATTTTTTAGTATTATTATTTCTTCTTAAGTCATGTAGTGGCTATGAACTATGTTATTGCTATGTAACTATATTGAAGAAAAAAAAAATTCCTTCAAAGTTTGGTTAGTTAACAAATTATAATTTTGTCAGTACTATTGTTATTTTTACTATCTATAGCAAAACATAAACTATACTTAGTCACTCTCTGGCACTTGTTATATTAAGAACCAACCTTAACCTTCAATTATCCAAATAAATGAACTTTATTGAAAATGGTGGTTTTTGTCAGCTTAATAGCTAATAAATTATTAAAGTTAGATGGTATATTTATGTTTGATTACCAAGGTTTAGGTCCTAATGTTAAAGATAATCTTCATTGGAGAAGGGGCACCTAGGTGAGGCTCATAGAGGACCGAGGGTTTCTAATTCATTTTTTCTTGTACTAGTACTAGACACACCTCTAGAGTATTAAAGAGACTAGCTATGTCCAAAATTGAAAAGTGCTAGGTATAGGAAGGCATATTAGGCCTTAGTTGCCCTTAGTTGCAAGAATTGTCCATTTTAGGTCAAATATGTTAATTACATGCTTTTGAGGGTAGACTAGCCAATTAAAATGTTGAATATCATTTTAAAATTTTTTAATTCCTTTCTAGGCTTTTGGTGAAGTTTGGTAGAGTTTGGGACAAGTTTGAGTGCACAATTCTGAAAGATGTAATAATTGCTCAAAAGTTGTCAATGTTGTCAATGATAACATTGACAACTTTTTGTTACACAGAATAAAATTCATGCATAGGTATTGATAAATTTTAGAAAAAAAAATGGTTTTGGCCTTGGATGAGAATTTAAGTCGATCCTTGACCTAATGAAGTGGTTGGAAGTTTTGTGTGATTTGTATGTATGTACTATACAATAGGAACAATAGTTATAGTTCTTGATTTTCAGATTTTTGAGTCCTCTAATGGATTAGATGAAGTATGGATTCAAAGCATACAAGGTTGAATTTCCCTTATATTTGGGCATCTTTCTTATTTTCAATGTGCAAGACTAATTCCTTTACTTGAGAGTGCTCACAACAATCGAGGAGTTAGTTCTAATTTGGGATCTATTGTGATGCCTTCACAAAACAAGCTGGAAGTTGAACATGTATTAGACTCTAGAATCAAGAAGGACATTAGGCATAAGGTGTACATGGCACAGCTCATCAAGTAAAAAATTTCGAGACAACTTGGATAACTAAGGGAAACTTCAAAAAGGTGGGCATATCCAAAGATCTATTGTCCACAGGAGCGGCATAGTTTTTCTTTCTAGGGGATATGGTGCAGGGGCACCTAGGTAAGGCTCATAAAAAACCTAGGGTTACTAAATTTTTTTTTCTTGTAGTGGTACTAGTTACACCACTAGAGTAATAAAGGGACTAGCTAGATCTTAAATTGAGAAGTGTTAGGTTTAGGAAATCATATTAGGCCTTATTTTCCTTGAGTTGCAAGAATTGTCCATTTTAGGCCAAATAAGGTTATTATGTGATTTTTAGGGTAGAATGGCTAAATAAGATATTTAAGGTTCTTTTAAAAAAATTAATTATTTTTTAGTATTTTGGTGAAGTTTGGTAGCCTTTGGGAGAAGTTTGAGTGCAAGATTTTAAAAGATGCAAAACTTATTCAAAAGTTGTCAATGTTGTACAAAAGAAAATTCATGTATAAGGCTTGATAACTATTTAAAATAGTTAGTGTTGGCCTTAGGATGATTATTTAATGTCATACTTGACTTCATGAAGGGGTTAAATGTTTTGTGTGGTTTGTGTGTACGGACTATTCAATAGGAATTACAATTACAATTCTTGATTTTTTGAGTTTTGAGTGTTCTAATCGATTAGATGAAATATGATAATCAAAAGAGGTGATAGATTAATTTTTAAAGGTTCTATGTGGTATTTTTTGTGATTAGGTTTCTAGTTTTTTGTTTAAATTATTTTGTTTCTTGTCAGACTATTGTCCAAAACTAAGCAAGTGGCCGAAATGAGGTCATAAAGCCTATTCCCATCATAGAATCTATATGAGGTTTTGGGATTAGGACAATAACTCAATGCACATATTGTTAGAGAAGGAGTGGCCCTAGAAAGTAAGGGAGGTATTTTTAAAGTGACGCCCTAAGTGAGCCACAGTTCCACGGCTAGGGACCACAATAGATTGCAGAGGTGTTAGGCATGACTGAATGCACAAATAGCTTTAATCAAGCTTGAACGATAATACTAGCATGATAATAGAAGTGCCAACCTCAATGAGAAGCATTGGTGAAATATTTTAGGAGGTAATTGTTAAGTTCTTACTAGACATGCTTAAAAAGCCTTAATACCCTATTTTTAGACACATTTCTAGGTTGTACTATATGGACAGTTTCGGGGCCCAAGACCTTAGAAATATTTTAGGTGTGTGGAAAGGATATCTAGATCAACACTTAGTTCCCACCTTTGTTAAGGTTGTTTCCAAGTTATTCAATATTTTCATCAATAGTAGGCCTAATTTCTTATAGCCCTACTCTATTTGGAGAGCAATTAATGTTGTTTTGAGAAGTCAATTGGGGTTCCATTCTCCAAAGTGGTTTTAGATATTGGAAGGGGTCAAATGAACTTCAAAAGGCCTATGCCTATTTGTGGAGTGTCTTCTAATCAAGTGGAAGAAGGATATGGAATGTGTGAAGAGGGAGAATTGGAGCTAGAGCAAGTTTAGAGAACAATGAATGTAGTTGTAGTTCTTTATAATTGATGTTCAATAATTGAAGGAGGTGGGATCTAATTGTGAATATCCTAAGAAAATAAGGTACTAAGTAACACTATTAATCTGGAAGGAATACCTAAGGAGGCCTCATTGAGAGTTTGGGTAGAAAATGGTTTAGGTGTTTTATCATTCACATTTGTAATCTTGGTGACTATTGAAATATTCATTTCTTTACTTTCTCTAATAAATGTATTAAAAATCTCCAAAATACCTTATAGATTACCTATCAAAGAAGATATGATAAATCTTAGATTTTGAATTGAATGCTAACAGGGTAAGAATAAGAATGATGATATTGGGTACCTATGATTTCAAGTTAGAATTTATTATTGGTCTCTCTATTTTAATCATATGCAGTTTTTCTTTTGAAAATATTTTTTCATGTTTACATATGCACTATAATTCTAGTGCTCCATATGAACATGCTATATTGATGGCCATGTAATAAGATCATCATTTTTCATTTAACTTTTGAGATTGAACATTACTATTTAGATTATATTGGAAAGCTTATTCTAATGAGTATGTTGCTATAAAATCAAACAGATATATTTTCATGATATAATAAAATATATTTATTAATTTCTAAAAATAAGTTCATCTTTTTAAAATTTAATTAGAATTATTTTATAATTTATTTTTATGCATAATAAATACATGCATGCGCTCGCGCACATATATTGAAACTTAAAATATTAAGTTGAACAAGTCAGCCATAGATACGTACTTAAAAGGTAATCTAATTTAGTAATCTCATTATACACTAAAACCCTAGTGATTAATTACATGTCTATGTAATGTATTTATATATACATACATATAGATACATACATATACATACACACACATATATATACTCACTTGAATCCCTAGTCATAATAATTTTTTTTTTTGATGAAACAATATTTTTAAATTTATAATAACTGGTTTAAAATAGCTCTTGGAGAAAAGAACTAGAAAATAAAAACTCCAGTCATTGTCTGAGAAAAAAAAAGATGTAAAAGAAGAAATATTGCATCAAGGGAGAGTATCTATCAACACTAATGAATCTTGTCCTACATACACCCAAATTGAGAATATATAATTCATTGTTTGGTGCCATAAAACTAGAGCCAAGCCAAAACTTTCATAAAAGTTTTCATCACTGAATGTCATTTAAAACTCCAATTGAGACCGTGAGATTAGAAAGTCATCTAATGCATGTGCAATCCAAACCCTGAACTTCATACAATATCTCAAAAGAACAAGTGAGATCCACAAAAGTAGAAACATGTGAAATCATAGAGAAATCATGATTTACTATCAAATAAAATATGAGGACTCAAACTTATTCTAAACATATTCCTTTTTCATAATATTAACCAAGTTGGTGAGATCAAGGAGGTTAAGTGTAGAAAGTAGAAAGTTAATATAAACCTCATCAGGACCCAAATTAGCTAGACAATTAGTTAAAAGATTGCCTTCTCTAGAAGTATACATGATGTAACATTTAGAGATTGAATCAAGAAGAAATCGTACTTGATGTAATATATACTCTATGGACTAATTATATACATGATGTTTAATATATGCATTGATAATAGTTGACGAATCCCCTTCAAAATGTAACTTAGATATAGAAAGTGATTTTTAAACTTCCAAACTAGAAAGAGAAGTCAAGGCCTCAAATTTGTTATTAGTATACAAAGGGAGAGGAGATTATTTTTCTGCAATCACATAACCTTTAAAATCTCTAATAACTATTACATAGCTAGAGTTTCTTGGATTCGCTCTAGAGGCCCCGACAAAATTGAGTTTGAAATAACTCTCACTTGAAGGAATCCACTTGGTTTGTGCTCAAATAAGAGGAATCTTGGATGGAAACAATGGAGTAGGAAGATGAGGAAAAAATAAACCCTTGCATGAATGAATAACATAGTCATTCCAAGGAGAAGAAACATGTTTGCCCTTATATTTACTTACTAAAGAATTAATGAGCTCACCAATTGATCTCTCTAATCATTCCAAAAATTAAGGGATTGGAGATGATATATGTCTAAAAATTCTCTTGTTTCCTTTTCAACAAATTTCCCATACTATAGATGCAGGGATGCACTTCCAAAGACATGATAAAATTGATTTAGAATATAATATTAGCCATGCCTAGAATAAATCTCATAGAGAATTAGGTAATGGCACGTGGAAATTAAGCTTATCAAGGACAAAATACCAGCAATCTTGGGAAAAAGGGAAATTTTAGTGGAGGTGATTTATTGTTTCTATTACTTGCAGATAGAGGACATAATCAAAGGGATTGTAAATTTTCAATCTATGAAGATGATCACTAGTTAAATTTTGGTTCTTTAATGCAAGCCGTACAAAACATCTTGCTTTTGGTAGAACTGAGCTATTCCTCCAAAATTGAAAAGCATGATATGTAGTCTAATTAAATTAGTTATGTTGGAAAGCTAAGTATCCTTGTTTAATAGAGCATTTACCATCTTTAGCTAGAACCCAAAAGAGGAAATCTAGTTTATTAAACAAAAAAATTCATTGCAGCTAATACTTGTCTAAAAGAAGCAGCCTAATTGTGGGATATAGGAAGAATTGAGGGGTCTTGACAAATGAATAGCCCTATGAATCTATGTATAGATGAGACATAATTAGAGAAAGATGTCCCCCAAGCTTAAATCACTATGGTTGATAAATACTTTAAAGAATCAATAGTAGAGAGGGGGTGAACCCATTCCATGAATCAAACCAAAAATTGACACTATCCCCATTGTTCACTTGCCATGATATGAATGAGGTAATAACTTCTTGAGAAGTCATCATGAAATCCCAAATGACATACCCCTTTGGTAGCTCTAGCATATAAGAACTCTGGAAGGTTCCAAGTTATCTAAATATTTCTCTTTTCAAAGGCAACAACATTTGGTAGAGGAGTGCTCATACATTTTCCAAACAAATTTAGAAACAAAAGACATATTCTTATTGGTAATTTTGGGAAGTCTAACACCTCTTTTTCTATAAAATCATGATATTGCATGAATATAAATTAGAGTTTTTTTTGTTTTTTCTTCTATCCATTAATAGTATCTGACCAAAGAAAGGAGTAGATTGACATTTCAATTTGAGAGATGATACCTTTGGGGGCTTGTAGAATGGAATTTGGAATGGCAAAAAGAATAGTTTTAATAAGAAAAATTATACTTGAGAGGGATAATTAGCTAACCTTCCAAGAATTAATTCTACATTTGATACAATCAATCACATATTTCCAATAAGAGGGTTAGTTTAATTCCATAGAAAAGGGAACACCAAGAAAAGTAGAAGGAACATGATCAAGGGGAAAACCAAGGAGATAGATTATTCTTTGAATAACCAATTGGAGTGTATTAAAAACGTAAATTTTAGATTGTTACATTAATACATTATCCAAAAAAAATTCTATATAAGTCAATCGCTTTCTTCATACTTTGTGCTTCTTGATAAGTAGATGATCCAAGGAGTAAAGTTTTGTCAACAAAAAGAGAATGGGTTATGGACAAAGATGTACCCATAAAATTGATACCATTGCACAAATATTTTTGATTAAAAGATTTAATAATTTTGTTGAAGGCCTCCACCAGAATGATAAACAAGGGTGGAGAAAGAGGGTCACCTTGATGAACTCTTTGGGAAGAAGAAAAGAAACCTTTTGGTGCACCATTAATGAGAATAGAAAAATGTGCAACTAAAATGAAGCTTTAATCCATTTACACCACCTAGAAGAAAAGCCAAACTAATGAAGCACTAGAAGAAGAAAGGACCAATTTAGCTTATTGTAAGTCTTCATCATACTAATTTGGAAACAAAGGCTGCAATATTATTTTCTTTGATCAAATGAAGGGTCTCAAGGGCTATTATGGCTCCGTCAATTGTTCCTTGACCAGGAGAAAAATCCCCAATGTTTTTTTTGATATAATTTTAGGTATAATGGACTTAAGTCACAAATATATAACCTTTTCCAACAATATTATAGATAGTGTTACATAAAGAAATAGGATGAAAGTCAACAAAGAATAGGAATCATCAACTTTTGGTATGAGGGCAATATTTCAACGGTATTAAAGTTCTTCAAAATGGAAACATTTTTCCTAGACTCTTTAAGCACCTCAAGCAACTCAAAACAAATGACATCTTGAAATTTTTGGAAAAAAAGAATGCAGTGAACCCATTTGGGATTGGTGCGTTATCATTAGGCATAGAAAAGAGACTAAAACTTTTGAATATAATTGATTAATTGTGTATTGTCTTTGATGTTACACAAAATGTCACATCATTAGCAGTCTATAGGTGTCGAGCTCACTAAGGTAGTAAAGACAGGTTTCTATGTCTACCAAGAAATTCAAAGTTTGGCTAGTTCAGAGGGGAATATCTATCAAGTTCACTCGGGCATCAAAGGAAAGTTTTTGGAAGATGAGTGTTAACCAAACTCACTTAGTTAATAAATAAAATTTTCAATGGAACTATTGTTAATTGAGCTCACTCTGTTAACAAAGGAAATTTTCTATTATGCAATGTTGATCAAGTTTCACTTGGTTAACATAGGAAATCATTTTTGATTTAGTATCCATCGAGTAGGGTCGACTAATGAATTATTTTCTTATGTTAGCATATTGAGTTAAAATGATTTATTTGATGATTCTAGCTAACTAAGAAGATGGATATTATTTATTCTTAGTTTTATTTGAGCTGACTTGAAAATATGAAAGTTATAAGTATAAGGTCAATTTGAAATTTTGAAGTGTGTATAATGAAATATTTTATGATGGTAAGAAGAAGTGAAACTAAAGGATAAATAGAATATCCTTGTGGACTAGAAAAAATAAAGTATAAGCCAAAATAGAGATTTGCAATAAGCAATTTAATTGCATGAAAATTAGGTAACCTTTAATGGGATTGGATCCTAATGGGGTTCATTTCATAAGAGTGAAAATCAATAACTAATTAGAAATGAGTTGTTTTTCTCAAATAGGGTTTCTACATTAAATCTTTGTATCAAAATTGTTCATGTTGTTTCTTTTATGTGTTTGCAACTAAGTTAAAGTAATGATATTCATAGATTGGCATGTTGAGTAATTACCAAGTATTCATAGTGTTTATTGAATTACAACATCTTTGTGTGTTTGTCGAGCATTAGCAGAGTTTAGTTTTCAAAGTTTATTGATGTGTACTAAAATGTAAGGGATATGGGATTTATTTTTGTAGTAACTAATTCACCACTCCCCTCTCAGTTACTCCTCTTATATTTCCAAAAATTAGTATCAAAGATTTTGGCACTTAGAGAAAAGGTTTCAAGGACCTATGCTAAAGATTGGGATGTCTTATAGGAGAGAGATTCCCAAGTTGAACAAAGACAAATTTGAAGCATGGAAAGGACTGATGAGGTTACATTTGGATACCATCTATGATTTGATTTGTAAATATCTTGATTTTGAATACAAGACTACTATTGGAACATTTATTAGGTTAAGATATGGCTAAAAATAAGAATCATAACATCATCATGATTGATATTGTATCTGCTCTAAGTTATGCTGAATTTGATGAAGTAAAAGACTACAAAATAATGCATGAAATGTGGACCAAACTAAAAGACATCTATGGAAGAGATGACAATGTAAGAAAAGCCAAAGTAGAGATTCTCAAAGCTCTATTTGATTAAATGAAAATGGGAGAAGATGAAAACATTGAAAAATATGTGGAAATAATCAAAGCAAGTGTAAGCACCATTAAACCATTTGGAGGAGAACTCTTCTTCCTATTTATGCAATTAGAGTGTCTGGTATTCAAGAAATGATATGTGATCCAAATAAAAAATATTCTTTGGATGATCTAGTTGGAAGTTTCACAACTTTTGAGTTAGATAACTATGATAACTATGTTCCTAGTTCCAAAAATGTTGAGTCCACATTTTAAGCCAATCTCTCACTCAAGGAAAAGAGCAAGAAATAAAATGCCAATCAATCAGGCAGAGAAGAAGATATAAAAGAAAGTTTTCATAGTGATCTTGAAATTGTTGAAGCCCTACTTGCAAAAAATTCTCCAAAGAAAGGGGAAAGTACAAGGGCAAGATTCCTCTAATCTATTTTTCTTGTGAATAAGTTGGTCATATTGGTGCTAGGTGTTCAAATAGAAAAAAGTATGATGAAAAGAAAAGTAATAAGTACAAAGGCAAGAAGGTATTCAAAAACAACAAGAACTACAAGGACAAAGTTAAGAAATCTTGTTTTATGGCTAAATATCCTAATAATAGTGAAGATGAAATGGTATATATTGCTATAAAAGATTAATCTAGTGATGAATGGGTTAAAATTACACCAATCTCTCATGTTAGCAAAAATTATACATTGATCATTAACTATGTTTGTTCACATCATATGACTAGAGATAAAACAAAGGTGAGCACATCGAATACTATGACGGTGGTAGTGTGAGATTCAGAAACAATGAAACTTGTAACATAAAAGGAAAAGGATATATTTCTTTGACTAAAGAACTTGTAGGTGATAATGATTATTGGGTTGAAAGACTAAAGAATAATTTATTGAGTATGGCATACTTGAAAAACATTGGAATCAAGTTAGAATTCATGGATGAAAAGGCCAAAGTACTGGATGGTAAAGGAAATTTGGTTGGATCTAGAGGGCAAACAAATGTTAATCTATTTTATATTGATCTTAGTGGAAGTTCACATTTTATAACTCAAATAGAAGAAGGAACTGGTTATAGCTCAAAATATTATGTCATGCAAACATTGACAATCTAGTTAAGATAAGTGAACGTAGAAGAGTATGATGTATTCTTAGTTTGAAGAAACCTAATATGGGTCTATGCAAAAATTGCCAAATTGGTAAGATGGGAAAGACTAGTTTCAAAAGAAATAACTATCATTCAAAAGAAGTCTTACAACTTGTACATATAGACTTATGTGGACTTATTGGAATAGAGAGTTATAGTGGACAATTTATTTTTATTCTTTTTGTTGATGATTATTCTAGAATGATGACTATAATGTATCTAAAAGAAAAATTAGAAGTCTTTCAAAAATTCAAGAGGTATTTGGCAAGAGTAGGAAAAGAAACTAGAAAGAAATTGAAATGTTTGAGGTCAGAAGGAGGTGGTGAATTTATCTCCAATGAATTCAATGAATTCTACATTGAAAAAGGAATTAAAAGACAAGTATTAGCCCTTAGTACACCTAAACAGAATGACATAGCTTAAGGAAGAAAAATATCTATCATGGATTGTGAAAGAACATTAATGATAGAAAAGAAACTTGCAATCAAATACTGTAAAGAAGCTATGAGAACTGTAGTTCATACTTTGAATAGAGTATAGCTGAAGAAAGAATCAAATCAAACTCCTTATGAACTATGGTATGGCTACAAACCAAATATAAGTTACTTGAAAGTATTTGGTAGCAAATGTTTCCTCTCGAAAGAATCTACAAAAGATAAATTTGATGTCAAAGGTGATGAAGGAATATTTCTAAGATACTCCTGTAGAAGTAAAGCATACAAATGTTTGAATTTGTCTAGTCATAAAATCATAGAAACTGCTCATGTGAGAATTGATGAGTTTCCAGAAAAAAGTGAAGAAGAAAATAACAAAGAGCTAGGGGATTATAAAAGATTGGTTTACTATGCACCTAATACCGTAACAAATCTATCTAAAAGAAAGGAGGTTTCACCTCTAAAGTTTCCAAAATTTGTAATAGTTATGTAGTTGCAAATAGTACAACCCAAGTCATAGTCTAAAGGACCCAAGTAACAATTAGAAGCTATCGAGCTACATCAAAAGAAATCTGACTCTGATGGACTTGAGTCACAAACAATGGGACCCAAGCTTGATACTGAAGTTCATAATTAAATTTGTAAATCCAAAGAACTTGTGTTAGCAACATTTGTAAAAAGGAATTTTGCACTTGATTAGATCATTGGAGACAAATTAGATGGAACAATGAAAACAAGCAAATTGAAAGATACATGTTTACATGCTAATTTTGAACCTAGAAATGTTAAAGATTCATTGAATAATGAAAGTTAGATTGAATAAATGAATGAATAAATATTAAAAATAGAAAAGAAAAATCCTGAACTCTTGTTTCTAAACCCAAGGATAAAAATGTAATTGGCACAAAGTGGGTGTTCAGAAAGAAGCTGAATGAAGATGGAAAAGTTTCCAGAAACAAAGTAATGTTGGTGTCTAAAATCTATTCTCAAGAAGAAGGTATTGACTATGGCGAAACTTTTTTTCTAGTTGCAAGATTAGAAGGTGATAGAACTCTACTAGTACATCTAGCTCATAGAGGATTTAAAGTATACCATATAGATGTAAAATCTCCATTCTTGAATGCAATTCTTGATGAGGAAGTCTAAATTAAAAAAATAGAAGTTTTTCTAGATCCTAGAAATGGGGACATGATCTAAAAATTGTACAAGGCATTATATGGACTTGAGCAAGCTCCTAGAGCTTGGTATGAAAGACTTCATAAATATTTGATATAGATAGGCTTTCAAAGAAAAAATGATAAAAGTAGTCTATATATCAAAGAAATACCAAATAATAAAATTATAATGGTAGAAATATTTTTTGATGACACAATATTCACAAAAAATGATGACTTGTACAAGGAATTTTCAAAAGAAATGAGTAAGGAATTTGAGATGTCTATGCTGGAGAAATAAAATTCTTTGTAGGACTATAGATTCAGATTGAAGAAAGATGGTATTTACTTTACTCAACCTAAATATATCAAGGAAATACTAAAGAAATTTGGAATGGAAGGTTCAAGACTAGTTGGAACCCCTATGTCTACTGCGCTTAAGCTTTCTAAGAATGATGACTCCAAAGAAGTAGATTAGGCCACATACAAAACAATGATTAGAAAATTATAGTATGTAGTGCATACAACTTCTGATATTACATTAGAAGTTGGTATGATGCCAAGATTCTCAGCAAATCCCAAAGAAAATGGCATGATGGCAATCAAGAGAATCATGAGATATCTGAAAGGTACTAAAGACTATGGATTATGGTACAAAATAGGAGGCAATTTGGATTTAAAAGTATTTATAGATCTAATTAGGTAGGAAGTATTAATAATAGAAAAAGCACTAGTGGTAGAGCTATCTTTCTTGGTAAAAGACAAGTGTCTTGGACAAGAAAGGAACAAAGTTGTATCTCTCAGTCCAAAATAGAGGTAGAATATATGGCAGCAATAGTTAATTGTTCTAATATTGTTTGGTTCGAACAACTAATGACAAGTATGAAGATAGAGATCAAAGATGTAGTAGCCATTTATTGTGATAACACTAGTGCAATCAATATATCAAAGAATCCAATGATGCATACCAAAACAAAGCACATTGCTATAAAATATCACTTCTTAAGAGAATTGATGCAAGATAAAGAAGTTATATTGGCATAGGTGAATATAAAGGAACAAATTGTAAGCTAGATAGGGGTCATTCCCCTATCTAGAGCTCACTAAATAAAGTTTAGTGATGCATCAACCAGAGCATGTTGAAGATCAATCAGTGGGTGCAGTATTAACAAGGGCATATTGCAAATGAATTAGCACTTAAGGTACATTGATTTTCACCAAGTATTGTCTTTGACATGTGTTATCAAAGAGGTGAGCTAGGGGTCATTCCCCTATCTAAATCTCACTAAATAAAGTTTAGTAATGCATCAACCAAAGCATGTTGACGATCAATCAGTGGGTGCAATATTAATAGGGCATATTGCAAATGAATTAGCACTTAAGCTACATTGATTTTCACCAAGTATTGTCTTTGAAATGTGTTATCAAAGAGGAAGAAGTATACTATCATATCTCATAGAAATTTTGTTGAAAAGATGGAGATGTGTGCTGTCATAGAAAAGAGATGAAATAAAGAGAGATTGAAAGAGAAGAAATGTCAAAGGGAGATATTGAACTTGGCAAAAGCTCTAAGAAACCATAAGTATCTGATGGGGGCAGTTCTCATGGATGAGAATCATAATGAAACTAAGAATATGAGAAATAAAGGATTTGTGCCTTGCATTATTCTTGCTCTAAAATTCATTATATTATGACATGTTATGTTGCCATTAATGCAAAAGAGGGAGATTGTTGAATACAATTGATTAATTTTGCATTTTTTTTTATGTTACACAAAATGTCATATCATTCTCACTGAGTAGGTGCTGAGCTCACTCAAGCAGTAAAGACACTTTTCTATGTTTAAAGAGAAACCCAGAGTTTTCCTAGTTCAAAAGGTTGTATCTACCGAGTTCATTCAGGCATCAAAGGAAAGTTTTTGGAAGATGAATGTTAACCAAGCTCACTCGGTTATTGAAGAAAATGTTGGAAGCAACCAAGAACTTTGCTAGTATGCAGTATTGACCAAGTTCCACTTGGTTAACAGAAAAAATTATTTTTGATTTACTATCTATAGAGCAGGGTTGGCTAGCAAAGGATTTTCTTATTTTAGCATATTCAGTTTAAATGATTTATCTAATGGTTCTAGCTTATTGAGAAGATGAATATTATTTATTTTAAGTTTTATTTGAGCACACTTGACAATATGAAAGATACAAGTATAAGGTCAAGTTGAGATTTATAAGTGTGTATATGTGGAAGATTTTATGATGCTAAGAAGGAGAAAATCTAAAGGATAAGAATAATATCCTTGCAGAGTAGAAAAGATTTATTCAATCAGGAAAACTCAAGTATAAGCTAGAATAGAGATCATTAATCAGCAATTCAGTTGCATCCAAATTAGGTCATGTCATTATTACTCACTAATCATTGTAGTAGTGATCTAAATCTCTTAACAGAGTTGGTTTAACAACTATTTGTTAATCCTCTAACAAGGTGGTTGTTTTGTTGAATTGTCTAAAGACATCTAACAAGGCAAGTACTAATAGGGTGATTAAATCCTCTATCAGGGTCTCACCTAATAATGTGTTCTATAACCTTTAATAGGGTTGGCTCCTAACAGCTTCGCTTACTTTAGAAGACTGAAAATCATTAACTAGTTGCAATTAGTGGCTTTCCCCAATTAGGTTTCCACATTAAATCTTCGTGTCATTTATTTTATGTGTTTACAACTAGGTTAAAGTAATGATAATCATAGATAACATCTTAATATTTGCATGTTGAGTAATTACCAAACATTCTTAGTGTTTACCAAGTTACAACATCCTTTTGTCTTTGCCGAGCATCATTAGAATTTTGTTTCTAGAGTCTATTGTTGTGTAAAAACATATAAAGGATCTAGGATTTATTTTTGTAGTAACTGATTCAGCCCTCCCCTCTTAGTTACTCCTCTTATATTTCAAACATACAACATGTATCTCAAAAATATTAAATGGGGTCATATGAATCAAATTGTCTTGTTGCATAATCAAAGAAGGAGTGCAATCCAAGACCTTATCCACAAGGTGAGAAGAGGGGGGATCCTACGATGGAGGGGAAATTAGATTAGAGAAGAACCTTACACTCTCAATTTGAATACTCTTACCATGATAAATCAAATTTCCTAGATGGTCATGAATTGTAAATATTGTGTAATTAGCCTTTTTTTTGGTAGATGCATGAAAAAGCTTAGAATTATAATCCCCTTGTTTAATCAATAATTCTCTAGACTTTTGTCTCCAATACTCTTTTTCCTTACATAATTTAGACCATGTTTATTGAAAATTAATCTGCCTTGAATGCATATGAGCATTTGAACTATGGATTAAAATATGTTCATTAATCTCAGCTAGTTATGATAGTTATTTTCTAGATTAGATTGTGTAACAATTTTTTTCATCAATGTTTCAAATCACACTACATGATCAATCATGAGGATGAAGGAGCAAGATCATCCTGATGATGGATCATGTAGTATGATTCAAAATGTTGATGACAAAAATCATTACATAATCTAATGTAGAAAATGACTATCATAACTATCATGGATTGTGGAAATTTGATCACATTAATCTCAACGAGTTTTTCTTTTGCCATCTTTTTCTCCTAAAAAATATTTTTAAAAACATGTTTATTCTAGATCTTAATAAGCCCTTTGACATACTGAATTTTCTTGTGAAACTAAAATATATTTTTTCCTCACTCTAGTGGAGCATATTTCTACCATTGTTTTAAGAGGCCATCATAGTGGGGATGATGATATCATACACTTTCAAACTTAAAAGATGGCCTAGAAAGACTAGTAAGAGGAGAATCTAATGGAAGAATGGACAATTGAATAGGAAAATGGTCAAATTTTGAATATGGTAATATATCCCATTGGATTGTATAATTTGGCAATTTCCAACATTGTGAGCACAAAGATCTATTCAATCTAACTACAATCTAGTGGAACCCAACTCTTTTGTTAGTCCAGATAAAAGATCCAGCTTGTGGGGGAACATCAAACAAAGCATTATTGTCAACATAGTCATTGAAGTCCTAGAAAGCTCTAGGAGGGGGAATAATACATCCATACTTATCCTTGGGATGAATAATGGCATTAAAGTCACCAATACTAACAAATTTGGCTCCTACTGATTGCTAGATAAAACTTGTAAGAGTAAGCAATAAACTTGGTTTATCTGAGATAGGGGTAGGGCCATAAAAAATTAATTAAATGGACTGAAAGTTCATAGTATTGTATGCATAACATTTTCAAAATAGTTCCTTGGTGAATATGTTGAGCCTTGATAGTCTTAGGATTCGATAATATAGCAAGGCCCCTAGAAGCACCTAAGCTAGGAACATGTGAGGAATTTCGTGTTGACCAAAATCCATCAAATTTTTAAAAGTTATTTGTTGACAACTTAGTCTCTTGACGCAAGACTAGATCACATTGTATAGAATCAAGACACTATTTGATCCTATTACCTTTGTTAGGGGCATTAATTCCCCTAACCTTTGATAGCAATATCTTCATAACTTACAAGGAGCACTCTTGGTACTCCTTGTCGATCATTTAGAGGAAGTAAAATTACTATAAAAAATTGACTAGATCCTTGAATTAACTTCTTCTTTAAATTTTTAAGCTTCCGATGCCCTACCCCTAGGCTTAAAATATTTATTAGTTATAGGAGATGATGAGAGTAGGGTTTGCAACAAACATAATGTCTAGGAGAAATGAAAACTAACATTATTAAGAAATAGATCAACAAAATGGGACCTAGTTTGACCAGAACTATCTATTTGAGCAAGATACTTTTTGACTACCATGCCAAGATCTGAAACATTCATAAAGCCCTCCATCCTAGGTTAAGGGGGATCTAATTTGAAGTGTACATTATCCTCACATAGGTCATGGGGCATGCTATTTTCATCAAAGAATTTGGGAGGAATTGGTATGCTATGCTCTTCTACTAAAATTTGGGCATATTTAGTAGATAGTCAATGCCCTTGGGAAACTGATGCAACTTCTAATCTAGACAAGAGATAAAGAGGTTGATCATCAAAAATGAGTTCATTAACAATTACATCTATCTGAGAGGAATAAATAACATCTTCTTCATTGGCACCAAAATATGTAATTAAAATGTTGATGACATAAAATGATACTGATCTATACTTATATACTTATCTCGATGAGTATTCCATTTAGAAAGAAGATGGGTCAAAACAACATAAAGTTTTTAGCAAAATAAGAGGAAAGTGACCCTTAATTAAAGGAGATCAACACTCTAATATGGAGATAGAAATGCATGAGTCTTCTGCATCTCCATGGACTAAGCTTAACATAAGTGGATCCATTGCTCTTGTTTGTCCAGGAGGTAAAGGGATATATCACAAAGGGAGATTTTATTGGATCAATGCGGGCAATAACTGATAGAGGGCCACACCACCCTTACCCACTCACAATCAAGAAAGCAACAATATGGAGACTAATAAAAAAAATGCTTCACAAGAAATTTTATTATACTTGAAGATCCTTACAACACCCACAAGATGATATCAAGCTTCTCCTTGAGCTTCTCCTTCCACAACTTCTACTTCTCAAGTTTCTACTCCTTGAGCTTCCACTTCTCAAGCTTCTCCTTCAGCTTCTACTCCTCAAGCTTCCCCTTGAGCTTCCACTTCTCAAGCTACTCCTTGAGCTTTATTACAAATAATAATAAGCCTTGCTTAAATAGGCACTTCTAACCCAAGACATTACAAACACAACCAATGTGGGATAAAAGGTAAATACAACTATCTTTAAATAAATATTAAATTTCCACCCAAATACAACTAAGCACCTAACAAATATTAAATACATGATTTATCCAAAACCTTCTAGAATTTCCACCTACACACCTCGATTAATGGAATAACAACTATTTTTTTTAAAAAAAAATTTCTATTATGCCACCTATGCACCTCGAAAATAGAAATCCTCTTTTCCTTTCTTTTCTCCTTTTTCCCTTTTTTAATTTTTTTATTATTTCTCCTCTAATTTTCGTCACTTTCTATCTCCTCCACAATTTTATTTTTTTATTTTTTTATTTTTTAAAATTTTTTTCCAATAATTTTTCAATGCAAGATGCTCCTGCATCAGACTCCCCGGGTAGATAGAAAAGTGTGTCCCACACTTGGACGCCAAAAAGAAAATCTACAACCATCTTCATCTTCACCAAAGGCTTCCACCTCAACAGGGACAACAAAACCACCATGCAAATCCTCCATATATGCATTACTCTATCAAACACTAGAATCTCAACCATCCAATCAACATGCTCATTCCTAGGAACAAACTGAACATAATGCTTCATTAGAAAACTCCCATTCACATCAACAACTAGTGAATCCACACCAGCAGCAACAAACCCCGCATCAGCAACAAAAAACTTCATATCAGCACCAACATGTAGATCTCCATCAATACATGCCAAACTCTCAACACCAACCACCTCATTGCTCACAACAAGATGCTCTGCAATACATAACTCACCTCCAAGTGCTCCATAATCTCCATGTCAGATTCAACCAATTGATCATGAAAACCAACCTCCATCCCAACATTAGCAAGGTTAGGAATATCCTCAGCAACAACCTCTATTTGCTCTAGAGGTTCTGCATCAGACTCCATAGACGGATCAAAAAAACCAACCTCTTCCACCTCAACCTTGTGATGCCATCTTCTCTCACGAACCTCCTTAACTTGATCAGCCAATCTATCATCCAACCGAGAAATCATCTTAGAAAAATTCCTCTCCACTATATCATGGATTTTGGCAATCATCTTAGGGTACAATCCTCTTGGAGCCATCTTCCAAGATCTTCGTAAACCCTCTGCAACAAATCCTTCCCACGCTCCTTGTGACAACCAAATTGTTTGCAAGTCAGATCGCAACCTGCTACCTCGCACGAACAATCAGGAACCACATCACAAGTCTAGGACAACAGATTTGCAATCCACCAGCTCTGATAAACTTCACCCAATCAAGGTCCTGGTACAAACTGCCTCACACTCCGGCGATCTGCTTGTACACTCAGGAACTCTTGCTCTGATACCACTTGATAGAGGGCCACACCACCCTTACGCACTCACAATCAAGAAAGAAACAATATGGAGACCAATAAAAAAAAATGCTTCACAAAATTTTTTATTATACTTGAAGATCCTTACAACACCCACAAGATGATATCAAGCTTCTCCTTGAGCTTCTCCTTCCACAACTTCTACTTCTCAAGTTTCTACTCCTCGAGCTTCCACTTCTCAAGCTTCTCCTTCAGCTTCTACTCCTCAAGCTTCCCCTTGAGCTTCCACTTCTCAAGCTACTCCTTGAGCTTGATTACAAATGATAATAAGCCTTGCTTAAATAGGCACTTCAACCCAAGACATTACAAACACAACCAATGTGGGATAAAAGGTAAATACAACTATCTTTAAATAAATATTAAATTCTCACACAAATACAACTATCTTTAAATAAATATTAAATTCTCACACAAATACAACTAAGCACCCAACAAATATTAAATACATGATTTATCCAAAACCTTCTAGAATTTCCACCTACACACTTCGATTAATGGAATAACAACTATTTTTTTTTATTTTAAAATTTCTATTATGCCACCTATGCACCTCAAAAATAGAAATCCTCTTTTCTTTTCTTTTTTTCTTTTTCCCTTTTTAAATTTTTTTATTATTTCTCCTCTAATTTTCGTCACTTTCTCTCTCCTCCACAATTTTTTTTTTTTTAATTTTTTTTAAAATTTTTTTTTTTTCCAATAATTTTCCAATGCAAGATGCTCCTACATCAATAATTGATCAATAGATGAGGATGTGGTGGGGCGTAATGTGGAAAAAGGAAGTTGGCATATAATTCAGCGGCCTGGTGATGGTGAAATGGGTAGAGAAGTTCCCATTTCGTGGTGTTTAAGTGGGGTTGATGGGAGATTAATGTTGGTGTATAAATACAAAGATGTTAGTCTATGGAGAATGGAAGAAGATTGTGAAGATGAGGGGAAGATGAAATGGGTGGCTGAGGATAGGACGAAGGAGTGGGAAATAAGAAATGAAATTTAGCCGCATCCTGCTGTGAATGAGAGTGTTGGAGTTTGGTGTATCTTCCAAAGAGAAATGGGATGGTTGTGCTCGATGAATAGGGAAATACGGTGAGGAGAAAAAAGATTAAAGAATTGAAAGAGATGAAAATTATTGAGATGATAGAACGTCAGCAACTAGCTTGGGTACTTTGAGGCCAATTGTATTTGGTGGCCTTAGCCTTACAATCTCAATTTAATCAATGCATCGGTAAAAAAGTGTACATAAATTTATGCATGCGCTCAAATGGTGTGTATACATAATTTAATCAATGCAATGCCAGACAATTGCAATCCTGGTTCTAATTAGTGATCAAATTCTAGAGTCGCGAACACTCTTCAGATTTTGTATATCTTACGTGTCATTTATATTTAAAATAGGTTTCCTCGCTTCATTTGATGTAAAATGTAAATGGTCTTCCAAAAATAGTTTGTGGAGGGTTGTACTTACCCTTTCCTATTTCAACGGGCAATCAGTCTTATTTCTATACAATAAGAGGGCATGTTCTTATGTTTATCTTTCAGGCTTATGATATTTAGGTTTACTGAAAGGCAATTAAAAAAGAATGTTAGAATTAAACAGAATTCATTTGAACTAATTTGTAATAAAAATGACACAATAAAATCATATATAATATGCTGGTGTATCTTTTGAAATATTTTTAAAGTATTTTTAATTTCTGTATTCTAAATTTATATATGTATCAGTAGTAATATTAGTTTAAATGTAACAGTACAAAAATAATGACATTCATTTCAAACATTCAAGAAATAGAAAAAGTTTCTTGAATTTACTAAAGGGGAATCACAAGACATTGTGTTAAAAACATACAAAAGTACTGCACAAATGTCTCATCAAGTCAATGTAATAGTTCATATATGAGACATAAAGAATGGTCCTGTGTTCTTTAAAATTAACCTAGAATTTTACATTTAGTTATTTTTTTAGACGAGAGAGGTTAGAAATTAACTTGTTAAATATTAATAATACTTGTGTTGTGATTGTTTTAATCATATGGCTACTTCTTCTTAAATATAGTTATTGCTAATTGGCCCCCTCAAATTCAAAGGGAAGCATGTCATTATATCATTGATATAGATGTAGCTCGTATTAAAAATCTCACTTTAGACATGTCTTGGTTTTTCAACATTATAAATTATTATTTTGTCAAAAATTGTACTAACTCTATCATTATTATACATGGAGACATTGAGAGAGACAATAAATAACTTGTATCAATAACTACAAGAATTTCAAAAAAAATAAAATATAAAAATTTATTCTATGTATCATCCAATATACATTATATATATTGAAATATAAAAATATAATTTAGACAAGCACTTATACATGAGGTAGATAATTTACATAGTAGTAGGTAATAGAGTTTTTTATTGAAGCTTATTTAATACTTGATGTGTCTCGGTGCTTGCTTTTCTATTGAATTATTTCACTTTGATTAAGTTTAGTACAGTTAAAGTGCTCTAATTGCAATAGAGAATGTGATGGTGTTGATGAATTCCTTTGGTTCATACTTTAGATATTTTAGTGATTCTAAATTATTACAAAGAGGCCATATGTAGCATTCAATAGGTGTAATTTTTTAACTTCAAATAAAAGCAGCTTGCCTAGCTGTGAGGCTTTCCAAGTTGTGAGCATATAAAATCAAAAATTAAAAATCAGAGTGGAAGCTCACATCTTCTAACTTCTTCTATCTAAGTTGTTTATCTCCTACATCTACCCAAGCTTCTTATATAGCTAGCTAAGCCACAAGTTAGCTAATTAGGCATTTAGTTACATTATAGGTCTAACCTTGGAAGAGTTGAAAAAACACAAGCCAATGATAAACTTAAAATAATGGGCCCTTAGAAATAGGTTCAAAAATAAGTTAGGAGCCAGATCCCAACTACACAAGATGCCATATCAACATATAAAATTGCACCAAAGTAAAGAACACACCTTGCAAGATGAAACTATAGAAAAAAGAAACTATAAAGAACTACAAACATGTGCACTTTGGACAAGGACTTATGATAGGTCCTCAAGATGATATTAAAAGTGCACAACCTGAAACCAAAAGGAACAATGACTACCTTACAAACAACAAACTTGTATAGAAAACATAAATATTTTTGGTTGATGCAAAATTGCTCAAAGATTTAATTTTTTTAATAATTAAATTAAACAGAAAGAACATATATATGTATATATATGTATATTTATATGTATGTATGTATCTATCTATGTATGTATGCATGTATATGGTTTAAAAAATCTTTATTAGAAACACCCATTGAAAATTGAAATTAGTAGAATACCATACAATATAGTCTCTAATGTAAGATTATCTAATGTGTAAGACAAATGAGAAATATATGTTTTAAGTTTATTGATATTTTATTGTACAATCACATTTTTCTTTCCATTTATTCTTAATGGTGATTAAATAGATCACTTCTTCTCTATCAAATGTTATTCTCTTCCAAAGAGAGGATCATTTTCCACCATCCAAGTAAAATTAAGTTTGTATAGTATACTTTCTTTAATAGAGATTCAAAACAATATTTCATAGAGTTAGTTGTTTAAGCATAAGGGAATCAATTATGCAATGCCCAACACTAGCATAATAATATAGACTAAGATCATTAAATATTGTTCATTTAAAAAGCACAAGCTAATGTTGCATGTGTTTGTACAAACATTTCCATCTATCTTCCGTCAATCCTCTACATCAATATTCCTTCACCATCAAACACGACCATTTTATTGTGGGGCAAGTGCACACATAATCAATCACAATTATCTATCACAACTTGTGCACTTCTCTAGCTGCCAGTTGTTGTGATGTGGAGCTAATTAGACTCAAGTTTATTTGATGTTTTTTTCCCTCTAGATTATTACTATAGGGGTTTTGGGGCAGCACCCAAAAGATGAGGTCAAGAGGCAATGACCCTAATGGAGTGCTAGAGTTGTGCTCCCCATCATAGTACAAGGTGTGGTTGATAGACAATGCCCCATGGGATTTTTTTGGGTAGCACCTAAAATGCCATAAATTATTCTACTATTATAAAAGACACAAGCTATTAATTTTCTATTGGATGACTTATTCCAGTCCTGATTTTGTAACTATAAAATACATTTATAAAATTTCGTAAGGTTGGTGATTTTATAATTTATGATCATATGGTAGCTTCTTTTAGTTGTATTGAGTTGTAAGGGATTGGGGATCGTAATCGCAAGATAATAATAATATTGGACTTTTTGTTGGTGCACATTGTCCACAGATTAGGTGAACCATGTCAAATCCTCATGTTTTGTGTTCTCTTGTATGTGATTTATTATTTTAATACATTAGTTATATCTACATGTAAATGTTATTTTGTTTATAGTTAATCCTCGAAAGTGGTATAAGAGCCAGACTGTTGTCATTTTTATTTTAGCTATCCTCTGTAGGATTGTCTCATGGTTGGTGGTAGTGATGACATATGAGGGTAATATAGAGGTTTTGAAGTTTAATGGGAAGAACTTTCAGTTACTGAAAAGAATTTATAGTAGCCACTAGAGGGAAAAGTGAAGAAATAGGGAACTTTGACATACGAGAAGTGAGAAATTTTTTATAGAAAGGCACTTGGAAGTATTCAATTATGCCTGGTACAATTAGTGACATTTAACATTACAAAAGAAAAAATGATGGAATAGTTGATGTAAACCCCAAAAAAGCTATATGAAAAGCCATCTACTTAAAAAAAGGTATTTCTCATGAAACATTTATTTAATATTAAGATGGCAAAAAGTTTATCTGTTGAAGATTATTTAAATAATTTTAATGAAGTTACTAGTTAGTTATCTTTCGTGGGTCTTAATTTCAATGAAGAAATTAGGGCTTTCTTTATTTTGTGTTCTTTGCTTGAAAATTGGAAGGACTTGCTAGTAGTTGTGAGTTGTTATATTTCTAGATCTAATACCCTAAATTTTGATTATGTGATCATTGTTATTCTAAGTAAGGAAACTTGGCATACATCCTCGAGTAGATCTATATCAAGAAGTGCTTTGAAGATACAAAGAAGAGGAAAAATGGTTGAGAGATGAAATAATTTTGGATTTCATCAAAAATCAAGAAGAAAATCAAAGGGGAAGAGGTCTCAATATAGCGGACCAAAAGATTGTTGGTATTGTGGGAAAATAGGACACGAGGAAGATTGTTGGGTTTGAGAGAACAATGAAGGAGATGAACCAAAAGGGATTAAGGAGATAAATATGATAAGTAAAAAATCCAAAGAGGATGATTTTATTCTTTCTTTAGAAAGTATCATTGATGATGCTTGGGTTTTAGATTCTAGGGCTTCATTTTATGCTACACCCCATAGAGGTTATTTTATTGATTATATCCAAGGGCATTTTTTACTTGTTGATTTGGTGGATACTAAACCCTATCATATTGTTGGAAAGGGAAAGGGTCAGATTAAATTACAGAATGGCAAACATTGACTACTACATGAGGTAAGACATATTCCAAGGTTGTGTAGACATTTAATTTTAGCAAAGAAACTCAGTAATGAGGGTTTCATAGTTATTTTTAACGATAGAAATTAGAAGGTTTTAAAAGGTTCTGTTATAGTAGCAAAAAATTCTGAATGTAGGCACCTTATATATTTATACAAGTCATATTTTTCCTTCTACTTTAATTGTTTCAAATAAAATGAATATTTATGAACACTTTTAGTAGTTGAGTAGGGAGAACAACAAATTGTTTTATAGATTCCAATACAATGCTATGGAACAATAGAAATGGAAGCATGAGTGAGAAAGATGTGAAATTACTGCATTCAAAGAAAGTTTTAATAGGTCTAAAATGTGTCAATATGGATTTTGGTAGAATTTGTGTGTATAGAAAACAAAAGAGAGTGAGTTTTTTGAAGAGTTAGAAGGAAAAGAAAAATGAGAAACTAGAGCTTCTACATATAGATGTATGTGGAGCAAGTCAGGTATCTTCCCTTGGTGGCTTTCATTATTATGTTAATTTTTTTAATGATACAACTAGAAAAGTATGGGTTGATTTCCTTACAAAAAATTTTGATGTATTTCAAACTTTTAAGAAATGAAAATACTTAGTTGAAAATGAGACTCATAAAAGATTAAAATAACTGAAAACTAACAAAAGTGGTGAGTATTGTAGTTATGAATTTGAAGATTATCATTCCAGTAATGGTAGTCATAGAAAAAAAACTATTCCAAGGACTCCATTGGAAAAAAAAGTGGTTGAATGCATGAAAATAATAATAATGGATCATACAAGGAGTATGAGGTTACATGTTGGGCTGACCTTAAACACGTGAGTAAATGTTCTCAATACTTCTATATATTTGATAATAGAGGTCTCTACACTCCTTTGGGTTGTGGTATTCAAGAGGAAGCATGGAAACATAAGAAGGTGAGTTATTCTTTTCTCACAACCTTTGGTTGTGAAGCATTTGCACATATTGATTCTAAAAATAGAACTAAGGTGGAAGCTAAGCCAAATAAATGTCTATTTGTTGGATATGGAATTGATGAATTTGGTTAGAGGCTTTGGGATTTAGAAAATCATAAAATTATAGTAAGCATGAATTCAATGACAAAGCATTTTACAAAGATCTAATGTAGAGACATGAGAAGAAAGAAAATGATTTTATAGTGCTGGATGATACTCTGAAAGATGGTGTCCCAACAATTCCCCATGCTCTACAACAATAGTAACAACAAATACCACACACCCTAGTGAATGTTAGATGGTCAACAAGGTTAAGTAGACCTCCATAAATATTTTATCTCTTTGTGTTCTATTTTATTAATAGATGTTGGTGAACTAGAATGCTATGATGAAGCTATGTAGGAGGATATAAAGATTCAATGGGATTCTGCAATGTAAGAAGAAAAGGAGTCCTTGCTAAAAAACCAGACATGGGATTTATGAAAGTTCTCATTTGGTAAAATGGATTTATAGAATAAATGAGTTTATAAGTAGGAAGAAGACGATGGAGGTAAGAAAATATTTAAAACTTGGTTATTTGTAAATGGATTTACACAAAATAAATGCACTAGTTTTGATGAGATATTTTATCTTCTTGTTAAAATAACTTATATTTGTATTCTTTAAGTATTATGGCATTTGAATATTTGTATTTGAATAAGATTTATGTTAAAGAAAACCTTCCTTCATGGTGATTTGGATGAAGAGATATATGGCCGAACTACAGGGATCAGAGGTCAACAGCAAGGAGAATCTAATGTGCAAATTGAGGAAATATTTGTATGGTTCTAAGAAATCACCTTGACAATCACAATTTCATGCCCATGAGCATGGTTAGAGATTGTATCATTCTAACAATTGTATTTACTTTTAAGAGGTTAGATTATGAAAACTATATTACATTATGTTTATATGTTGATGATATGCTTGTAGATGGGTCTAACATGGATCACGTTAAGGGGCTGAAATGAATGTTAGTACATATGATTTTATATGAAGGATGTGAGAGTAGTAAAATAAATCCCTATTATGAATGTTTGAAGAGATAGAAAAAATAGAAAATTTAAATTATCTTAGGTTGATTATATTGGGAAGGTGTTACAATATTTCTCTATGGAGAATGCTAAAGCTATTAGTGCACCTTTACCTAGTCATTGAAAATTGATTAATGAGATCTATTCCAAGACATGGGAAGAGGAGGAAAAAATTTCCAAGGTACCCTATGCTTCAGCTCTATGAAGTATGATGTATGCCAAGGTGTATACTAGGCAAGATATTGCACATGCATTGGAACTTGTTAGTAGGTATATGAGTCATCTTGGATTTTAGAATTGGAATGTAGTCAAATGGATTCTTAGATATTTGAGAGGAACATCCATTAAGTTTTACATTTAGGGGGCTGTGCTATTTATTTTCAAACCTATGTTGACTCAGATTTGGTAGGGGATATTGATACTTGACAGAGCACTACAAGGTATGCATTCACTATTGGTGGGTAAACACTAAGTGAATTTTCTTGGTTAAAAAAGGTGAATGATTTATCCACTATAGAGGTAGAATATGTTGGTGTTACAAAGAAAACCAAATATATGATATAGATTTTTTTCTTCATGGAAGAATTGAGAAACCTATAGATGGTTTGCAATGCGTACCCCTAGTTCGCATATTTGCTATCATGTTGAACTCTTTTAGGCTAGTTTTATGTTGATGATTATTAGTGACATTATTTTGAGATTATTAGATATTGTTTCACATTAAGTTGATATATCATGAGATTATTTTGTACTCTATATTTCATGTATGGATGATGATTATTTAGTGTTTGAAGATATTAATGATGAATAGTTACATGGTTTATTATCACGTGTTTTTTTATGGATACTTAGCCAATACTACATGTGTATGGTGTGCATGTTTATTTTTCTTTATGTGTGGCATTTCTGATGTGATTAAGCAAGGGAGTCATAGTCACCTACTAGTTAGGATCTAAACAATGCACCACTTCCTTCCATTGCCTATTGAGCTTAGTATATATTGTGTATGTACATGTGTATATTTTATGCAAGTTGTAGGTACTAGGTATTGACTTCCTTGAATTTCAAAGATGAGCATACCCTATCACATTATCTCAATGATAAGAGAGCGGATATAAATTCTTGATTCCAAATCCTAAACCTTTAAGCAAATTGTCCTAATTGAAAATTAGGACAAGTATCTGAGTTGAGTATCCTCTAAATGTGTCGGATGACGTTAATTTGTGATTATAACCCCTTAATTTGATTTTGTATGTGTTTTTCTATGATGGTTTTTTGTATTTTATTTTATGTGTCTTTGGCGTATTTTCTATTAATTATGTCAAATTAAAATATGTAATTAATTTGTTAATTCGATGGAAAACTAATATGACATTTTAATATTTAATTTTATATATTTATTTTGAAAATTAATTAAATTAAAAACCTTAAATTTGAAGGTAAAAGTTATAAGTTTAAATTTGGAACGTGACAATATTTATTTAATTTAATAATAATATATTTAGAGTTCATTTTTAAATAAATGATAAATAATATTATTATTTTAGTTAATAAATATTTTATCAGTTATGTTTCGAAAATAAATTTAGAAGTGGAGAATAAATTAGTTTATCAAAAATTTCATGATTAGTGCATGAGATTAAAATTATTAAATTAATTTAAAAAGGAGTCAAGTGAATATTAATAAATTAATGTATATTATTTTAATAATTATTCACCTAGGAGTATGCCCACCTCTTTTATTCACATTTTTTCCACAACATGAGAGTTAACATACTAATTAAGCACCTGGTGTCTACAACCTTCTCATTTTTATCCAGTCATCTAGAAGGTTGGATAATGCTTGCGCTTGGTTGTCAATGCTTATCTCATCCCTTGGTTGTTTCTAGAGATATTCTAGGTGCTTCCTGAGAGGTCTTTATAGTTTGGCATTCCTAGTGTGTAAGAGGAGGCTTCTATGTGTGGCTAATAATAATCAGCATTCATATTGATCATACTCCTTGGCCTACTATGTGCTTGTGCTACAGATTTTGGGGAAGGAAGGAATTTTCAAAAAAGATAAGGTTCTAAGAGGAGGGATTTTTCTCTATAGTTTTCTAAGGCATAACAAATTAGCATCAATTCCCAATTAGATGTTTTTTATTTTCACATATTTTAATATGCTCTTTTCTTTCCTATCTTCTTCGTGTCTGTTGAATTCTTTCACAAGAATGCTTGTGATGAATGTTTTCAGTTGTATGGATTCTTGTTATGAATATTTAATCTTCTGGTTATGGGGAAATTAGAAATATCTTTACAAAGTTCCCTTAGTAGAATCAACATTTGGAAATTAAATCGAGTTTTCAATTTGAATTACAATAGAATTGGGAAATTAGATTTGGGAAGGGTTTGAATTTTAATGGGAAGTCTTCTTAAAGAGAATAAATAAATAAATTTTAAAAAAATGGGGTATGTTGTATTCATCCTTTAGATTAATTCTAGGATTTGACTAAAAAATATATACATTTTAAATTGTTATTCATTAATAAATAATTAATAAATAATAATTATTATTATTAATTATTGATAAATTATTTATTCTTTTACTTAAGATTAATGCATTTAGAATTTAGTTGTCATTTAGGAGTTCGTGATGAGTTGTTGACAACACAAGAGATTGTTCCTACTTAAGTTATACTTATCCTTACACCATGATCGAAGATATTCCACATTTTGTGGACATATGCTTAGTTGTCACACTTATCTCTTAGCATTTTCTAGCTTACTTTAGAACCTTCCTCGACATAAAAATGTATTGAGTGATCTAATAATTAATGGAAGATTAATATGATTAGTTTATATAATTTATTAATCAATTTAATTAAATATAATTTAATTAAGATTAATTAATAATGGGAGATAATTCTAAGTTTTATTCAAGATGATTAAATTAAGTGACCTAAATTTTAATAATATTTAATTGAATTTTAATTAAGTTATTATTAAAATGGATTGGGCTCTTAGATTGCAAATTATATATTTTATTAATTAATCTATTCGATGTAATCTAATTAAGATCAATTAATCGTGGAAGATGTTCAATTAAGTATTAAATTTATTTAATACTGATTTTTAATTAAGTTAGAGATTATTTCATTGATAAATCAGTGAGTAGTATAATTTAAATAAATTATTACTTCTTGATTATTTTAAGAAAATCGACCAAAAATAATAATAAAAAGGTTAACATTGTGTATTTTATATTTTCACAATGGTTGATTAAATTATATTAAATTTAATTAATTTATTGAATAATGGGAGACGCTTCTTGGAATTAAGGGAGTTTTATTTTATTATTATTATTATTATTTTTTAGGCAAAAGTGGCAAGCCACTATATTATTTTATTATTTTAAAAATTCTGATTCAACGAGGTCAACTGGGAAAGAATCAGTAAACAAAACCCAACATCGTCCCTAATATATACAAAAGTATAGATAGTTTAAAAAAATAAATACAAGGGGTATTTCAACTACCACCCATCACAAAATAGAAAGTGTCATGGCATTTTGGCAATCTCCGAGCACTATCTTCATGACGATGACCTAGCAAAAGTCACAAATCTTACAAATCTACCCAATCAAAACTAAAACCACCTTCAAATGACCCTAGCTCACCAAGAAGAAGGCCCAAGCCAATACAAACTTCTAAGGAGGTTTGAATCTTGTCCAAATCCAAGTAAACCTAATCAATTAATTCCCAAAAATTTTGTTCAATCGGCCGCACTGAAGCTACATGCATACTCTTGGAAACTAAAGTAGTAGAATCATTCTATAAATAAATCAAAGCCTAAACTAATAACTTAATATGCTCCAGCAATTGAACATCCATAAATTTTGGTGCAGGGGGCAAAGCATATTTCAAATAATTAAAGCTCGCAATGTCTACAACTTTCTTAATTGCTTCAAAAACATCAAAAAACTGATGATTATGTAGAAGTTGGTAATGTGAGAACAAACCACCAACAAGAGCCACTCCATTCCATAAGTTGTACTTTTGCATAGCTAAAATTAGCTTATTATCAACCAGATAATGAGGATGGATAACCTAATGGGTCAACATTTGAAGCAAATCAGGTGACTACACTAAATCCATCACATTCGAAAGGAAAATTGAAATAAGCTAAGATGGATATAGAAATATAAGTGTCGAAGAGAAAAATAATTCTTCACCAATAATATGTTGAATAGCTCGTCGAACTATGGATGAGTAAATTAAAAAAATTTGATCCATCACTTCATCTGTAATAATGCTTGGTAGCACCTTTTCCTCCAAAGATGATCGTATGGAAATACAAAAATTCTTTGGCATGATGGCATGGTGCTATTTGTGAAACATATCACAAGCCTAAGTGATATCCCACCCATAATTCATCTTGAAACTAGATCACAAAATTGGATTCTTGCAAAAAATGTAACTGAAGGCTGAGGTAAATAAATATTGCAATCCTTATGTAATAAATTATATAGTGCAACATGCGAAAAGCCATCTATATTCACATAAGAGAACGTCCTTGCAAGAGATGGAAAAAGTACTGGCAACAATGTATTTTAATGACTCAAATTTAGCCACATGAGAAAATAAATCCCAGTATTAAAAAATTCAATGTCGTTAGGGAATAATCAGAATTGAAGCACTTAAAATATACTATGCAAATCATATCATCATAAATGTTTCTGATTAAATCATGCAAAGAACATACAACTCTGCATCACTCGACACTTGAACATAGGGCTATGAAACCAACCAACATTACTCAGCATCAAATATTATCTTACTAAACTTGTCATCTAAAACTAATCAGCACCTCATACAATTCTGAGCAACTCAACACTTGATACCATTTTGGACAACTTGGCACCTAATACAAATATTATCAAACAAACACTTCACCAACTAACTGATATATAGCTCTGCATCACTCGACACCTCTAACTGACCAGCTCGGCACCTGAAAGAAATCTAAACAACTTGGCTCATGAAGCAATTCTTGACAACTCGGCACTTGATTACTCAGCATTCTGATACAATTCCAATATAATTCTGGATAGCTTGGCACTTGATACAACTCTAGACAACTCGGCACTTAATACAAATCTAGATAACTCGACACCAAAACAACATACTCGGCATGTGCTAAAGCTTGGTTTGCTCAGCACTTGATAAAGCTTCGGCATCTAAATTTAGTTCACAAAACTCGGTAGCCAAGGTATCTACTCAGCAACTTGAATATGAATTTCAGATGCTGAGTGGGTAGACATAGATGCATCCAAGTCTTCTTGAATAAGATTTTGAAGGACCTTGTATTTCTCAAGAAAAGGAAAAGGATGAAGAGTAGAAGTAGTAATTCCCACACAACCCAAATTTGATAAAAAAAATATGCAACTTTATTCCCTTCTCAATAAATATGCAAAATGCTAATGTCCAAACATTCATTGAGAAGTCTCCAAATATGATTAAGAACTAATTTTAGTTTCCAAGAAATGATGGGCCTATGGATACAAGCATCAATAATAACTAACAAATCCCCTTCTATATGTAGCATATGGAAACAACCTTGTTTAGCTAGAATAAGTCCAGCTAATAATGCATGAGCCTCTGCAATATTATTAGTGTCAATAGGCAAAGGAGAAACTATGATAGCCACAACCTAAACAGAGGGATTTCTAATACATGCTTCAAAACCTAATGGGCATTATAATCAATGCTGGTATGCATTTCTAGAGATTTGTAAACAAAGATTTTTTATAAAGAGCTGGCCAAGCTTGAAAGAGATCCTAGAGATTGTTTGGCAAAGGAGTATAATAATTGAGTTTACTGAAAATAAAGCACCAACATTGAAAAGAAAAGGAACATGTAACAAATAGGTGATCCATGGATTCTTCATGCTCCTCACAAAGAACACATTTAAAATGAGGAGCAATACTTAATCTAGTCAATTTGTCACTAGTTAAAATCCTTTTTTTAAGAGCTAACCATGAGAAACAACCTGCTTTAGGAAGAACAACTGGATTCCAACAAAATGAAAAAGCTCTTGAAATAGGATTTTGCAGAATATTCTGTTGCAGAATTTTGTAACCCTTTTTCACTGAATACTGTCTATCCTTAGTTGGAGCCCAAAAAATCTGATCTTGGGCTTCAGAGAAAAAAGCTTGTCTAGAAGATAGAATATTTTGAAATTGACTGATTTCCTGAGGTGATAGAGGTAACTTCATGGGATCCTTCCAAACTATTTTCTTATAAAATTCATAGACATGATCCACATAATGAAAAAATTGAGACCCCTAGTAAAGCTCAGCAACTTGGATAACATTCACTGAGATTCCACTCTTAGAAAGTGGAATTTGATGATTCCAAGAATCATTCCAAAAGTTAATACTAAAACCATTATTTAATTACCAAGAGATTAAGTCAACTATGAATTTTCGTGAAGCTATCATAAAGTCCCAAATAATCGAGCCTTTTGGAGGATTTGATATAGTGAGGATTCTAGAGGAGTCATTATTATCTAAATATTTTTGCTGCATAATTTTGGACCACTTGGACTGAGATTTACAATACATGTGCCAAATCAATTTCCCACCAAAAGCTTCATTTCTAAAGGATAGATGATGAATACTTGCCCCTCTAGCACTAGGAATCCGTGACATATCTTGCAAAGAAATGAGTGGGATCTTACGAGATTCGTGAAAATTACCCGACGAAAGAAAACCCTTAATTAATTTTTGAATTGTTAGTAACACTTTGGAAGGGATCTTGAAAAAAGCAATGAAGTAATTAGGAATTGCAGCTAGAACTGATTTGATCAACAAAATTTTTCCTACCAAAGACAACCATCTAACTTTCCAAGAAGCAATTCTACTATGAATACGCTGACTAACCAAAGACCAATATAAAGATCTATTTGAACCCATGAAGAAAGGAATACCCAAGTATACTGAGGGAAGAAAATCTTTTGAGAAACCCAGGATCTGTTTAACTTTATCCAAAACCAACTTCTTAGTATTGAAAAAGTAAATCTTGGGTTTTTGAGCATTAATAACTTGGCCAGACATAATTGAGTAGAGATCAAGGGTATAAAGAATTTGGCAAGCTTCATGGACATTTGACAATCCAAACAATAGAGTATCATCCACAAAAAGAGAATATGTGATAGATATGTTAGTTCCTAAAATAAGAGCTCCTTTCCATTTCTGTAGCATATGCTAGTGTGTGATTGCACTGCTAAATGCTTCAACCATACTAATAAAAAGAATTGGGGATAAAGAATCCCCCTATCTAATCCCTTGTGTAGAGGAAAAAAAACCCACGGGCTTACCATTAATGATCAATGAAAACCAAGCTCCCGATATACATGCTTTAATCCATTTACACCAATTTTTTGAAAAATCAATTTTATCAAGTACTTGAAGTAAAAATTTCCAGCAAACTCTATCATAAGCTTTCATCATATCTAGTTTAATAATAAAATTTGAAGAATTTCTTGAATTAATAGAGTGGAGAACTTCATGAGCCACAAAAGCCCCTTCCATGGTTTCCCTTCATGAGGAAAATCCACCTTGTTCTGGAGAGATGATACATGGAATAAGATGTTGAATCCTTAGATATATGGCTTTAGTGATAATCTTATAAGATAAATTACACAAAGAAATTGGTTGAAAATCTGCAAAGGTTTGGGGATCCTTAATGTTTGGAACAATGGAAATATTTGTAGTATTAAAATATTTCAGCATATTTTTAGATCGTCAGGATTCTTCAACAGTAGCCAATGAATCCCACCCAATAATATTCCAGCAACTCTGGTAGAATAATGTAGAAAAGCCATCTGGACCTAGGGCTTTGTCAGGCAGAAAGGAAAATACAACCTTTTGAATTTCTTGAATGGTGAAAGGAGCCAAAAAAATATCATTATCTTGATCTGAGATCAGTTTTGGAATAGATTCAAGAAGTTCTTCAATTTGTGACGTAGAAGGATTAGGCAAAACAATAGGCACAAGAAGGCTTTAAAAAAATTTAACACCTTCATTTCTAATAAGCTCTTCATTGGTCAAAAGATCACTAGATGAAGCATCTTTGATATGAAAGATTGTGCTATTAATTCTCTTCTGCTTAGCTGAATTGTGGAAAAACTTTGTATTTCTATCCCCATCTTGGAGCCATAATTCTTGAGATTTTTGTCTCTAGTACATCTCTTCTCTAGCACACAGATCCTCCCATTGTGATTGTAGATTATTTTGAGAAAAGAATGTTTCTTCATTCGTTCCTTGTTGGATGATTTGATTATATACTTCTTCTAACTATGCCTTGACCTCTGCCTTTTGATGAAACGCATTTTTGAACAACTATTGATTCCAGATTTCAATTTGAGATTTAACATATTTAAGCTTCATGGAAAACTGGTGCATTTTAAAATCTTCCCTTGGAGCTTCATTCCACCACTATTGGATGCTAAGGAGAAATTTTTGATGCCTAAGCCACATACTTTCGAATTTGAATGAGGAATGAAAATGTTGTTCCAAAGTTTTTTTTTTACAAATGAGGCTTAAAGATATAGGAAAATGATCAGAACTTGGTAAAGATAGAATTTCTAAAGAGATATTTGAACAACTCAACTTCCAGTCATTAGATAAGAGAAATTTTTCTAGGTGGGCAGCAATATTAGCGAATCCAGATCTCTTATTAGTCCAGGTAAAAGAGCCATTAATTGGATGAACATCCATTACATTATTATTATCCACAAAGGCATTAAAATCTAGTATTGTCTTATGGGGAGGGATGATGCCACAAATTTTCTTAGATTGAGATAATAATGCATTAAAGTCACCACCAATAACCACTTTTTGTTGCTCTTGCATTTGAAGACAGCTTGTGATAGAATTCCATAAACATGTCTTATCCAAAGATGAAGCAGGACCATATACATTAATCAGGATAAAAGATATGTCAAATACTGATATGTTTAGCATCTACCAATTGTTCTCTTGTTGGATGAGTTGTGAATTAACTAAAAGAGGATTCCAAAGTACTACTATACCTCCAAAAGCACCCAATCCTTTCATATGAAGAGACTTCCATCTTTTCCATCTTTTATCAAATTTATGTTGGGACGTTTTAGTTTCCTGCAATAAAATAATATCTAATTGCAAAGAATCAATGACTTGTTTGATTCTTTGCCTCTTGTTAGAGGCATTTAAACCTCTGACATTCCAAGAGATGATCTTCACTAGGGACAAGGAGAACACTTAGTTCTTCTTGTCAATCTTGTAATAATAGTGAAGCTATTGTTCAATGTTGTTTGTATACCGGCAGCAATTTCTATTCTGATCTTGGAACCCTTCGGTCTACCTTGTGCCTTGGATGTTTTAGCAATAGGAGGTTTAATAGATGGATTTGGCAATATTTATAGGGGTTGAACTTTCAAATTATCCTGATTGTGTAGATTTGGAAATTGAGATTCTTGCATAAATGAATATGTAGACTTTTGCACAAGCTGATAGAGGTTAGCCTCTAAACCCAAGAAATCTTCTTCCATTAGATGAATACTTCCTATGCCAGGGTCCTAAGGAAATTGGTTAAAAACTGTCTGAGAGTCGAATGCATGATTAGGGTTCAATTTATTCCAAAATTGAAATTCTCAAAGTAGGGTGTCAATAATAGGTGAAATATAATCTCTAGCTTGCAAAACTTCTTCTTTTGCAATCTTGAAAATAATAGAGTTGGTAATTTCTGATAAAATTTTATCACAATTAAAAGTCAATATCACAAGAGAAGGATGGATAGAGAGGCTCTAGATAGGCCATCCTAGCAATGAAATTTAGAATCTTCTATTATGAAAAGTGATCAAATGGAGTGACTTCAGAGATACATAATGTAGATAGTCTATTTGAGGGAGGAACTTGGAGCTCAAATCTATAAAGGAATCCATTGGAGATAAAGGGTCAAACTCCAGCAAAAAAAATTTACTAGTCAAATATGCATGTCAGAAGAAAGCCATAATCTAAAGAAATTGTTGAAGAAAAACAAAGAATGAATTTGGCATATGCCTATTCTTTGCATGCAAATTTTAGGAACTATCTGTTGAATCATTCTGGTCCCCTGACTTGGAAAGAGTTGTATTGGCCTCAGAAATATTAGAGTCCATGAAGGACATTTTTTGAGAGGAAATGTTGTGATCTGAAAAATGATCAGGACAAACTTGTAACCCATCCTTTTGACCAGAATGACACATAAAAATGAAGTGACTAAGTTTATCTTGAAATTTATGAATCACAAAGGAATCCTGCACCATAACTGATTATGTACATTTTCCCCATTTGGATATGAGAGCAATAGTTTTAGGAAATGGTTTGTGCATGTTACTCAATAAAAAAACCTTATCTTTAAATTGGGGACACTCGTACGGAATCAAATCATGTTTCAGAAAAATACTCAACTTGTTGGCTATAATTTCCATAATCTCATGATCACGATACTCCAATGGCAGAGAAGGAAAAGAAATCCAATGAGGAAAGAATTGGATATTAATATCTTGTGGATCAAAATTTGGGATCCACAACATGGTATATAAACCCACTCCTTGTTTCTACTTATTAACAACATCTCTTTCATCTTTGGAAGTAAAAATAGCAATAAAGAAATTGGAGTCTGAATAATGATAAAAAAATTTCTTTAATTCTAGACCAGTTCTTGAAAGCCCAATTCTTGATATCCATAAAAGATAAAGAAGCCATAGAAAAATTACCTATGAGAGCTAACTATTGAAGGGTATAGACCGAGCTTTGCAACATGTGATTTGAAAAATTAACATTTAGTTGTTGTCAAGACGGATTCAAAGGATCTTGAACTGCAAGATTCTGGGATTTCTCTTGATTATTATCCTCCAGGTTTAGATCTTATGCAAGTGCAGAAGACCTTGATCTATCTTACCATGAATTTTTTTTCTCTAGATCTTTTTTGGCATGAAGGGGGCTCTAACAGTATTCAAGTCTAGCTTCTCTTGATTCAGATTGTGTTGCATAGGTAAATAGTGAGGAGCACCTTCACATATATCAAATGCTAGTTGTTTTTTGAAGATTCGTCGCTTTTGACTTCTCTGATCAAATTTATGTCACATATTTGGATCTGAAGAGAATCTCTAGGATGAACCATTCATTGAAGCATTAGAATGAGAGATATTTTCTTGCCCAAATAATTTTGGTGGCTGACGCTATTGTAAATGGTGAGAAGATTCACTCTTTTCAAAATAAGATGAGATGCCAGGCTCTACTTGTTCGAAACCTTTAGATCCGTACTGCAACCTTCGATCATGAAAACAAGGGTTAAGGAAAAAGGGTTTGGCAGGCTGAACAATTGCTTTCCCTTTGAAAATAGACTTTTCAGTGGTATTAGAATTTATATCTTTGAAACGACATTTCTAAAATAGGAAGGATTTCGACATGGAGCCGATTGGTTGTACCACTGGTGTAGAGGAAAAAATCTATCTAAACTTGTGGCCATGATCCCCAACCGGTTAGAAAATAGGGGTAGATGAGAAAATGGAAGAAAAATTGTGAAAGATATGATCAGATGTAGTATGATTACCCTATTCTTGTTGCATTTTTCCATTAGATTTTCCCTCGCACCTATTAAGGAGCTAATCTGAGCCACCCAATTTTCCCTTATGTCGGAGGCACTGTGGTTGAATAGGCAATTCACTATATTTAAGCTGATTGAAACCCGAAGGCTTTTGATGATGAATTAGTCTGCCATAGAAATCCCCCTCATTCCTATAGAATTTCTACTTGTGACCCTTTTCCTTGCTCTTGAAATGCTTGAGGTTACCCTCGAAACCCTTCCCTGTGCACATGTCTCTCCATCTTCGTTACACAAAATAAAACCAACATTAGTAACATTATTTATTTAGTAACATTGATTTTAATTATTAGTAACATTGATTTTAGTAAAATAATGATGCAAAAATTGTATTAAAAGTCAATGGAAATTAATTTAATGATTTAAATAAGTAAAGAATTATCTTCTAATTATTTTAGAAAATTGTATTAAAATAATGGAGGGATAATTGTATGTTTTTATTCGAAGAGATAAATGGTTTCACTTGGAGATTAAATGAAGAATCTTTTACACTTGAAATATACTTGAAATAAAAACTAAAACCTCATAGCTGGCTTAGCATTTTGATTACAAAAGCAAACCAAAATATGTGTTTGTATCTTGTTTCTTTATGCTATCTATGTTTTGGGGTTTGGGGTTGACTAGATTATTCACCAATTATAGGATGTCTACCAGAGGCATGGGGTTATGAGATGTGATGTCATGTTCATGTTATTTGATCGCAATATTTTCTAAACCCAACCATGATAATGCAATGGCATTCTCTATTATGTGTGTGGTCTATTCATTGTTATTGCTCTTCAGTTTTCTTGTGTGAAGATGAGGTGTATGTATATGAGATACTTGACTCAACCATTTTTGAGTCATTGATCAGTTATACTTGGACTACTTTCCAGTTGCCTTGATGGTACTGAAGTGTTTTATTTATTCTTGATGATGTCATGTTGTGACATTTTTTACTTGACCATTTTGGAGTCTTCGATAAGTTTTATTTTGGGATACTCTGTAGTTGCTTGTTGAGAACTAATGGGTATTTTTATTTACTTTGAGATACTTTCTAATTGCTCATTTAGAACTTATGGATATTGTGATTTATCATTTGATGCTTTTTAGTTGCTCGTGGAGAGCTCATGTGATATCGTGGATTATCTTTTAATGCTTTCCAGTCACATGTATAGAGCTGAGATGATTTTAATATGGTTCTTTGATTTTTGATTTCATGATCCTAGTGTAGGTTATGTATGTGTAGTGTCAAGAAGTGGCTTGCAATGGGGGTCATGGCCCTAAGAGGCTACTGGAGGAAAATCCATTGTAAGTTGTATTAATAAGTGGAAAAATTACACTAAAGAGGGATTAAATGAACATAATAAGATAAATGTACGTTCTTTCCCATACCTCGAGTGCTAGTATATAATAGGATGGGAGTAGAGAGAATGCTTGGTTACGACCTTGCATTTCATACTATACCTTATCAATACAAGAGGATACTAGTGGTTGCATGGGGATCACTAGGGACCCCGGAGTCCTAAGCTAACTGCCAAGGTAACTTCTATGTGATTCATGCGATGACACTTTCTCACTTGCATAGTAGATTTCCTAATCTCTTTGTGTGCCTCTAGGTCTAGATGTCAATCTATCTATTGGATCTTTTGAGTTAGTATACTTTTATGATTTCCTAGACTTAGAGAGTATTTGTGTTATGTGATTTGATATGCTATTTGGGACTTGCGATCCCTCCATAGACATCGTAGCTAGTGTGTTCTTTGCTGGCTTTTACCATCATTATGTTCTTGGATCATTATGATGGACATTGTATTATATGATAGACATTACTTACTGACACGTTTCTTTATAGTGATGATTAGTATGTGATAGATGATGATCATCTTATGCTTTATTCTTACATGTTAGAATTCTTTATGTGTATGTGGTAGCATGTTAGATTTCTTTATGCATATGTTGTAGCATGTTTTAGGAGTGACGTACCTATTATGATAGTACTAATGATCTCTTCAATGGCTTGGGATGTTATGTGTGAGGGATTTCTAGGGCTGATGAGGGTCTAATGATTCTATTAATGGTTGGGAAGAACCAAGCACTTAGTTAGATGTGTTTTGTGATGGACATTATATTTTCTATGATGATTGTTATAACTTTATTGATGGATGGATGTATCATGTATTTTAATAGTTTTCATTTTCTTTATTACACTTGTATCATGGGTTTGATGAGAATGATGTATCTTTATTGTTACATATCTATTTTCTTTTAAGTCTTTCATACCCTGTGACATGTACAATGGATGATTGAGCAGTCTAAATTTAATTGCCAAGAGGCATTTAGAAAAAATGTATATTATGGACTTTGGACATTTCATTATTGTTTCATGTGGATGTGGTAGTTGTTAGACTTAGTATTAATTAGATTAAACATGATTCAATGTCATGGGATCCTTAAGGAATATAACCTGTTGTGTATGCTTATAATTGATTGTATGTTATTGCTTTCTTTATCAGGTATTTGATGTGAATGGTTTATCTTTCTTGTTAAAAAATTTTTTTTTGGAAAACTTGGTAAAACTATAGTTTAATTCTTTTGGATCCCTTGGCCACACATTACATCTAGTATCAGAGCCTAGGTTTCTACATTGGGAGCTTTGGGTATATTGGAACACCACTAGTTGTTAACTAGTTGCACAAAAAATGAAAAACTTTGAATTATCATGTGTATCTCTTTCAAATTGAAACTTGAAACTAGATACGAAACTTAAACTGTTACTTGCATATTTTTCATACTTCAACACTTAGGTTTCAAAACTAAAATAATACTAAAATCTAAACATGGACAAAAAAAAAAAATTAAAATTTATTTTGTTTGTAAAACATGTATCTATGATCTATTCTTAAGAAGTATTCCTTTAATTGTCATTGTGAGCATTATGTTGCTCTTTTCTAGAGTGTTTAGGAGATCTATTTCATTATTTTTTACAAGGATGAATGTTGAATCAATGCGGTTTTTGGTTTACTAGTAAACCAGAATCATATTACTCTAAGTGTGTTGTAGTGTCCTTAGTAGAATCATATCCTCCTACTGGGGGGGGGAGGATTCAATGGCCGCATAGTGAGTTCTTCAGTATTACAATTCTTGTAGGCTTCTAGGAGTAAGCCTAATTCTAGGGGGAGTGGATGTAGAGCCTACCACTAGTTTGTATTTTTGCTATCATATTGAACTCTTTTAGGCTAGTTTTATGTTGATGATTATTAGTAACATTATTTTTAGATTATTAGATATTGTTTCAAATTCAGTTGATAAATGATGTGATTATTTGGTACTCTATATATTTCATGTATGTATGATGATTATTCAGTGTTTTCAGATATTGATGATGAATGGTTAGATGGTTTATCATCACATGTGTTTTCTTATCGATGCTTACCCAATACTACATGTTTATGTTGTGCAAGTTTGTTCTCTTTATGTATGGCATTTCTAATGTGGTTAAGGGGGTCATAGTCACCTGCTAGTCAGGATATACACAATGCACCATTTCCTATCATTCCTTGTTTAGCTTAGTATATATTTTGTATGTACATTTGTAGATTTTATGTAGCCTACAAGTATTGGGTATCGACTTCCCTAAACTACTAGGATGAGCATACTCTATCACATTATCTTAATGGTAAGAGAGGGCAGATAAATTCTTGACTCCAAATCCTAAACATTTAAGCCAATTTTTCTAATTGAAATGAGGACAATTATCTAAGTCGAGTACCCTCTGAATGTGTCAGGTAATGTTAATTAATGATTATAAACCCTTATTGTGATTTTGTATGTGTTTTGCTATGATGGGTTTTCTTATTTTATTTTATGAGTCTCTGGTTTATTTTCTATTAATTAAGTCTAATTAAAAGATTTAATTAATGAGTTAATTTAATGAAAAATTAATATGATATTTTAATATTTGATTATATTTAATTAATTAAGAAATTAAAAAAATAAAAAAATTAAATTTCAAGGTAAAAGTTATAAGTTTAAATTTGGAATGTGATAATATTTATTTAATTTAGTAATAGTATATTTAGAGTTCATTTTTCAATAAATGATAGATAATATTCTTATTTAAGTTAATAAATATTTTATAAATTAAGTTTTGAAAATAAATTTAGAAGTGAATAAGAAATTAATTTATTAAAAATCTCATGATTAGAGAATGAGATTAAAATTAATAAATTAATTTAAAAAGGAGTCTAGTGAATATGAATAAATTAATATGTATTATTTTAATACTTATTCACCTAGGAGTATGCGCACCTCTTTTATGCACATGGTTTTTACAACATGGGTGTTAGCATACTAATTAAGCATGTGGCATCTACAACCTTCTAATTTTTATCCACTCATCGAGAAGGTTGGATAAGGCTTGTGCTTAGTTGTCAATGCTTATCTTATCTCTTGGTTGTTTCTAGAGCTATTCTAGGTGCTTCCTGAGAGGTCTTTATATTCCAGCACTCCTAGTGTGCAAGAGGAGGCTTTTACATGTGGCTAATAATAATGAGCATTCATATTGATCATACTCTTTGGCCTACTATGTGCTTGTGTTGTAGATTTTGCAGAAGGATGAAATTTTCAAAAAAGAGAAGGTTCTAAGAGGAGGGATTTTCCTCTACAATATTTGAGGCATACGAATTACCATCAATGTCTAGGTAGATGCTTGTGATGTTCACATATTTTAATATGCTCTTTTCTTTCCTATCTTCTTCGTGTCTGCTGAATTCTTTCTAAAGAATTCTTGTTGGAAATTTTTTCAATTCTATGCATTCTTGTTATGAATATTTAATCTTCTAGTCATGGGGAAATTAAAAATATCTTTACAACCTTCCATTAGTAGAATCAAGATTTGGAAATTAATTCGAGTTTTGGGTTTGAATTAAAATAGAACTGAGAAATTAGATTTGGTAAGGGTTTGAATTTTAATGGAAAATCTTCTTAGAGAGAATAAATAAATAATTTTTTTTAAAAAGGGGTACATTCTATTCATCCTTTAGATTAATTCTAGGATTTGATTAAAAAAAATATACATTTTAAATTGTTATTCATCAATAAATAATTAATAAATTAATAATAGTAAAAATTATTATTTATTAATTATTTATTCTTTTACTTAATATTAATGCATTTAGACCTTAGTTGTCATCTAGGAGTTTGTGACTAGTTGTTGATAACACTACAGATTGTTCCTACTTAAGTTATACTTATCCTCTTACTGTGATCAAGGATATTCCAGCTTTTGTGGATGTATGCTTAGTTGTCACACTTATCTCTTAGCACTTTCTAGCTTACTCTAGAAGCTTCCCTGAGATAAAATGTGTTAAGTGATTTAATAATTAATGTTAGATTGATACAACTAGTTTATATAATTTATTAATTAATTTAATTAAATATAATTTAATTAAGATTAATTAATAATGCGAGATAATTCTAAGTTTTATTCAAGATTTAGATTAAGTGACCTAAATTTTAATAATATTTAATCGAGTTTTAATTAAGTCATTATTAAAATGAATTGGGGTCTTAGATTGCGAATTATATATTTTATTAATTAATCTAATTAGATGTAATCTAATTAAGATTAATTAATAATGGAAGATGTTTGATTAAGTATTGAATTTATTTAATACTAATCTTTAATTAAGTCATAGATTATTTCATTGATAAATCAACAAGTAGTAAAATTTAAATAAATTATTACTTCTTGGTTATTTGAAGAAAATCAACCAAAAAATTAAAAAAAAGGTTAACTTTGTGTATTTTATATTTTTACAATGGTGGATTAAATTATATTTAATTTAATTAATTTATTGAATAATGGGAGATGCTTCTTGGAATTAAGGGAGTTTTATTTTATTATTAGTAACATTGATTTTAGTAAAATAATGCAACAATTTTTACAATAAGTTTGCAAAAATGTTTGCCAAACTTGGTAAAGCTATAGCTTAATTCTTTTGGATCCCTTGGCATGGCATTACATGGTTAACTATTGGTTCACAATACCTGTGTGTCATTCATCTTGTGGAGAAGTTTTCTCTACATTCAAACATGAAAAGACATGTAGTTGTAGTACTATTTCATTTGGTTAGTTTTGGATGATGTATAGTTAAAGATGGACAAGATACATGCAAATGATAATCTAGTAGATATGTTTACCAGGCAGGGTAAAAAAACAAACCTGTCACCCTTCTGTAAAGGAAAAGACTAAAACAAGTATAATTGTTCACCTTTAATGGCATAATATGCGTATTAATGTTTTTGAATTTGAAAATGAAGTAAACTAATGAAATGTGTACAAATGGATGAAGTTTAGAATTATAATTTTTAATAATTGTGTGGAATAGGAATTGATATATTTTCCTAATTTTTATAGATAATGTTTTACCTATTGAAAAATGTTAAAAATTAGGGGTCTAGTTCGCACCACAAAACTATATGGAAATAAACTTATTTTCATTTGATCTCAGCATATGTTTTAGATAGCATATATAGCTAGAATAATCGAAATTTAAAATTGGCTTTAGATCTATATTTTATCTTTTATAGTAATGGAAATTTCAACTCACTTGAAATCAATAGTTTTCATCTCCCACAACATTTTTCAAAAAAATCTATTCTAACTAGAAACTTTTTATACATTCTTTAAGAGGACTCTCTCCTCTACAACATAATATAATTTTTAATTTTTTAATATGGTTTAATAATTTTTTTCATTCTTAAAATTGACATCTTTTTGAGTGTTGAAATACCTACTTGTAGAATTTTTAAATTACAATATACTATATCTAATTAAAACACTATAAACTCTATATGAGAACATTCTTGAATTTGATCTTTATAAAATTGTGTTTATATGTTATTAAAATATATCATAAAAAATAGTAAGTGTTATTGGAATGCCACTTTTCTGCAATAATTTTATTTCTTTATTAATTGGATATAAACTTGTATAAAATATGCATTTAATGGACATTTTCAATAGGAAAAGTGTGAGGCCATATATAACTTAGATAGAATGAATTTATTTAGGTCATATGCTTGATCAAAATTTACTTTTAAATAGAAATACTCAAATTTAGTCACTCTAATAAGTCATCCTAAAAGGTAACATAGCTTTGTACTTTCACTCAACAATAACAAGGACGAAGTTGAACTCTTCTACAACTTTTGTTCGTCATAAATGTTGAACAACATAAAAGAACAATAGAGTTGAGGTAAGTTTTACATTACTATTAGAGCTATAAGTCTAGTAGTGCTATGATCCGTAATCAAGTGGGAGATTATTATTGTGGAATATGATCAATTTCCAAGTGGGTGTTTTTGTGACGTGGAGCCTAATTAGACTCAAAGGTTTATTTATCATGGTTTTTCCCTACATTATTACTATAGGTTTTTGGGGTTAGCATCCCTAAGATGGGCGCAAGGGGAAGTTCCCTGTGCAAGGTCATGGATCAACTCCCTAGGTGTTCTCCCTATCACAATACATGGTGGGGTTGAGGGGCAATACCATCCTGAGAGTTTTGGGGGCAACACCTTGGAAGCCATAAATGAATCTACTATTGTAAAAGGTGTCAACTATTATTTTTCTATTGGATGAATTACTCTAGCCTTAATTTTTTACGTATAGAAAGATTCTATAAAATGTCTTAGGCTTAGGGATGTAATAATGTATGATGATATTATAGCTTCTTTCAGTGGTATTGAGATATAAAGGATTGCAAATTCTAATCACTAGATAACAATAATATTGGACTTGATGCTGGTGGATACATGTAGCCTAGAGATTGGGTGAACCACATTAAATCCTTCCATCTTATGTTCTTTTCTATGCAATTTATTATTTTCTAATATTGGCTATATTTGTATGTAATTATTACTTTTTGCCTATGGTTAATCCTAATACTAAAGTCATTCAAAATATTAGTATACAAAAATTTTCTACATATCTTCCTAAACAATTCTGATATTTCTTTCCATCTTTCATCCCCATGAATTTAATTCAACCTCCATAAACATATATCCTTAGTGTATACCAAAACCACCTTCCCATTATGACTAGTTAACTATCACTGATAAAACATATGACAAAGTGATCTACCAGATATCTTTGGATGTCCACTAACATTCCAACACTTCTTTTTCAAATCAAATGAAACAACATCTAACCTTCATTTTTTAAGCCCAAGGCAAGTTGAATTAACACAATGAAACCTCCCTCTAGAGTAAACCCCTTCCTAGGTAGGTAAACTGATCTCATTGCATTCATCTGCAATTTTCTCAAGCCATTAGTCAGGTACCAAAAATTCTAAGGAGACCTTATATACATGGGAATTGTGTACTAGTTAGAGAAGATATATATTTTTGTCAAGAGATTTTATTCAATGTAAAGGATGCAGATGTCAAATGAGAAAAGTAAGAGTAAAACATAGACTTATAGAAGTCCTTATCCTTTTAAAGCTCTATGATGGAGAGAGAAGAAAATTCTATTATTTGCAAACTCTTCTAAAATTTGTACTCACCAAAGTAGGATGTTTAGCTATGAATATTGATGTATATGATTTCTCTAACTATAACTCCACCGCTACTTAGCTCCATAGTTCCACCGTTTATATTCTTCTTTAGAAATAGTTCAAAATAAAGGTTGTAATGTGTAATTTAAGTCTTATATCATTACATTATTTTTTTTCTAATAATATATTTAAATAAAATTGTTTCTTAGATTCCTCTAATCTCTATTATGGCATTTGATCATGCAGAAAAATATTTGAATTCATATAATAAAGAGAATTTCTATTCCCTATAGTTTATGCTATCATTGTCCATGTCAAGTTCTCCTTATTCTAAGAATATTCATCTTATATATTAAGGAAACAATATTATAGGTATTTGATAATAATTCTTTTGAAATAATGTAATCATATTTACATAGATTGACACTGCATAAAAAATAGTTGTTATAATAAATTTATTTTTCTTCTCCATAAAACAAAGTATCCTCTATGTGAAAATAGAGTTCTTATTTTGGTTTGGTGCATATTGTTTTACATCTTTTAGCATTTTCTTGTGAGCAAATGTTTAGTTTCTACATTTGGTATCAAAGCTTCAAGGTTATAGGCCCACCTTCATATCAAAGCTAAAGGTGTTTGGAAGACAATAGTATGGAAAACAATTTATGAATCCCACAATTTAATGGAATTAATTACAAATATTGGTCAATCAAGAGGAAGACATTTTTTATTGAATTTTTTTTTTTGGGAGATAGTTGAATCTAAATATGAAGAGTCTACCAAATGGGAGGATCTCACAACCAATGAAAGGTAATTGAATAAAGAAGTTGAGAAAAAGAATGAAATAACTCTTTTTCACATTTAGATGGTTCTTGAGAAGAACTTGTTTCTCTAAATTATTGATGCCCAAACAACAAAGGAGACATGGAAGACTCTAAAAGATACTAACTATTGAAATCATTAGCTAAGATTGTAAAGCTACAAACCTTGGAAAGAGAATAGGAGATGTAGTGCCTACCCCTAAGTCGCATTTCAGTCATCATTGCCAAACTCTTTTAGGCCAATTTATGTTTGATGATTAGTATTATTATTTTAGAGATTATCAGATGTTGTTTTACACTCTGTTTATTATATGATGAGATTACTTGGTACTCTATATTTCATGCATGTATGATGATTATTCAATGTTTTCAGTTATCGATGATGATTAGTTAGATGGTTTATTATCATATGTGTTTTCTTATGAATACTTACCCCATACTACATGTGTATGGTGTGCTTGTTTGTTTTCTTTATGTATGGTGTTTCTGATGTGGTTAAGGAAGGGAGTCGTAGTCACCTGCTTGTCGAGATCTACACGATGCACCACTTCCTGCCATTGTCTGTTTAGCTTAGAATATTGTGTTTGTACATGCGTGAATTTTATGTAGGTTGCAGGTACCGGGTATCGACTTCCCTGAATTGCTAGGATGAGCGTACCCTATCGCATTATCTCAATGGTAAGAGAGAGGAGATAAACTCTTAAGTCCAAATCCTAAACCCTTTAGCCAATTGTCCTAATTGATAATTAGGACAAGTATCTGAGTTAAGTACCCTCCGAATGCATCAAATGATGTAATTTCGTGATTATAAACCTTTTTGTTTGATTTAGTATGTGTTTTTCTATAATGGGTTTTCGTATGTTTCTTTATGAGTCCATGGTGTATTTTCTATTAATTAAGTCTAATTAAAAAGATTAATTAATGATTTAATTTAATAGAAGATTATTATGATATTTTAATATTTGATTATATTTAATTAATTGAGAAATTAATTAAATAAAAAGAATTAAATTTGGAGATAAAAGTTTAAAGATAAATTTAGAACATGATAATATGTATTTAATTTAATAATAATATATTTGGAGTTCATTTTTAAATAAATGCTAAATATTATTGTTATTTAAATTAATTAAATATGTTATCAAGTAAGTTCTAAAATAAATTTAAAAGTTGAAAGATATTAAATTATTAAGGATTCTAGATCGCATGATCTAAGCATGAGTTTAAATTTGAGAAATAAATTAAAAGATTAAATAATAGAAAATAAGAATGTTATTTTAATTTCATAAAGTGCACATAAGATTAAAGTAATAAATTAATTTAAAATAGAAGTCAAGTGGAATATTAAATAAAGTTATTTAATAATTCAAATTAATGTGCATGAAAAGATGAATGCAAAATAAAAGAAAAGATAATAAAGGTTAATTGGGAGTTAACTCAGTTGTGCAAAGAGTCTTCTTGGGTGAACACACAATTATTTCCTCGATTTGAGGAGAAAACTTCTTATCACAACTTTGGGGGTTCATTTTTGGGGGGACACGAATTTGGACGGGAATTTTCGGGAGACAATTTTTGGAAGCGAATTTCAGAAGGCTGATACCAAGAAAGTTTTCCAGAGGAAGGTTATTGAGAGGAGCGAATTCTTTTACAATTCCTGGAGATTGCATAATAGCATCAGGATCAGGTAGGGTCTTGTGTTTTATGATTATCCATTAAATATGCAATTATCCTTTCCTAGCTTCTTCGTGTCTGGGGTTTGTAAATCCCGATTCTCTGTGATGAAAGTTTTAACCTTTCAATATTGTGAATTTATTAATTGTTCGTCAAAAATTTTTGTATCCATAAAGACTGGAAGAGTTATTAGAACCCTTGTTTTCTAGATTAAAAAATTAAGATTTATTTGGGTAAGGGTTTTGGATGTAAAATTGAAAGTTCTAATTTTAAAAAATATATATATATATATATATATATATATATATATATATATATTCCTTGGAGGAAAATTGTTGTAATAAAATTAAATAAAACTAATTTAAAATATACATAATTTATTTTATATGTATATATTAAAATAAAGTTAAATTTTTTTTTTAAAAAATATAATATGTATTTGGAGTGGGACGGGGCCACCACTTCCCACGCCTCACACTCCCACGCTGCCGCAGCAGGTGGTACTGTTGCCTACGGTAGCAGTAACACCTGCGGCCGCAAGTGGATGGCAGGCCGGCGGGCCTTTAAAAATGCCATGATTTATTAAAAGAAACGAATTACAATTTATTGTTATAAATTAATTTTTTTTGTAAAACATTTTTAATAAAATTGTTTTAAATAATATTATTATTATTCAATTTAAAATTTATTAAATTTTAAATTATATTGAAATTTTATTATTATTTACTAATAGTTTTATAAATAAATAAATTATTAATAAATGTAATATGTTCTTTTATGTATCATTAATTAATCTTATTTAAAGTTTGACTTAATTAAGATTAAGTAAATCAAAAATTTGTTTAAACAAGTTTAATATTATAACACTGATTTTAATGGAAGCATAGATTATTACATTTAAAGATCAACAAGAATTATTGTTAATTTAATTATTACCCTTAGATTTTTTTAGGACTTTGACTTGAAATCAATTATGGGTAATTAGGTGTTTCATTCAGAGATAGGAATGGGATAATTTGTAAAGGTGGACTATGGGTTCTATCTATTTAAAACATACGTTCAATTAGAAATGGAAACCTCACATTAACTCAATAGTATATTATCAATCAAATTGAACTATAAAACTTTTTACTTGAATATAAACACCGAAAACTGAAACCTTATTGTTTAACTCAACTGTATGTTTTCAAATCAAAACCAATTGTGAGACTATGATGTTTTCTATATATTGTCTATGCTTTGACTGTTATGGGGTTGGTTTAGCGTTGACTAGTTTAGGTTGTTACTAGAGGCTTGGGGTTGTGAATGTGATGTCATGATAATTTGGTCTCGATCTTTCTTAACCCGACCATGGTAATGTGATGGAGTGCTCTATGACATGATTGTATTTACTAGTTGTTATTGCTTTCTGTCTTCTTATGTGACGTTGTGGTGTATATATATTTGAGATACTTGACTTAACCATTTTTGAGTCTCGATCAGTTATACTTGGATTGCTTTTCGGTCGCTTGAGAGGACTGAAGTGTTTGTTATGTTCTTGATGATGTCATGTGTTGACTTGACCATTTTGGAATCTTCGATCAGTATTGTAATTTACTATTGGGATACTTTCTGGTTGCTCATTGGAGAACCATTGGATTTTGTGATTTATCATTGATGCCTTCAGTTGCTGATAGAGAACTGTCGTGATCATATGATTATTATTTGATGCTTATCTATTGCTCATGAAGAACTGATGTAATTTTTGTGGCTTATCTTTTATGATTTTTTTCAGTTGCTTGTATAGGACTTAGGTGATTTTATTATGATTCTTTGATTCATGATTTCATGAGCCTAGGGTAGGCTATCTATGTGTAGTGTCGGGAAGTGGCTTGCAATGGGGATCGGGGCCCTAAGAGGCTGCCTGGAGTAACCCATTGTAATTTGTTTTTAATAAGTGAAAACATTTACACTAAATGAGAGAAAATGAACCTAACAAGATAATTGTATGTTCTCTCCCATGCCTTGAGTGCTAGTACAAACTAGGATGGGGTAGAGAGAATGCTTGGTTACGACCTTGCACTCCGTAGTATGCCTCATCAGTATTAGAGGATACTAGTGGCCGCAGGATCAGTAAGGACTCGGGATTCCTAAGGGATTGCTGGGGTAACTTCTACTTGACTTTTGCAATGACACTTTCCCGCTTGCATATTAGGTTTCCTACGTGTCTTGTGGTACCTCTGGGTTTAGATGTCGATCTTTTTAGGAACCCTTGAGTTAGCATACTTATATGATTTCCTAAACTTAGAGAGTATTTATGATTATAGGTTTTGTTATCCTATTTGGGACTTGAGACTATCTCCTCAGCGCGGTGGGAGTGGACCATTTAGGTTCCACGCGATCGGGTGGTAGTGCTTTTACTCTTACCATTGAGATCCATTCCATGGTCACCGTGACTGGAGTTTTCGTGATTGGCATTTACCTTCACTATGTTCTTGGATTATTATGATGGATAGTTAGATTTTATGATAGATGTTTTATCATTATGGATGTATGGATGTATCATGTATGGTGAATAGTTTCATATATTTTTACTATACTTTGTATCATGGATTTGTGGAGGTTGATGTATTTCTATTTTTATATATGTATATTCTTTTAAGCCTTTCATACCCTGTGACTTGTACAGTGGATGATTATGAATTCCAAATTAATTTGCCAAGAGGCATTCAAAACAAATGTATATTATGGACATGGGACTTTCTGATTATTCTTTCATATGTATGTGATAGTTGTTAGACTTAGAATTAATTAAATTTAAATGTGACTCAACGTCTTGGGATCCTTAAGAAATGTAACTTGTGAAGTATGTTTGTCGATGATTGCATGTTATTGCTTCCGCTACTATGTGTTTGATGTGTATGTTATACATTCTTACTTTAAAAAAAAAAAATGTTTAGCAAACTTAGTGAAACTTTAGGTTAATTCTTTTGGATCCCTTGGCGGGGTGTTACAGGAGAATTTGAAGAATAAGAAAACATAGAATAGTAGGAGATTTTTGTGTAAGAGTAAAGGATATGGTTCACAAAATGTACGCTTTGGGTGAACGACTAAGCCAAGAGTATGTGATATAGAAGGTATTAAGATCTCTAACCCCAAGATGGAGTACAGTAACAATTATTATGGAAGAAAGTCAAAATTTAGCCACCTGAGAGTATGATGAGCTCATGAGGATAGAATAGGGGACACTTATACCATCATTAATTAGAAGGATTTTTCTTTCCAATTGAAATTTTTGAATAATGATGGTGCTATATGAAGTAATAACAATAACAAAGGCTTATGAAGGGATCATAATCAGAATTATTCAAGAGGAACCAAATGAAGAGGAGTTTCTCAAGGAGGAAGAGGTAGAGGAAGATTTGATAAATTTAATATCCAATGATATCATTGCAATAGGTATGGATTTTTTTTATGGAGGTTTCAAATCTAGGAGGCAACCCACAAGGCAAAAATCTTGGGAGTGACAAACTAGCTAAGGCCACCACATAGATGATTTAGTGACTTGATGCGGGTGCACTCATGCCTAAAACCTCTTTATCTTAGAACCAAGGACTAAGGGGCATCCACACCATCAATATCACCCAAGGAACAATCCCAACCTCATCTCTTATGATGTTGGATTCTTGCACTCAGCAAGACTTGAACCCCAATTGGATCTTTGTGAGCCATAAAACTTCACCAATAGATGAAGGGATCATTGACAATATGTACATTTTAAAAAATAATGTAGTGTTATTTTGTGGCACCTAAATAATTAGTACTACTATACATACATCATAATTCTTGGGGTTTGGGATGACATATTGTAATTAATTATAATCCTAAAGTGGGAAAATTCTTGTATAAAATGATTTAGGGTTAGGGATTTCATTTTGTATGATGTAAACATTTCATCTTGTGGTATATTGAACTGTAAGGGATTATAGATTGTAATTAGGTTGTAAATACTCAATTGTAATAATATTGGACCTATTTTTTGATGGATGTATCCCAAGTATTGGGTCAACCACATTAAATCTTGGTGTCTTGTGTCCACTTTTGTGTGGTTTATGATTTTCTAGAATTGTTTATATTTGTGTGTAGTTGTTATTTATGTCCATGCTTAATCCTAACAAGTATATTGACATCAGGTAATGATAATACAAATTATACTCAACAAGATGATGATCTTGTCTTAGGTAATTTATTTTTGAGCTATGGTAAAGCTTAAAATAATATGATGATCCTTTCTTAGGTATTCCAAAGAAGCTTTGCTCAAAAAATGTGATCTAAACATTGATGCAAAAAAATACACACAATCAAATCTAAAAACTTGTGATAAAAATTAGATTAAAAGTTGGATTTGGCATCTTAGGTATGCCCATTTGAATTTCAATACTTTGAAGATTCTAACATCAAATGTAGTGGTTCATGGATTTCTTAAGGTTGATGTAAATAAATAGATTTTTGAAGGATGTGCAAAAGGGAAGCATGCAAGGGAATCATTTCCAAATGGAAATCCATGGAAAGCCCAACACCCACTTCATCTTATTCATTCAAATATTTGTGATCCTATGTAAACAAAAAGCTTGAGTAAATCATCATATTTGAATACTTTTATTGATGATTACTCATTCATATGTTGAGCTTTTTAGAAGACTAGGAATGAAGGGGTTCATACATTCAACAAATTTAAAGGCCATGTACAGAATGAAAAAGGGAACAAAATTAGGCATAAGAATAGATCATGGAGGAGAGCTTTGCTCAAAATAGACTAATGCTACATGCTAAACATGAATATTGTATTTTTGTGAGTTATAGTGAAAAAATTAAGACTTATATATTTTGTAATCCTATTAATAATATTATTATTGTATGAAAGGAGATTTGATGGTCTTCAAGAAGACCATGTTAAAGCCTAACTTTGTTTTAGATGATGATATCATTGCTAATAATGATAATGAGAAACTAGCTACTGGCTCTACCTCATGGTCACCAATCCCACCATGTAGTCCCTCATCAATTTCAAGTGCAATTCCATCCTTAAGTCCTCAAAGAAAGGTAAGAATATTTAGTGATATCTATTCTAGATGTGACAAAATGAGGAACATGAAGAAGACCCAAAAGGTGAGATGGTAAATTTTACATTACTTGCTAAAGCTGATTTTGAATCATCATGTTTTAAAGATGCATGTATTAATGAGGTTTGGATTCAAGAAATAAATGAAGAGATGGATTTAATTCATGAGAATGAGACATGGGAGCTTGTAGACCTTCTAGACAAGAGGAATAATATTGACACAAAATGAGTCTACAAGATTAAGTATAACAGTGATGGGGGTATTAAAAGATACTTGTAACAAGAAAAGAAACTATTAGGATGATAATCTCCTTTGAAGCTCAAAAGAAATAGAGTTGTATTCATCACATGGATGTAAACACTTCCTTCTTGAATGTGTACTTAGAAGAACATGTACATGCGGGAAAACCACAAGGTTTTAAAGTTTTAGGCAAAGAGAAGATCATGTATACATGTCGAAAAAGAATTTTTATGGCCACAAGAAAGCACCACATGCATGGTATGCAAGGTTTTATTGATATTTTTTACAATAATAGCTTCCAAAGAAGTAAGAGTGAACCTATCCTTAGCTGGAATTCTTTTAGAATAACTAAGAGTGGTGTTGAATTAGTTATCCAAGGTCTAGATGTACAAATAAAAATTTACACAACTTACTGAACTCATAAAATATTTTTATAATGCATGCATCCATTAGATTATGCAATCACTTAAACTTGTAGCTTACTACCAAATCAACTTTGCATGAATATGAATATGAAACATAATAGATACAATAACATATTTAAAACAATGATTTAACATGGAAACCTAATTTGGGAAAAACCACCAATAACTAGCTACTCATTCTCAATCTTTTGAACTATTCCCATGTGAAAGTTTACAATACTGATAAATGTGACCTAGTTAAAGGATTTCAATCACCTTGTTAGGAGTGAGCCTTGTTAGAGGACTTTAGATTATTCACTTGGAATGTCACCTAGTTAAAGGATTTACCAATAACTATTAGGTCAACCTTAATTGAAAAGATTTACACTAGACTACTACAATGATTAGAAAGTAACAATTAGGCTTGATCTGATAAAAACTTACAACACACTTGCATATTAGTAATCTCTATTTTAGTCCTCTATTCTACTTGGATTTCACACAGTTCAGCTCTAATAGCTTGTTCACCCTTCAAGAATCTTTACCCTTAAGCCTCCTTTCTTTTCTTACCACTGAAGTCTGTTCACTTAAGTCATTGAATGAAACAATACCCTAGACTCACTTTCTTCCTTATGTTCTGGCACATGAGAACCTTTGCTTCTACACAGCCATTTCTATAAATAGAGAACTAAGATCTTTTTTCATTCATCCTCCATCGTCCATTTTAGGATTAGGTCCAATTAGGTAGGATTAGATAATTCTAACCCTCATTTCATTTCATTCCCTTCTACAAACTTCTCCTTCAATCCTATTTAAATTTGCATCAAAATAGTTCATAATGAACTTTGTGCCATTAGATCATCAATCATATCTTCTACACAATTCACACAATCCAAGAAATTAAGCTTATTAGCTCAGATTCATCGAATTCTCGATCTTTCTCATAATGTTGAGACACAAAATTAACTAGCCTTTGATGCTTGGTATCCTCTATCAAATAACTTGGCATGAAAAAAAACTTTAATTGTGCTTGACATCAACTAAACATTACTTAGCTTACACTACTTCACTTGACTTACATTAAAATTGACTTTCCCAACTCTAATTAATTTTTTGCTTGACTTGCTCTAACTTTTCTCAGAACCTATTGTGTAGATTGTTAAGCTTAACAAACAAACTTCATTTAATTAGTTCTTTTGAACTTAATAAGTGTAACCAACCTTTGTAACCTCAAGTATATTACCAATGCACTAGAATATCATTTTCATAACTAATTCTTATACTCCTTTGCCATATCATGGCTCAACCTTTCCTCTAGGTGCTATTGTTACCTCATTTGATCAAATCCTCTTCATCAATCAAATAAATGATAGTACTACAATCATATAAGAAATTTTCATATCAGCAAGTAGCAAGTTTGAAATTAGTGATAAAAAAATGACTGAAACACATTTACCATACTTGTATCAATCTATTTTCAACAATATCCCTCTTTGGCATTGATGGAAAACCAAACTGACCAAACTTAATTAGTATGACCAACAAAATGGCAAAAAGAAAATAATTCCTTGTATTGAAATCTCTCCCTCTATCATCAACTCCCCTCTTTTTGGATAGGTTAAAAAATCTTGTTCTAATCAATAGATAATCAATCAACTCATCCTTATAAATCCCTCTTTATTACTTCTCATATCGCCATCAAAATTTTCTCCCTCTTACTAGGTAGATGTAAGCGTAGTTGTTTGTACAATTTCTCCCTCAACAGTGAAGATTTACTAAACTTTGTAAACTTTTCTCCCTCTTTGACAATAATGCCAAAGACTTGTCATCTTCATATGCAAATATGAATATTTTTAGTTTTTCCCTCTATCACCTTTCTTGTGACTAATTTATAGCTCTTTCTCCTTGATTACTTTAGGAAGCTCATAAAGTAAGATCCATTACATCAATGTGTAAACATGTCAATCAACTTGTTTGATGTAGGGTGCTCCTAATTCTTCTTAGATAGCCTTTAATAAGTATATCACCCCTAGTGTACCTCTTAGATACTCATGAGCATCCTTAGGTAATGCTTTTGTGAAGATATGAACCATTTTCTCTTTTGTGTTAACATATTCTGGAATCTTCACCTCTTTATCTTGAACTAATTCCCTCAAGTAATGATACTTGATTGCAATGTGTTTAGTGTTTGTATGCATGACAAGATTCTTTGATATATTTATAGAACATGTATTATCAAAATAAAGTATCAAAGGATCAGTGATTTCTTCTTCATACCTTTGAGTAGTTGTTTGATGCATATAATTTTTGTACAATTTACTTCAGTAGCAACATATTTGGCTTCAATATTAGATTGAAAAATATAGTTTTGTTTCTTTCTATTTCATGTAACCAACCTTTTGCCTAAGAAAATGCTCCTCCACTAGTGCCCTCTCTATCATCAATATTTTTAACCCAATCAGCATCAATATAAGCTTTCAATTTAATATTCTCTTTTATCTTATATTAAAAATCATAGTCCTCTATACCTTTAGATATCATATTATTCTCTTAATGACTATCAAATTATTCTCCCTTGGAATAGTAGAGAATTGTGTAACTATCCCTATGGATAATGCAATATTAGGTCTATTGTGTATTACACATTGTAATTTTCCAATAATATTTGATTCACCTTAGATGAATCATCACTCTTTGACAATTTAAGTCATATCACCATAGGTGTACTTATTGGCTTAGAATTATCTAATCCAAAAGTTTTCAACATCTCCTTTGCATACTTTGACTAAGTGATGTATATACCATATTTCATCTAATGTACTTGCAAGCTCACAAAGAGCTTGATCTCTCCAAACATACATAATAAATATTTTTTTCTTTCTTTTTCTTCGAGTATAGATTGTTTTTATCATTAGTCCTTTCAAATCTAATATTCACAAGATAATTACGAAGCCTTTCATACCATCCTCTTTGTGCTTGTTTCAAACCATATACAACTTTGTGTAGTCTACATACCATTTTTTTGTTGTTAGCATGAAAAAATCCTTCTTGTTGTTCTATATAAACTTATTCCTCTAATATACCATTTAGAAATGCAAACTTAACATCTATTTGATAAATTTTAAAACCTTTGTATGAAGAATAAGAAAGTAGAATTCTTACTCCTTCCAATCTTGCACTAGGGACAAATATTTCTCCATAGTCAATCACTTCATCCTATTCATATTCTTTGTAAACTAATCTTTCCTTTTTCCTTGTGACTTCACCATTTTCTATAAACAATTGGTACTAATCACATTTTTCTCTTCTAGTCTAGGAACTAGAATCCATGTCTTATTTTTCTCAATTTGTTCAATCTCTTCTTCCATTGATTTTCTTCAGTCCACATCTTCTAAGGCATCTTTTACTATTTTGGGTTATTGCATTCCAAAAAAACATGTATTGTTTCTCAACTTGCTCCTTGTCATTGGTCTAGCATCTTTATCTCTAATGATATATGTAGTAGGGTGATGTCTCTTGACATAATTAGACAATCTTGGTTTATCTTTGGCTTCTACATTTAGTATCTCAACTTCTAAATTTCTATGTACCTCTCTATTAGGTAGTCCAACATTACTTTCATGTAGACTAATCTCAAAATTAGAGTGTGCCTCAACTTCATGTAACTTGGAAACTCAATGTACCTAAGTTCCTAAATGCAACTTGGCTTTCATAGTATGTTACTCAACAATGACTAAAACATGTTGTTTGTTAGAAACTTGATTTACGACATCTTCATCAGTCGACATACCTTCATAAAAGTATACAAATAATTTGTATGAACTTATTGTTCTTTCATAGGTTTAGCCTCATATACTTCTACATAAATTGATCAAATTTCACATTTTCACTTTTCACAACATTCTTAGTGTTAGTATTTAAACACTTATAAGCTTTACTTCTTGTGGAATAACCAAGAAATATACCTTCTTCACTTTTTGCATCTAGTTTATTATTTCTAAAATATTTGACCATATAACACTTGCTTCAAAATACCTTAAAATATTTTATATTGCATGAGTATCCATACCATAGTTCAGAAGGTTTTGAATAAGTACCTTTCTTGAATTGTACATGGTTCAAGGTATATATAACTATACTTACATTTTCTCTCTAATATTTCAAATAAACATTTTTCTCCATCATGAGTTTTCAAGAAGAGTCCATTATATTTTTTTCCTCCTTTCAACTATTCTATTTTGTGTAGGGGTTCTAAGAGAAAATATCTATCTTTTGATTCCTCTTTCATTACAAAACATCTCAAACTCATTTGATGCGAATTCTCCTCCTCTGTCAAATTTCAAACATTATACAGTTTTACCTATTTCTTTCTCAAATCTTGCTAAGTACCACTAAAAAATTTGGAAAGTGTCACATTTTTGTTCTAGAAACATAATAGCCATCATTCTAAAATAATCATCAACAAGAAGCATCATGTAATTATCTCCTTTGTAGCTCTACACTTCAATTGATCCACACAAGTCAGTATGAATCGTCTTTAATATTTATTTAGAGGTATGAATCTTACTTTTAAAACTTGACTTTGTGATTTTTCCTAACTAACATTGTTTGAAAATTATATTGCCATGCTTCTTCAACTTAGGAAAACCTCTTACTCCTTTTATGTTACTGATACTAACAAAGTTATGAAAATTAACATTACATAACCTCTTATGCCATAGCTGCACATTCTCAAATTATACAATAAAACAAGTGGCATCTTTTATATCAAGGTATAATAGATTATCTCTAGTTTGATAACCTTTTACAATCAGTTTTTCGTTAGTATCATATATATTAGCAATCTTATTTTCCAACTCAACCTTACATCCTAAATTATTTAGTAATGAGACACTCAATAGATTATAGCTAGGTCCTTCAACATGGTAAGCATTGTCACATAAAATCTTTTATGTGAGCTTGATAGAACCTATTTATTTTATTAGACATGATGTATCATTATCAAACCTTATACTATTTCTATCATAGTAATTAAAGGTAATGAACTTACTTTTATCCCCAGTCATGTGATGTGAAAACCCACTATCAATGATCCATCTATCATTCTTGTTCACATGAGATATTAGTGTAGTTGCCTAATCCTCATCAGATTGATCCTTCATTACAAAATACACCACTTCATCATCATGTTCATGAGATGTTTATTTTGTTTTGTCTTAAAAAATGTAGCAAGACTTCTTGCCTTTATCCTTGTAATCTTTATTGTCATTATCTCTTCTACTTTTGTACTTGTCACCACCTCTATAGTACTTCTTCTCTAGACATCTATTATGACCAACCTCATTGCAATTGAAACACATAAAGCATATCTTACCTTTTAACTTTTCTTTACCTCTATGAAATATCTTTACAAGTAGTGCTTCAAGTTTATCTACATCTTCCTCATACGTATCACACTCACTTGACACATATTTTGTCTTTTTCTTTGTATTTTTCTCATTAGGTTCCTTTAATGTCAACCTTGATCATCCATTTTAGGGTTAGGTAGGATTCAATGAATCTTTACTATCACTGGAAATTCTTTGTCAGTCAAATAATACTGATACTTGACTAATATTGTTCTACTTAACAATGCTTAATTTCCTTAATCTTTTTCTTTAGATACTCGGTTACTTGATAAAAAAAAATTTCTCAATAGGTCTTAATTCATTTCTTATTCTAATGAATAAAAAATACATTATCCTATCATCTACTAATTAACCAGGTGCCTATTCTGATTCTATAACACTTTCAAATCTCAATTCAACCTTTCACTATGTCATCTAATGATCTCTTCTTCTCAAATCATCTTCATCAATCAAATGATATGGCACTATACACTATTAGTAAATGACTAATAAATAAGTTTTGACTTCAATGAAAACATAATAATTATTCCATATTTACAACTCCAACAATATCCCTCTTTTGCATTGATGGAAACACCTTCAAAATTAACATGTTCCAAGTTACCATACAATTCAAAAAGTAAAGAACACTTCAAGTGTTTCACTGCTCATCTCCCTCTATGTTTTTGTTATGTCTTTCTTAGTTTCACTTTGATTCTCATCCAATACAATCCTAGAATGCTCCATCTATCAATTCAACACATACTTCTATTCTCTCCCTCTTACTAATAGGAATGGTAACTGTCATACATCTCCACTAACTCTCTCTCTCTCTCTCTCTCTCTCTCAACTTTTATGGTAATTTGATCAAACTCTCCCTCTTTGACAAACTGCCAAAGAAATTTTATTCACCATATCAAGTCCTGTGTTAGATGTATGATTTGTCATATAAATATCACCTATTTCTGATCTATGATATTTCTTCCTCTTCCATCAGGTAAAAAATTCTTTTAGCTTTTCTTAGTACTTAAATTCACTTCTAACATTTATGGAGATCCTAAATTGTCACTTCCTACATCAACATGTAAGATATTTTGATAACAACATTTGATGCAATGCTACATTTCTTCTTAGATTTTTTTAGATAGGGGAATAACCCTAGCTCACCTCATAAGTACACATATTATTGTTTACATATAAACAAAATTATAGATCCTGATTCAATTATTAATTATTCATGCACACTTTAGATCCCACCTTGGGAAATTTATGGAGATACGCATAGCTTTCTTTTCTTAGAGGATGTTGCAATAGATTTTCTTGTACCTTTTCTACATGTGAATTTATTATGCTTTGATGATCTAATAGTTTAGATAAGATTGATTAGATGAGAAGGTTTACATTATCATATGGATCAAATAGTTGTTTCCTAATTCTCACTCTCATATTTGGATCCCATCTCAGTTACCCTTATCTTTTGTTATCGTTAACTAGATTAATATTGAATCATACATATCATTCATTGATTATGTGTGACAAGGTATTATTCATCCAAAAAATAGCTACTTAGTATTCATACCATGTAGACATTTAATCATCATTTATGGAGTCCCATATAATAGATTTGAAGGATTATTTTGAGTAACTTCATAACATCTTTTCTGATGGGTCCTTAACAATTCTTTCAACTTATCTTTATCACTAGTTAATCTCTTTTTATATATTTTTTGTAGATTATTTATTCATAATATCCTACAAATATCTTATTAGAAAATGATATCATCATCAATCACGCATGTAGGAAAATTTGAAAAATATACAGAAGAACACATTATTTAGATTTAGACTCCTAGTTCTTATAATTCATGGGAATGGCTTCTCGAATCTCTTGTAAATTTGTTTCTTTGAAAGAGAGTAAATAGTTTTTATAAGTAGTGGATCATATTATATATTTTGGCATTTATCACTAGGTCATGAGCTACCTAGTTATTAGGGGATTCATATCCCAATTTTCTCTCTTATGGCAGTATTTATTATATTTCTTTAATAGATTTAGTACTTAGGGGAATCTCTTGAGTCCTTCATAATTAGCATGTGTACTTTTTTTTTCATTGCATATTTTACTTTTGAATAGCAATAATTTTCTCATATGGTTTTCCTCACTTTCTCATTTATAAAGACCTCATTCGTGTCAGTTATATTACGTCTATGCATTGATGTATACATGAGTACCTCATTCATGCTATCTTATTGCAATTATTATTATCTTTTATATTCTCCCTAACTTAAGCATGATTTGAAGTGTTGGATAAATAAGGACATATTATTTAATGGTTTGTTAGTTAAAACCTATGATTTCTTTTTATTTAAGCTAATCTTTGATCTATTTCAACTATAGTTAAGCTTAATTTATCTCCTACTATACATTTTTTCTGACCTTCTAAATTTATAGTTATGAAATATCTTTCTTTACACAAGTTAAAGAATTAAGTCATTGCAATTTATTCTCTTATTTTATTTATTGAATCGATACAAAATTTTATTGTTAAACTATAGAGCATAGATTATGTTTTCTTAACCTAGTTTACAAAGCATTTTTACGATCTCCTTCTCTCTCTAAACTTATAATAAACTTATAAACCTAAGTTATTATCACACAATCCTTTATTTACCATCATAGGTATTGAAATATTGATAAATGGAATGAAATCTAAAATCTATGAATGTCATGAAATTGAAATTCATTCCAATTTTAAATTATGATAGTTGAAGAACAATAACCAAGTTGAAAACTATAGAAAATATATATTAAATTTGATTATAATGATTTTTTTAAAATCTATTTTTCCCCTTAAATACAAATTTTCCTTTCTGAATCTAAATATTTAAAATACTTACATAGAATCTCAAAATGTTTTAAGAAAAAAGGGATTGGATGAGAAGCTTGAGTCCCTGCCTATGGTGGAGCAGTGGGAAGAAAGTGTGGAAATTGGGAAAAGAATGTCACCTAACCATCAAGCCGATTATTAGATAAGCTAAGAAAAGGTGGAGACTTTGTTTTTCTTAAGTTATAATATTTTCTAATTCCATTTACAAATGATTCTTGGAATAAAACTTATAGAATATGCTTGGAGAATGCACTATTTGTTCCTATCACAATCATTTGAAATCATTCAATTTAGGTTCCACCTACGAAGGCTTTATGGAATAAAATTTATATTATGTGCATGAGGAATGTTGTGTTTCTTCAATCCCAATCATATTTTCCCAAGATGTTTAATAGTACATTAAATATTAAATATTTTGATATGTAAATAGATTAGGGAAGAAACTTGATCACATATGCTTTTAATTTTATTACAATATTCAAATTATAAGGAAATGTAATGAAGGAACCAATAAGAATATCCTCATTAAAGTTATTTCAAGCCATTATAATTATACAACTACAAGAGATAGATATTTATAATTTCACGTATATGAATTTCAACACCAATAAATAATTTAGAATACTATGAACAATATTTATTTGTGATGTATGAATTCCAATTTTAAAAAAATTTGATATAATACCTTCTTAAAAATATGTGATACATACAAACCAATAATATTAAAATTATTAAATGAATTAGAAAAGAATAAAGTGAAGCTATAACTATGACTCAAGAAAATAACATAAAATATCTAAAAGAATGTAATAGGTAACAAGTTTTGGAAAGATAGATGAACAAATATTGTTGAAGAAAATAAAAATATTTTGTAGACCATTGCAATTATAATAAAAAAAATGCTAAATATAATACCTTACAAAATGAATAAGACAAGAGTAATCACAAACTATTTCTACCCAATTGGTATTATCTTTGATAAATATTGGACATCTTATTTAATATAACAATTTAGATTCAAAATCTTTATTTAATATATTTCTTAAACAAACTATTGTTTTCAACCACTAGTCCAAAATATGGTGAATCCTAGAACCTTAATTCAATATCAATATCAGATACTCAAAACATTATCTCGAAACACAGATAAGACATTATGTATGCAATATGTTGAAGTAGAGACTAGGCAAACTAAGTATATCATTGTATCCTACAAGCTATTATCTGTCCAACATGTCATAAACCATTCCAACATGTTAGAAAGAATTGGATATAATGTTAGGCCAATATAAAATGTTTAAAGATATGATTATACTTGGTACACTCATCAAATGAAAGCATTTGTGTGAATAACTCTATTAGAACTGTACGCAAAATGTGAAAGCACATGTAAGGCACTCAAATTGTTTGAACAATTATAAGTTTCTATTCAAGAATTTCAATAAAATATAATGTATGCAACATCTAACTGTAACATCAAAAAATGCGTAAAAAAATCTTATCTTTTAAACTACTAGTAAAAATCCTAGTTTTTCCTAAACATGACACATCCACTTTTAAGAAACAATTCATTTTTCTATTTTATGTCAAATTTTATCAATATAAAATAAGAACTACTGCCAAGAAAAATTAAAAACCAATCCAAAAAGAATTAAAATCTAGAAATTTGATTTAAGGGAATTTTTCTCTTTAGATGGTATAAATGGGTTCGCTTTGCAATTTCCTTAGGTCCCAAGTTAATTTTTTAAAAAAGTGTAAGAACGAGTCAAAAGCATTTGTCCCCACCTTCTAAACATAGAAGATTTATATATGTTTGCAAAATTCACAAATAATTATTCCTTAAAAAATATTCTCATCTCTCTTGAATCAACTAATTATAGTTGATATAATGGACTAGGCATGAATCCATAGAGCCAAATAAAAACCAAGGGCAATGAGAGCACATCAAGGATTTTGCAATCAAAAATTTGTGCAAAAATGTCATCCTAATTGTTAAAATTTCTAGTTCTAAAAGATATCATCAATAAAAATAAAGATAGAGATGATGACCAACATAGAATAATTAGGCCCACCAAAATAGTAGACACTTCGCCATATAACCTCACAACACCCTATTTTGGCAACACTCTAGTAATAATGTTAAAGGAGTACATGTCAACTTGCAAAGCCCTATGATTTTGACATTTGGTGTCAATATAACATGAATTGAGATTTATATTGATACATCTATGATCTATACATTTCAAAATTGTAGCAAAGAGAGTTGGATTGAATATAAGTAACTATGGCCAATTTAGTGCCTACGTTTTTCACAATTTTTATGTAATTATTCAATTAGGGGCATTTCACAAATGTTTTTGTAGCTATGAGAATTTTACATTGCTTAAATTCAATTGCGACAGTGATATTTCTTTTTCATAACTAATTTTCCGATGTGTTGATTTTAGTGATTCTTTCTTGTTTTACAAATTGTCCAAAGTTTCTTTAATCAATTCAAACATCCACTTAGAAAATGGGTCCAAAGTCAACTAATGTTTCATTGAAGCAACTCATGGATTAAAATCTTCCAAATTTTTTTAGAAGTTGAGCTCAATAGACAAGTCAATATAAAAAGAAAATTGCAACATCAACTAAATTCTAGGTAGAAAAGGAAAACCAAGTAATAAATCACCAACCCACAAAAAAAATAACTAAGCATGAAGTCAAAATTAAACAAAAATAGTTCCATTAAATACTCAACATTAAAAAAAGACTATGTGAAATTGCATAAAAATTTGAAAAAAAATAAATATAATTTTTCTAGATATCATGATTTTGTTCATCAGTCTTAGAAATTTCTCACCAAATGCAAATAATCCTCTAATCTAAGGTTCACCAATCCACATGATGTAATCTTTATAGGGAAGAAGTGAGGATCTGAATCTCTATATTAAAAAATTATAGTTTAAGATCCTAGATACAATGAGCAAATTATATAAAAACTAGTTTAGGCAATAATAACTTTCATATCAGATTAGATAAAATAGGTGATTTCTCTCTAAACATTAAATATTACAAATTTTGGTATAGTTTAATGAACTAATCTCACAACCCAATTCAAATAAAAACATTTATGGAAATGGAATAACAAAAAATGAGGATAACAATGTATAGAAAATAGTTAACTAAAATCTTGTACCTATTATTTACTATCACAATCACCAATTATATGTGAGATATTCCACTCAATAAAGCTCTGCCTTTCATGCCAGGAGATAACATTATGATGATTAGTTTCAAAAGAAATAACTTGTCAAATGATTTATTGTGAGGGGCACAATATGAATTGCAAATTTCATACTTGCTAAAGAATTTTCTTTTCACAAATAAAATCAGAGTCCACTTGATACAAATATCTCTTTTTATTTATATAAAAATGAATCCAACTCTATATATTAGAGAAATTGTTTATCTGCATGCAAAGTGGGATTGATGAAATCTAGTCCTACTCCATTACTAGTTGTCCTACCTAATTAGAGTCCAAAACTATTCTTTATTAAATTGGCTTTACCCACCTTTAATGCATGCATGTGGCATGTGGACACATTAACAAGGCACGCGTCACTTGCTATTTCCAATAGTTGCCACAACTATGGAAGCTCAATTTATTGGAGAGTTGTTTCGGTAGGAAAAGGAAAAGATCATTTGGAAAAAAGTAATTGAGCCAATTAAAAGTTAAGAATTCTATAAGAAAAAATCATTAAAATAGTAACTATTTATGAAACTATAGGATATCGATCATATTAGATGATTTTCACCATTCTTGAAGCTTGAACTATTCTAAAATAGTTAGCTAGAAATTTTAGTCTGCTATCTACCGACATAGACTAATAATGAAATCTATAATTTTATATCAATTTCCCATGTGCACACATTACTTAAACATCACAATGGAACAAGATAATTTTATATTTAAGATATATGAAACCACCTTTAAAAAGATAACTTCTTAGAATCATACCATAAATGTGTATATAAAGAATAATTTAATCTAAATAAACTAAGTATTACATTTTTCTCTCGTAAAAGATAATTATCTCATAAAATATTAATAAAATACTTTTCATTAAATTTATAAAATACTTTTTTACTTCAATTTTTATTATGTCTAAATATTTTTTTTTTAAACTATTAGATTGTAAGAAAACTTAACTTAAGCTAACATAAAAAAAATAAAATTAATTTATTTATTATTTGGCTAAAATAGTATCTTCATTTGTTAGAAATGTTTATAGAAAAATAATAAATTTGTAATTGAGGTTGTGGTGGTCAAATGGTTCCCTATCTTAGATGTGTGGATGAAAACCTAATGAAGTTGACTAAAACTTGTTTTTTTTGATATGTCAAGTTAGGTTTTTGTTGATTGGTCTAATATTTAATTGTAGATCTATAGGATGCACGGATTGAGGTATTCTATTCCTCACTTATAATTAGTCTATGTGGTAGAACTTGGTAAGGACTCTACTTTATAATTAATAGAACAAAAGTATGAAAATTAAAAATTATGAAAAAATAAAAATATTCAAGATTTGAGTTTAAAAAATAATGATAAAAAGAGCCCTATTATTGTTGGAATGTCTAAATGGGAAGAATTCTTTTGAGAGGGGGTGGGGGGGGGGGGGTTGGGGGGCGCAGGGGGTGGGGGGTGTGGGGTGAATCAAAAGTATTAACTTTTTAACATTTTCAAATTCTTAATGACATATGATTGAAATTAACATACATGCATATAAACATTTAAATAACCATGAAAAGTAAGCATGCAACACCACATAACACAAAAGATTTTGGTGACCCAGAAACCCTCTAGGAATAAGAAGGTAAAACTAGGGTTGGGATGACACCCACAAAAATTATTGCAGCAATGAGTTCAACCACTTCTGATGGTTTGCCCTGTTAAAGGCTTTACACACTATGATATGTGACTTTTTGAAAGGATTTTACAAAAAGTTTACATGAAGTGTCACCCTATTAAAGGTTTTACATATAGGCTGTTAAACCCACCTAACTTAATAGGACTTTCATGGCCTTCTCCAAAGGCTCTCCTATCCTTCTCTGAAGGATCTCCTACCTAGTTGTTAAGGTAACCTATCACTATAGGATTTCAAATTCTAATACAATTATTAGAAAGTATTAGAACAATACACCTGATTGAATGTAATCTCTAATTTCTTGTCTCAGGCACTTGATCTACTCTTCCTTTATTGATCTTTGCTAGAGCTAATCTTCTTAATGTGTCCCCTGTTATGTTCTAATCAACTAGATGTATAAATGTTGTCCTTTCCACTAAATCTTTGACACCTATGTTCTATTAAAATCTTAGTATTAGGCTTTTCTTCTTCTTCTTCCTTCAAAAACTTGTTCAATGGTGTCATGACTTCCTTATAAAGATTAGTGGTTAGTTATGCATTTGTGTTTAAAACATTTTTGCTCAAATCCTTTGAATCCACCTATTGGCTGCATGCTCACTCCAATTTTCTAATTGGCTGCGTGTTGAAATTATGTGTGGATGGAAGGATTTGATCTTACCTCCTTATCTATTCATTAGTCATGCATGACTATTTTACATCTTAGTTTGTGATGGCACAAACTCTTATGTTGATCTTGTGTTGCTCAGCATATGTAGTATTACTAATGCTCGACACTTACTTTTTCTGGATTGCTTGGCATCAACTGTGTTTCCTATTTCACTTAGCATATGTACGTTTCCTATATCGCTCAGCACATGTACATTTCCTATATTGCTTGGCACTAATTGTGACTCGGTAGTAACTAAAATTTTGACTCATCATACATTGTGTACTTGGCATCTATGTGAAAATAGTTAACTGTGTTGACACTCATTTGTCAATACTAATTATTTGATCAACAATCTCCCCCTTTGACATGAGCGTTAAAAACACTTAAATAATCATTTATGATCCAATGCTATTGGTTACATTCTTTACTTGCTTTGCTTACATGCAAAATTTAAAAAAATTATTGTAAATACCTTATGACTCCCCCTGAATTGTTTATACCTTGTCATGTCTTGAAAATATGTACCAATCTGCCTAATCTTCTCTGACCTTTGTCCTGTTTCTGACCTGTTCTTGCAATATGAGCCTATATGCTATATCTGATTTGTGTGATGTCCCTATTTTCCATGTGATTACTAAAATTTTGCATCGCTCCTTCACTCCTTTATTACTTGTCTCCCCTTTTAGATATTTACAATCATTCTATTTTATTCTCAAAATTATCAATTTTTTTCAAAATTTGGTAATCACCCTTATTATCTACATATCCTCTACTTAGAATATTATCTCCCCCTTAGAATATATCTCCCCCTTTTTAACACTAATGTCGAAGGATTCTATGGGGTAATGCCATGCTTTGCCAAAAATGTTTTAATAACCTCAAGGAGTATCTTCAGAGATGCATCCTAGTTATTCAATGATATGTCCAAGACTTATGTTGTATTGCAAGCTCTACTGCTAGATCTACAGGTCCTTCATGTGTAGAAATATTGGGTTCTTTCTTCAGGACTGTCTCTGCATGCATTTTTTCCTTGTGAAGTACTTCCAGGTGAGGGGTAATGGAGGATTGGATTTGCATTAACTTGCCTTTAATTTTTGCCTCTTTTGCTATTAATAAAGCTAACTCCCTCTGAGTGTGAAGCGTCTAAGAAAAATGCTTCTCACTATGAGTTGGATTTGTAGGTAACTACATGCTAGAAATCTAAATATTTCTCTCCAAGCTCAATATCTTTTGATTAGTTTCTTGTGTGAAATTGGAAAAGTCACACAATTTAGTGTAAAGAGAGAAGATGTTCCCTAGTACAACCTTGACTCTATCTAATTTCTTAGCCAGGTCAACTTGTCCAAAAATAATGTCATTTGGTATCTTTTGGTTGACTTTCCCTTGGAACTTTCTTTCTGACCATTCCATTAGTTTTGCATTTGTATCGTAGTCTTCATTATTCACTTGATCAACTATATATGATAGTTTCTCAAGGATTGGCCTTGTTTCATCTAGAGGTTGTAGGCTAAATGCATACATGAATATATCTTTGATTTCATTCATTACTTGCCTATACATGTATTATTTTCTAATTGCCTCTTATCTCCTCCTTTTGTCCAATGTACTTTGTATTTCATTCATACTTTCTTTAGTTAAAGTGCTGGAATCATAATAGGGTATTTTGATTTCTTCATTAAGCTCAAGAAATCCATAATGAATGGTCCCAGCTACCCTAGTAGAGCTTGATCTTGGTGTTCTAACTTGTAAGGTTAACATGTTAGTGCTTGGCTGTTGAAGAGATTTTGTAGGAGTACCTACTTTTTGTAATTCTACCAAGGTCTAAATTGTAGATTCCTACTTATCTTGTGTCTCTTCCTTCTCTTTCTCTTTTTTTTCTTCTTCTTTTTATGTGGTTTGGGGTGTACTTATGAACTCTACTGATATACTTGTATCTACCCCTACTGTTGCACTTGGCTCCTAAATTGCTTGACAACACTGACCAATCTAGGGCTTGAGTATAATTTGGCTTGTTTAGTTGATTAGTCAAGGATCTTGGTGATATCCTCTATAGTCAAAGGGTTGATGTCATGTCCCCTTTTCAAAAAATTAAAAATAATAATCTTTGCTAAGGCAGGCAGGCCCAAAAAGGTGAAGTTTCAGCAAAAGGGGATAATCTTTGGAAGCGAATGGACTAATAAATGAAAATTATTATTAAAATAGGTTTTATTAATCCCTCTTGGACGTGAGTTAGGGTTATGCCCTCTTTTAACGAGTTTGGAGGCATTTTGGGCTCATTCCATAACTTGATTTTTGCTCATTTCTTTGTTATTCTTCAGAGGCTGCCAAACCTGTGGAGAAGGAGACCCAAGAACGGAAGTTTGGAGGTTTCCAGGGAGACCCAAGAATGGGAGTTTGTAGGTTTCCAAGAAGGCTAAGGATAGGAGTTTGAATCCATTCCATGTGCCTGCTCATGAAAAGTTTGCCTTTGTGCTGAACAGTGTAGATTTGTGGGTTTTCGGGTGTATATTTTGTAAGAGTTTGGTGTTTCTAGTTAGGTATTTCATATCAGTTTGGGTTCTTTCTGTATATAAGACTTTTAAATGTTTAAATAGAGCTGAAAATATTTATTTGGATATGATTATATTTTTTTGATAGATTATTAAGTTTTTGTGGTGATTCCGGGCTATTTTGTGCTATTTTCGAGAGCCCGATGAGCATTGTTTTTGTCCTTCGTTTGGGAGCTATCATGTGCATGTTATACAGATCTAGAAATTTCATTTTATAGGCTGTTATTCTGCACAAATTTCTGTAAAAATGTCCACTTTCAGATTTATTAATAATAGGTGAAGCTATGAAGCTTTTGGCACTATTTTTGGCATACCCGATTTGGGGTTTCTTGAGAAATTTGGTGGATCTTTGTGATATTAGTTGTTTGATTTTGAAAATCTGATTAGGCATGAAATATCATATAAAATCAGTAAAGGGAAATTTAAGTGGTATCAGAGCTATGATCTTGCCAGCCTAAGGGTTTGTAGAAGTTTGCATGTGAGTTTGACAACTACCCAGAGCTTAAATGTCAGTTTTGACAACTACCCAAATCTTGCATGTCATAATTTATGGTTGCATGTTGCTTCTAATTAGATGCATGTCAAAATATATGGTTGCATGATACTTCTAATCAATTTCATGTTAGTTCTTCATGTTTGAAGAAGTTATAACCTATCGGGGTTACACTCTACTTTATCCAGAATGGACAAGTATAGCACAGAGTCTCAGAGGACACGATCTTGGACAATTGATATCCAGAGTCAGAATAGTAGAAAGGATGGTTATATTGGCATTTGGGATTCAGTTGACTCGAGATCTATAACACTTTTTGGTAGCAGTGTTTGTTTGGGTGCTATCATGGATTTGATTAGCAGATTGCATGATGTTGTCTTTTCTTGTGCTAGCAGCTTGTCTGATGTTGGTATTAGTTTTTATACAATGGTGTTGGGCTTTGTTCATATATTCAGTCGACCATACTTGCTAGAATGTGTTGATGATCTTTCATATTTGTTAGTGTGTACAGATGAGTCCCAGGATCATATTGGCATTGATGACATGTAGGAGGATGCAGTGGGAATTTTTGAAGACTTAGTTTCCTTGGATACAAAGGAGTTGGACAATAGTGCTACAGTTTTTGATACTCTGTTTGTTGACATGAGCTTTAGAGTTGATTCACAGGATATGGATGGTAATACTCTAGAGACTAGTAACTTTGAGGATACTCCTTTAGATAGTGCATCAGAGGAGGTTTGTAGGAGACAGTCAAGCCAGTGCCATCATGTGTCTAATTAGTTGAGAGTTAGTGAATGAGGCATTGCTATCGTTTGCCAACATTTCAATGATGCTCATCAATTGTTAGCAGTTTATCGATGGGGTTCTCCTACTAGTGATGAGAAGGGAGGCAGTTATCTTTCAGTGACAGAATTCCACTCTTTATGGGAGGCTATCCAGATTTTGAGACAGGATTATATGCAGTTAATAGTCGACAGAGATTATCTTATGGAGTGGGGCAGTACAACATATGATGCATTCTTGGCCAAGGAAGATGAGGTTAGTGAGCTTACTTAGCAGCTTGAGGTGACTTCTGAGATTCTTGAGAGTACACAGTTGGCTTTCAAGGAGTCACAATTTCATTTGGCTAAGGTGACCATGGAGTTACAATGACTACAATCTTTACCTAATTCTATACAGTCACAAGCTATGGTGTTTGGTGATCTGAGGATGTCCATGACCAAGATTGTCAAAGACAATGGAGATGGGGATGCATCCATCCTTGATGCTAACATTGGAATATTAGGTTCATTCCCCTAAGAGTCAGGTTCAGTTGAGTTGGGTGTTGTAGCAGATTGTTGTATGCCTGACATGGTGGTGGCCTCTAGTACTGATGGCATGGAGACTAGAGATGTATCAAAGATCATGTGTGATGTTGGTGAGTCAGTAGTTGGCATGGTTCCTGCTATTAATATTACTGCCTTGGTGATATCTTCAGAGGTAGTAGTCAGTTCCAACATGGTTAATGATCAATTGTAGTTAGTTTCATCTGGATTACAGTCTGAGCCACTGATTGAGATTGGCGCATTCTATCGACATTACACTGTGAAGTACGCTCATCAATTTACCTTTGATGACCATGTTGATGAGATGATGATACAAAGATGTACTTTGGTTCCTAGTGCTTTTCATTAGTTATGGGATAGTTTGACGCCTCGGGATGAGAGTTGTGATGGGCATGACATGGTGATAGGTTCTACAGTTGACAGGTTCATAATACTTGACTTAGAGCAGGATTTTGGGGGTGATGCTTCAGTAGTTTTTGTCACTGATTCTACTCCTTTGGCTATGGCATCTCCTATATTAGCTAGTAGTTAGTCACAATGGGCTATATCACTTGTTCATGGAAAATTTGGTTTGGGTTCCATTTCTTACTCTTTATCTTGTAATGTCTTTTCACCATCAGCAGTGCATGGCAGTTATGGTTATGAGATAGTGGCCAGTGATTTGCAGAGTTGTGTTGACTATAGGAGTTGTATAGTGTGTGGAGTCTCCATACTTGGTACAGTTTCATTCGAGAGATTTCACCATTGTTACAGAGTTGGATTGTACATTCTGTATAGGCCAATGGGATGCGTTGATGGTATTTACTGTGTTGGTAGTTTGATTTATCCACTTTACTTGGGTTTTGATGTTCTAAGAGTTTGTGTCTCATGGTTTCTGACTATGGCAGTGGTAATTTTGGAGTTTGGTTGAGCCATAATTGTTAGTTTGATTATGGATTCCTCTTGGTCATATTGCAGAGGATATTGCAGGAGCCTATGTTAATTGGCAGTAGTATAGTTCATGACTACATTTGGGATCCATGTGGATTGATTGGTTTATTGTTCAGCCATTGCTTGAGGACAAGAAATATTTGGGAGGGGAGGATTTTTCGTGTCCCCTTTTCAAATAATTAAAAAATAATAATCTTTGCTAAGGCAGGCAGGCCCAAAAAGGTGAAGTTTCAGCAAAAGCGGATAATCTTTGGATGTGAATGGACTAATAAATGAAAATTATTATTGAAATATGTTTTATTAACCCCTCTTGGATGTGAGTTAGGGTTATTCCCTCTTTTAAGGGGTTTGGAGGCATTTTGGGCTCATTCCATAACTTGATTTTTGCTCATTTCTTTGTTATTCTTCAGAGGCTGCGAAACCTGTGGAGAAGGAGACCCAAGAACGGGAGTTTGCAGGATTCCAGGGAGACCCAAGAATGGGAGTTTTCAAGTTTCTAGAAAGGCTAAGGATGTGAATTTGAAGCCATTCCATGTGCATGCTCATGCAGAGTTTGCCTTTGTGCTGAACAGTGCAGATTTGTGGGTTTTCGGGTGTATATTTTGTAAGAGTTTGGTGTTTTCAGTTAAGTATTTCATATCAGTTTGGGTTGCTGCTTTATATCAGACTTTTAAATGTTAAAATAGAGCTGAAAATATGTATTTGGATATGATTATACTTCTGTGATATATTATTATGTTTTTGTGGTGATTCCGGGCTATTTTGTGCTATTTTCGGGAGCCTGATGAGCATTGTTTTTATCCTCCGTTTGGGAGCTATGGTGTTCATGTTATACAAATCTGGAAATTTTATTTTATAGGCTTTTATTCTGCTCAAATTTCTGTAAAAATTTCCACTTTCAGATTTATTAATAATAGGTGAAGCTGTGAAGCTTTTGCCACTATTTTTGGCATACCCGATTTGGGGTTTCTTCAGAAATTTGGTGGATCTTTGTGATATTAGTTGTTTGATTCTGAAAATATAATTAGAGGCATGAAATATCATATAAAATCAGTAAAGGGACATTTTAGTTGATGTTTTGAAAAGTGGTGTCAAAAATATCCTTTATATTTATTGTTTCTATAGGTGTGATGGTAGAGTGGGATGGCTAGGAGGTGGTAGTTGTGTCCTAAACACTCTATTCTTGTTCCTCTCCTTTGGTCATCTATTCCTCCTTTTCTTCATTCCTTTTCTCTTCTACCCTTTTCTCCTCCACTTTCTATCTACTTTATGTTTTTCCCTCTTTTATCTTGGCACTTGCCTTTTTCTTGTACTCCTCATCAAAAACATCATCAATTTTCTTATAAACATTCTTCAACAATCTTGTGAACTTATTCACAACTTCCTTAATCTTATTCTATAATATAGAGAATGCTTTATATTTGGCAGTGAATTTGTTGTTGTGCCTTTTAATTGCATTTACAACTTGACTCTTAGTCAGATTTGGCAAAAACCTAGCAAGTGAAGATTTCCTCATCTCCTTCTTTGTCTTTAGATAAAAATGCCACTTATCCTCTATAATTTTATACAATTGTTTTGGTAATTAGCCATCTAATTCTAGAGGTGAAAATTTATATTCTGCAATCATACTGTAGATAGATTCCTCTACTTTATTGTACTCATCCTTTGTGAGCTTATTAAAATCAATATTCTTTAAATTACTTAAGTATCCATTCCTAATCATTCCACATACCTTATCAATTGAAGACTTAGGAGGATGACTTATCACCTTATCCTAAATGATGTCATTTGATTCAGTCTTCTCTTCATTAGAATCAGGTTGAGCCACATATCCTCCTCTTTTTCTTGGCTCCTTTTTAGTCTTTTTGCTGGTTTTCTTCTTCTTTGTAACCTCTTCTTTGGTTTTTTGAGTGGTGGCCCTAGTGGTAGCTCTAGTGGTTGGCTTCTTGGGTGTAGGATGTGAGACTTTCTTTGGCTTGGGCTAAGGAGTAGGAGGTGCCTTTTCTTTTCTTTTTCTGACTTTGGCCTTTATGGGTGCTTCCTCAACTTGCTCTTCCTCAACACTCTCATCTTTGTCTTCTCCTTGGTGTTGAGTTAATTGAAGTGGCCCTTCTTCTGGCTCATCTTCATCTTTTTCATCTTCTTCTTCATCATCACTAATTTCCTCAGCTTCCTCTATAGTCCCTTCTTCTTCTTCATCATAGCCATGTTGAGGTTTGTCACCACCTTTGATTTGACAACATCATATGTTCCAAAATGCTTTGTAGCTTTGTCAATTTCCTCTGTAATCAATGTCGTGATGCTTACTAAATCTTGGTCTACATCAAGCTCATATCCTAATGGTCTAAGCCATTGTACTCTTGGGATGACTGCTTGAACATATATGTAGTCAATGTCCACCAGAAAGAAAATGTCATTGACATGTTCCTCTACTAATAAGGTTGGAATCCTCATTCTTTTCTTCATGGACTATTTGAAGTCCTCAAAATATCTAGTTATTTTGGCATGATATTTTGTGGCCATTTTTGAAATGAAACCATTAATCTACTCAATTATAGTTTTGTCTTGTTCCCAATTCACCTTTCCAACTAAGGGAAATTCCTTCATCACATAGAAGAATATGCATACCAACACTGCAACAAATTTATACTAAGCCCCTTTTGATTTCCTTATGGCTCCAAGGTTTTCATTGATCTACTACATCATCAACTTGGCAAGATCATAGGTATGGTCCTTCTTTACAAGTTTATATGTTGCATCTACTACTATGCAATGTACACTATTTATCCTGCTTGATTGGTAGAACTTATGGGATATGATCCTTGCTGCAAAGTCAATTAGGGGGTCTTTGATTGTAACTATTTTCATGTCCCTATTGTTCCATTTGGCTCCATTATTCTTTTTAATAGCCTACATCTTGTCACTTCTTAGGGTTTTAGGTTGATCTAGGGTTTGGAATCCAGTTACCCTATTAATAGTTTTCTTTGTAATTTCACTAGGCCAGTCTCTAGCTAGAAGGCTCCATCATGGATTCTACTTAGGAAAATCCTAATCCATTTTCTTCTCAACTATGGTAAACTCATCTTTAAGTTTCCCATCAACACATAACTTCTCATATGCATTCGCAATCTCTAGATCACCTATTGCCACTACTTTGCAATTGTAGAACCTGTGTACATCCTAAACCATGACAACTTTATCAAAAATGGCAGATAGGGCACCAATAGGATCATTCTTGTTTTCCACCTCTAGGATTGGCTTAAATTCAGGTTCCTTAACTTCATTACTAACCAACTAAATTTCCAAACTATCCTTTCACTCACCCATCTTAGAACTAGATGCCATAACTAACCAAACTAGGGTTTGCTATATCAACAAATTTTATAAATTTTGTAGCTCTACATTTGAATAGAATACCTAAAAAATTGATGAAGTTGACTTGGAATCTACTAGCTTTTTTAATTGCTGGACAACCATTATCAAATCTAACTCGACAGTAACTAGACTACTCAACTTGGCTCACACTTGAGTCTTACTCAAAAAAAAAAGGCAACTTCACATCATCTTCCAACTTTTATCTTGTTATCTTAAGTTATGCAAAATTTTCTCTTTGTTGTGCTTCAATGTTCTTTTGGGTTGATGTATGATACATCTTTATATGTATTAGCCCCATCGGCTTATCTAGTGCTTAGTTGAATGAGGTGTGATCACTTGACCTCTTGGGTGAAGTGACCCCTCCATTCTATGTACTTGATCCATCTATTCTCTACCATGTCTTCTTCATATCTACCTTGATGTGTTCATCATCAACCTTTTCTTTTCCCTTGTTCACTTCAGTCTTGGGTGCCTTGACCTTTATTGGACAATTTCTGCTAACATGTCTAGTCTTTAAGCAACTAAAACAAGTAGTCTTATTCAACCGGCTATTTTAGTTCCCCTTGAAGTGTGTTCTAATGAAATTTTGAGGTACATGACCATATTCTTGAAAATAGTGACAACTTTTCCTTGTATTGTAGTCCCAATTGTAATAGTGTGCATAGTTGTTTCTCCTTGAATGTTGATTTGGTGCCTACACTCAAAGGTTCTATGTTCATACTTCTTGCAATTGTAGTAGTGACCAATAGATCTTTGTGTCCTTGTGACTTTAGTCCTATAGTCTTGTATGAAATGTCCTTGCATGTTGCACTTGTGACAATACCCTTGACTCTTGTGTGTGTTTTGCTGATTGATCTTTCTACTCCTACAAAAATTAGTAGTATTCCCTTGCTTATTATAGTAATGACAAGTGGGTTTTGAGTTCTTACATTTGTCACTTCCTTTTTCAACACTCTTTGATGTTTTTCCTACTTCAATACTGGTGAATCCAAGTCCTAATGTATCACTGTTTGATCTTGGGGATTTTCGCAACTGTTCAAAGTGCTTGATAGCTTCACTTGACTTGCTGAAGTTCTCTGCTATCTTTTTCTCTCTTTTTAACTCATTTTATAATTGTTCATTCTACATCCTCAGAGTAGAGATCTAAATTTCTTTCATGTTGATTTCATGATGAATGCTCATCATTTGGCTAAGTGTATATATTGCTACATGTTTGAGATCATTGTGAGCTTAGTAGACTTCTCCTCAAGTCTGTTTGCAAGGTTTCTTTTGTCATCTTCAAGCATAACTCTATCTTCAACTACTCTTTTCTTTTTTTTAGTGATTTCACATAGCATCATGGCTTTTGAGTCATGTTCCATGTTAAGAGATCTTATCTCTTCTTCTTGTTCTCTATTTTTCTACATTACTTCTACTATTGCTGCATCAAACTCTTTAGAGTCTCCATTAGCAAATAATTTTGTGGTGTCAATCTCCTTGTAGTGTATGTAATTCTCTACTATAGCCATGTCCTTTCTTCTTTTTCAAGGATTTCCTCAATTCCTATCTAGCTTCCTCTACCTTGTGTAGAGTGAGGTGCACATCAATCACTTGGTTTTCAATGATCTTCCCAAGTTTGAAAACTTCCATCTTTAGATCTTTTTCTCCAAGCTATTAGGCTTCTTCTTCAGAGAAATAGGCTATAATACAAATTGTTGGAATGTATAAATGGGAAGAGTGCTTTTGAGAGGTGGGGGGTCGGGGGGGGGGGGGAGCGAGGGTGGTGTGAATCAAAAGTATCAACTTTTTATCATTTTAAAATCCTTAATGACATATGACTAAAATTAATATGCATGTAAACATTTAAATAACCATGAAAAGTAAGCATGCAACAACACATAACACAAAAGATTTTGGTGACCTAGAAACCCTCCAGGAATAAGAAGCTAAAATTGGGGTGGGGATGACACCCATGAAAATTACTACAGTAATGAGTTCAACCACTTATGATTGTTTTCCCTATTAAAGGCCTACTCTATTAAAGGCTTTACACACTGTCAAATGTGACCTGTTGGAAGGATTTTACAAGAACTTAACATGAAGTGTCACTCTGTTAAAGGATTTACATATAGGCTATTAAACCCACCTAACTTAATAGGACTTTCATGGCCTTCTCCAAAGGATCTCTTACCTAGTTGTTAAGCTAACCTATCACTATAGGATTTCAACTTCTAATACAATTATGAGAGAGTATTAGAACAATACGTCTGATTGAATGAAATCTCTAATTGCTTGTCTCAAGCACATGATTTTCTCTTCCATTACTGATCTCTACTAGATCTGATCTTTTCAATGCATCCCCTATTCTATTCTAATCAACTAGATGTATAAATGCTATCCTTTCCACTAAATGTTTGACACCTATGTTTTGAAACAACTTTAGTATTAGGCTCTACTTCTTCTTCCTTCAACAACATGTTCAATGGTGTCATGAATTCCTTATAAAGATTAGTGGTTAGCTATGCATTGTCGATTAAAAAATTTCCACTCAGATCCTTTTAATTCACCTATTGGCTACATGCTCACTCCAATTTTCTAATTGGCTACATGCTGAATTCATAGGTGTATGTAAGGATTTGATCTTATCTACTTATCTATTCATGATTCATGCATAACCAATTTGCATCTTGGTTTGTGATGGCACAAACTCTGATGCTAATCCTATGTTGCTCGGCATATGTGATGTTATTCATGCATGACATGTACTATTTCTGGATTGCTCAGCATCAACTATGTTTCTTGTTTCACTCGACATATGTACATTTCCTATGTTTCTTAGCACTAACTGTGACTTGACGCTAACTAAAATTCTTACTTGGCATACATTGTGTACTCGACATCTATTTTAAAATGGTTAAGTGTGTCGACCCTCATTTGTCAATGCTAATTATTTGATCAACAATTATTATGAAAAAATACAAAGAGCTCTGTTATTATTATTATTAGAGATTGAGTCTAAGAAATGTACTTTTCTAGGGTTTGTACAATTTTTTTTTGATCCCTTACTGCCACATCGCTTGTCATTCCACATTTAGTGCAGGAACTTCTTTTAGGTTATGATGGCCTTGACCCTCTCTGGACTAGTAGTTGATGTTGGTGTTGGAGTTGTTGCTACATATATCAATAGCCCTGCCAAAAAAATTCCTACGCAAGTTTGTCCCCAAGGTGTTCCATGAGGTAATTCCTCTCTCAGCCTTATTTTAAATATCTCTACTTTTGAAACTACTTTCTATTGTTTATTGATACAAAACCTTATTGGGTATTATTGTGGGTTCCACTCCATCTAAATGCACATTGCATAAATGGGTTACCAAGGCCTAGACCCCCCAGAGGATTCACCTTGAAGGGATTCAAAGCCTCACTAAGGGATTTTTTATGTTTCATTTTAACAACCCATTCCAGAAAGAGGGAATTTTCAACCATTGGCCATGGGTTTTTTTGTTGGATACAATTATCTAATTTTGTATTGTCTTTGAGGTAACACAAATGTCATTTTAGTTATCTGTCAGCATCTACCAAGCTCAGTTGGTCTATAAGATGATTTTTAGTGTCTACTAAACATTCCTGGACATCACTCTGCATAGGTAGTGTCTACCAAGTTTAGTCAGGCATCGAAGGGAAATGTGATAGAAAGAAGTGTTAACTGAGCTTTCATGGATAACAAAGAAAAGTTAGTTTTTATCGAGTTCACTCAGTCACCAAAGGATTTTGTAGGGTTCACAGTGTTAACCAAGCTTCTCTTGGTTAACACACAAAATCTTCTCAGGATAAGTGTTTACTGGGCATGGTCAACCAATGGAGAATTTTGTTTATTTGTGGAATAAAGCTTAATTTTTTTAAGTATTAATTACAGTCAACTATGGTAATGATTATTGGTGACTGTAACTTGTGAACAAGCTCACTTGATAATCTAAATGGTATATAAAAAAGGTCAAGTTTAGAATTCTAAATGTGCGGAAGTGAACAGATGAATGAGTCAGCATGCAAGTGGATTGATTGTTTAAGAAAGTAAGAGAAAATTTTGAAGGATGGTTAGATATCCTTGAGGAGCAGCAAAGCTATATTCGATCAAGAAGGATCTAGTGAAGCAAAACATATATCTATATTAAAAAAATTCAGTTGCATGTCATTCAAGTCATTTCATTGTTACTTTCTAATTATTATAGTAGTGAATCCAAAATCTCTTAGCAAAGTTGGTTTAATAACCATTTGTCAATCCTCTAACAAGGTGATAGTTTTACTAAATTTTTCTAAAGACCTCTAACAAGGCCACTCCTAATAGGGTGAGTAAATCCTCTAATAGGCTCACACCTAATAGTGTGTTTTGTAACCTTTAGCAGGGTTCGCTCCTAATAGAGCTCACTTCAGAAGAGTGAAAATATATAGCTAGTAACATTGGTGGTTTTTTCCATATTGGGTTTCCACATTAAATTTGGTGTCTCATGTGTTGATGATTTGTATTTTATGGTTGCAAGTTATTTCTATGCATATTTAAGATCTGTTAAAGTTAACATACACTGCACTTATTGAGTAACAACATTTTATGTATGTTTACTGAGTGACAGTAGTAAATAGATTTATCAAACATCTAAGGGATCTATCAATTTATTTTTGTAGTAACTGATTGGAGGTGACAAAAATGTGAGAAGAGCCAAAGAAAATAGCCTAAGAGGACAATTTGACCAGATGAAAGGATCAAAGCAAGTGTTAGTGCAATTAGAGCTTTTGGAGGAGAAATCAAAGAAGAAATAGTTATAGGTAAAGTTATCAAAACATTACTTCTTATTTATGAAATTAGAGTTTCTTCTATTTAAGAAAGAAAATGTGAGGAAAATCACAAGATAAATTTGGATGCCATAGTGGGAAGATCGACAACTTTTGAGCTAGACAATTATGACAATCATGTTCTAGATTTTGAAAATATTGAATTTGCATTGAAAGCCAAACTTTCAATTAAGGAGAAAGGAAAGAAAATTAAGGACATTTAGTCAGAAAGTGAAGAAGAATATAAAGAAAGTTCTAACAGTGATCTTGAAGTTTTTGAAGCATTACTCGCAAGGAAATATTCTAGAGGTAGAGAAAAATGCAAAAGTAAAGTTCCCTTAATCTATTTTTCATATGAAGAAATAGGTCAAATTGCAGCTAGGTGCCCAAACAAGCAAATAAAGGATGAGAAGAAAGGTCACAAGTAAAATGGGAAGAAGGATTTCAAAAATCACAAATAATTCAATGAAAAAGGTAAGAAAAAATGTTTTATGGATAAGAACTCTAAGGATTCTGATAATAGTGAAGATGAAATTATTTACATTGTTGTGAAAGATCAATCTGATAATGATGAAGAAGAAGATAAGATGGAACTTATCTCTCATGTGAGAAAAAATGATATGTGGATCATAGACAATGGATGTTCACATCATATGACTTGTGATAAGAAAAAGTTTGAACACTTTGAAGACTATGATGGTGGTAGTGTAAGATTTGGAAACAATAAACCTTGTTGTATAAAAGGAAGAGGTAGAATCTCATTAACCAAAAAACTTGTATGTGATAATGCATATTGGGTTGAAGGACTAAAACATAATATATTGAGTGTTGGATTCAAGGTGGAATTCATGCATGATGACTATTATGTATTTAAGAAAGAAGTCAAAAGGATTTGAAAAGTTTAAATGATATTTAGCAAGACTAGAGAAGGAAACAATGAAAATATTGAAATGCTTGAGATCAGACAGAGGTGGTGAATTTATATCCAATGAATTCAATAACTTTTGCATTGAAATAGGAATCAAAAGATAGTTATCAACTTTTAGAACTCCCGAGTAGAATGGAATAGCTAAAAGGAGGAACAAATCTATCATGGACTGTGCAAGGACTTTAATGATTGAAAAGAACATTGCTCTCAAATACTAGAAGGAAGCTATTAGCACTGCACTTCACACCTTAAACTGAGTACAGTTGAAGGACTCATTCAAAAACCCCCTATGATTTATGGTATGGCTATAAACCTAATGTACGTTACCTTAAAGTATTTGGAAGTAAATGTTACATTTTGAAAGAATCTAGAAAAGGAAAATTTGATACAAAAGGTGTTTAAGGAATATTCTTATGATATTCTTCCAAAAGTAAGGCATATAAGTGCACATGTGAAAGTTGATGAGTTTGCAGAAAAGATTGAAGAAGAAAGCAAAAAGGAACCTAGAGATTACATGAGATTTTTTTTCATTGATACATTTCTAGACACATCTATCAATAAGAAGACTGCATCTATCGATCCCAACATAGTTACTGAGTCACAAGAAGTTCAAACTGAGTTACAAGGACCTATGTCTCAATCTGAAGATATTGAGCCAATGCCTACTAAGTTTGAGCAACCAAAACCTGAAGTTGAAACTCAAGAGGATGCCAATGCAATTCATTCAAGAGGAAAGGAACCTATATTGGCCAAGTATGTTAGGAGGCATTATGCTCCACATTAGATTATTGGAGACAAATTAGAAGGTATCATGACAAGAAGTAAGCTAAAAGGTATATGCTTACTTGCTGATTTTGAACCTAGAAATGTCAAAGATGCACTAGAAAAATAAAGTTGGATTGAGGCTATGAATGAAGAAATAGAACAAATGGAGAAGAATAAAACCTAGACTTTTATACCTAGGCTTAAAGATAAAAATGTGATTGAAACAAAATGGGTATTTAGGAATAAGTTAAATGAAGATGATAAGGTATCAAGGAACAAAGCTAGATTGGTATGAAAAGTATATTCTCAAGAAGAAGGTATAAACTATGGTGAGACTTTTTCTCCTATTGCAAGTTTTGAAGTTTTTTGGACCTTACTTGCATATGCAGCATGTAAAGGATTGAAGGTATATCAGATGGATGTCAAACCTGCATTTCTCAGTTGTATTCTTGATGAAGTGTACATCGAGTAGCCTAAAGGTTTTATTGATCTAGACAAAAGGGATATGGTATAAAAGTTACATAAAGCATTGTATGGTCTAAAAAAAACCCCTAAAGCATCATATGAGAGATTGCATAACTACCTTATTCAGATTGGTTTTCAAAGAACTAATGATAACAATAGTTTGTACATCAAGCAAGGAACAAGATAAAAAGATTATTTTGGTAGAAATTTTTGTGGATGGTGCTTTGTTTATAGGGAATGATGATCAATGTAAAGAATTTTTAGAGAAAATTTTTTAAAAAAATTAATTGTCTATGATTGGTGAGTCTAAGTTCTTTGTTGGTCTTTAGATTCAACAGAGCAAGAATGGTATATATATCACTCTGTCTAAGTATATCAAGGTGATACTCAAGAAATTTGGTATGGAAGATTATAAACTAGTTGGAAGTCCCATGTGTACAAGACTAAAGCTTACAAAAGATGAAGATTCAAAAGAAGTAGATGAAACCTTATATAGATCAATGATTGAAAAATTCCAGTGTGTAGTTCATACAAGGCCTAATATTGCTTTCGCAGTTGGTATAGTAGCATGATTCTATGCAAAACCTAGAGAAAATCATATGATGGTAGTAAAAATAATCTTGATATACTTGAAAGGAACTAAATGTTATGGCTTGTGGTATAAGCTTGGAGGAAATCTGGACTTAGAAGTATTTATTGATGTTGATTGGGTAGGAGTACTAGTGGTGGAGCATTCTTTCTTGGCAAAAGGTTGTTATCTTGGACAAGTAAAAAGAAAAATTGCACATCTAAATCCACAACAGAAGCAGAGTATGTTGTAGCAACAATGAAATGTTCTAATATTGTTTTGTTTAAAAAATTGTTGGAAGGCATGAAAGTTGAGATCAAAGAACCAATTATCATGTTCAGTGATAAGACAAGTGCAATTAACATTTCAAAGAATCTAGTGATGCATTTCAAAACCAAGCACATTGCTATAAAATATCACTTTGTCAAAAAATTGGTGCAAGATAAGGAAATCAAATTGGAATATGTCCATACAAAGGAACATATTGCTGACATATTCACTAAGCCACTACATAAGGATGCATTCTTGTTTCTTCTAATCTAAAGCTCAATAAAATATGGTTTTAGTGATGCATCAACAAAAACCAAGTTGAAGATCTATCAGTCAATGTAGCAAAGTCAATGAAATATTGCATATGAATTAGTACTTGAGGTGCATTAACACTCATGTGGTGTGTGTTGTCTTTGGCATGTTTTGTCAAAGAGGGAGCATTTATTGTTATATCTTTTTGAAATTTTTTTGAAGGAAAGAGGGAGAGTTTACTAAAAAATTTGAGGGATAGTTTGTAATTCCTTAACAAAGGGAGATTACTGTAGATAAGTGAAGCCTGAGGTGTAAAATCTGAGAGGGAGAAACTTTCTATCAAAAAAAGTCGTGTTTTCAAATTTCATTATGCTATGGCATGTGTTGCCATTAATGCCAAAGAGGGAGATTGTTGGATATAATTGTCTAATTGTTTATTGTCTTATTGTGTGTTGTCTTTGATGTCACACAAATGTCATATCAATTATCTATTAGTGTCTACCAAGCATTCTTGGACATTACTCTACATAGATAATATCTACTGAGTTCACTTAGGTGTTGAAGATAAATGTGGCAAAAAGCAATGTTAATCGAGCTTTCATGGTTAACAAAGAAAAGTTAGTGTTTATAGAGTTCACTTGGTCACCAAAATGTTTTGTACGGCTCATAATGTTAACCAAGCTTATGTTGGTTAACATAGGAAATCTTTTTAGGATTAGTGTTTACTGAGTACAACCGACCAATGAACGACTTTGTTTATTTGTGGAATAATGATTAATTATTTTAAGTATTAATTCCAACCGACTATGGTAATGATTATTGGTGATTGTTACTAGTGAATGAGCTGACTTGATAATCTAAGTGGTATATATGAAAGGTCAAGTTGAGAATTCTAAATGTGTGGAAGTGAATAAATGAATGAGTGACCATGCAAGTGGATTGATTGTTTAAGAAAGAAAGATAAAAATTTGAAGGATGGTTAGATATCCTTGAGGAGCAGCAAAGTTATATTCAATCAAGAGGGATCTAGTGAAACATAACAGAGATCTGTATTCAACAAATTCAGTTGCATCTCATTCAGGTCATTTCATTATTACTTTCTAATCATTGTAGTGGTGATTCCAAAATCTCTTAATAGAGTTGGTTTAATAGCCATTTGTAAAACCTCTAAGAAGGTGACAGTTCTACTAAATTTTTCTAAAGACCTCTAACAAGGCCACTCCTAACAAGGTGATCAAATCTTCTAATAGGGTCACACCTAATAGTGTGTTTTGTAACCTTTAAAAGGGTGCTCACTTTAGAAGAGTGAAAATCTGTAGCTAGTACATTAGTGGTTTTCCCCATATTGGGTTTCCATGTTAAATATGATGTCTCGTGTGTTCATGATATTTCTTTTATGTTTGCAAGCTATTTCTATGCATGTTTAAGATCTATTAAAGTTAACATATAGTGCACTTACCGAGTGTTACACTTATATTTGTCTTCAACCTCAACGTCAAACGTTTAAATTGTGGGAGTGCCCAAGTTGAAGTTGAAGTTGAACCTTCGAGTCAGTTCAACTTCAAGTTTAGTGATTTCATAATATACTTTTGAGTGTCGAAGTTGAAGTTGAATCTTCTAGCCATTTCGAGTTCAACTTCAAGTTCTGTCATTAGCACAAAATGTTAAAATCAGGCCAGTTATTCTCCTATTAGTCAGAATTCCTATTCACATATGGGGAGGTTCAAGTTGAAGTTTCGCGTCAGTTCAACTTCAACTTCAAGTTCATGTTGGAGTCGGTGCAATGTAGAGTGTTAGTTCAAAGTTCCAGTTTCAGCCCTGGCAGTTAGAAGTTCAAGAATCATTATGATTCAATCAAGATTGGGAGCTTAAAATTTATATCTAAAATGGTGAAGCCTAAAAAGAATCCACCATTCTTAAGTGCAAAGCTCATGGATAGTTTCAACTATGCAGTTCACAGATCAAAGGCTCAGATTCATCAGTTCGAATTTGTGGCTCACGTTTAAAATCAAGCTCAGATGCTATTTCAAGGTTCGAAGTCCAAGATCCAAGTTTAGAAGGTGGTGGTGGATAATGAGATATATAGTAGGAAAACAACATGTGATTCATGTGCAGGTACTAGTGTATATATTATAAATTTTAATACAGCCTGTAGCTACATATTTTTGTTAGCATTGAAACAGTCACAATACGGGAGCATAACTTTTTATCCCACTGTCATATTTTTCTCAATTTTTGATATGTTGTAGGAAATCAAGTTTTCTAAATCTTCAGTAAAGATATCTTCAAAATTTTCCCAAATTCAAAATTTATGATGAACTAAATGCAGGTCTATTGATGCACCAGAAAATACAGATATTCTACAGTTAGAAAAATTGTCATGTTGCAGGGCCCACAGATTTTAATACAACCATTGGATTGGGCTAAATTTTGGATATATTTGAGGAAACTTAGTTATATAGATTATTTCTAATCCATTTTGTAAAATTCATAACGGATCAAAAGTTATCACTGTTACAATATCATGACAATAATTTGTTACCAGAATACGCCACCTGTCCAACCTGAACATGCAATTCATTTTAATTTTGTAGTGACAGGAATCCATAAGAGGAATTTGGACAAATTTAAGCAATATCATAATTTTTATTAGACATTATTTTTATCTTTTGAAACATATTGAGTCATTGTTTGCATTTCTATTCAAAGGAAAAAATTGTTTACTAACACTGAGTTACATCATTTTATGTATGTCTACCAAGTAACAATAGTAAATAGATTTATCAGACATCTAAAGGATTAGAGGATTTGTTTTTGTAGTAATTTATTCACCCCCCCCACCCCCCCCTGCCCCCCTCCCTCTCTCAGTTAGTCCATCTATATTTCCAATAAGTTTGCTCCTCTCTATTAGTATTTCATAGATGGTCTTGAGACTTTTGTGTCTTGGATGACGAAAAACTTACAGTTCTAGTTTGGGTGGAGTTCCATGGGTTGCCCATCCCTTGCTAGGCTTTCATCCTAGAAATTTCCCTAACTATGGGTAAAGTGATTTTTGTGGAACTAGAATTTTTTTTTATGCCTACCCTCAACATAGGGTTTGTGGTTAGGTTGACCTATCTAGTTAACTTAAAGAATCAATGGATATCTAGATTGGTGCTACCAACTTTACCCAGAAGGTGCTTTACTTGAACCTCTAGAATACTTGTTATCACTGCCAATCTGCTAGCCATAAGATAAAGGATTATCCTCTACTTGAGTGCAATCACTCTCTAGTCCAAGAAACCAAGCCGGCTTTAACTACTAAAAAAGATGAATTGACGATGATCATTAAGAATGGCAAGGGCACTACTAAGCTAGGTCCTATTTCTCAAGAACCTTGTCATCCTAGTTCTAGTATAGCTCCTCTTGCTCCTACATCTCCTAAGGTTCCCATGGTCATGTCACTTCCTATTTCAAACCTTTCTTTGTAGGGGACATAACAGTTGGAGGTTCAAGGCACTTGGATCCATGTACCTCAAGTAGCTTCTATGATTTTCTTTCATTCTCTCCATTGCTCTCGTAGCCCTAAAGGCCAAAATGTTGTCTCTATCAATGTGGACAAATGAAGAGTCATCTCTTTGGGTGACCCTTCATTTGAATCCTATGCTTTCTTGGATAAAAACTTCTCCTCTCTTAGATACAAGGATGGGATGCAAGCTGGTTTATAATGAATTTCCTCTCATGGAATGTTTTGGGGCTAACAGACCTCCCTAGAAAATACTATGTTCATAATACCAAGTGTAGGCTTTGTAATATTGATGTGTTGTTCCTGTAAGAAGTCAAAGTTTCTAGGTTTCTTCTCAACACAACCTGCCATGCTATATGGCCAGATGGTGTTAGTTTTGCCTCTTAGCATGAAGCTAGTCAAAGTGGTGTAGTCACTCTTTTCTCCCCTTGGCCTCTTCCTTTCTCTATTTCTCATGGTTCTAACCCCATGTAGAGAATTATTTTGATTTTCTTTTCTTTTCACAATTATTCATTTGGCATTGTCAATGCTTATGCTTCTATTAATGTGGGCAAGCACTCAAACCTATGGACATGGCTAGTTGATCATCTACCACCTACCACCTAGATATTGTGCGAAGAATTCAATATGGTTTAGTTGGCTATTGATAAAGTCAGTCTTCTACCTTTTTTATGGTCAACTAGAGAGAGGGAAGCTTGGTTTTACATGTAGAACAAGCTGGGTCTTTTTGATCCCAATGTTAATCACCTCCATCCTAATGACATCTAGTATGCTTGATCTAACTTTCAAGAGGGATTTGATAGGGTTCTTAAAAAGCTAGACCATGCTATGATTTTTGCTCAGTCCTTTTCTTGTTTTCTCACATAAGTATTCTACATGTAAATGATCTTTCTGATTTGATGGTTTCTGACCATTTTCCCACTCATTTCTCCGACAGCTAGCATTCTTCTCATCCTTGTAATTGTAAAATTTTGTTTTACCTTAATACCTTCTTCCTGTCACTTTTGCACCACCTCTCATATTTTACAAACTTGTGATCTTGAACCTAGGCCCCAATATAGTTCTAGGTGGATTTAGTGGTGGAATGAAAACATCATGCATACTGAGAGGTTTCTTCGTATTTATGGAAGATAGTTGGCCACTTACCATAAGAGATCATATGAGGCAACTACCAAAGTTCTTTGTACGACTACTAAAGATCTTGCCATGAATATGTTTGACATAGATCTCCAATTTTAGCTTGCTAACCTCTACCACCAAAAGCAAGTTGTAGAAAACTATACTACCTAGGGAGCTCATCTCAAAGCCTAGCTATACTAGCTAGAGGTTGTAGATCAAGCTTCCAAGGAATTTTTTAATCTATTGAGGGCTCACCATTCTATGTTTGAGACCAAATACATTTGAGAGGGTCAACACTCCTTCTATGAGCTTCTTGACATCCTTCAAGATTTCATGTACCACTATGAAAAAGTTTTCATGGCACATGGCCCTTAAAAACTCAAAATCATGCCTTGTAGGCTTATTTAGATGTCACTTATAAAAGGCTCATTCCAGAACAATATGCTTTTCTATGAGTAGATGCTCACTTTAGTGGACCTCAATGATGTTGTTTTCTACTTGAAAAATGATAAGGCCCCTATTGTGATGGCTTCCCTTGTGAGTTTTACAAGGCCTTTTAGGAAGAGATCGGTCCAGACTTGCATAAGGTCTACCTTGAAGCCCACAATTATTTCTCTTTAGGCAATATTATTAACAAGGGAAATATCAAATTCATACCTAAGGTAGGTGATCCTGAAGATATATGCAATTGGGGGCCCATCACCTTGTTAAATGTCTCTTATAATATCATTGCTAAAGCTCTCTCTCTTAAAATCTATCATCTTCTTCGTTACATTATTTTCCCTAAGAATACAAGTTTTTCTTGGTAAATTTTGGATAATATAATCACTGTATGTGAAGGGATGGAATGAGCTTGGAACTCCAAGAAACAGGTCATCTTTCTTAAGATTAATTTTGCCAAAGCCTATGATGGTATATTGTGTCCCTTCATTCTTCTAATGGTTTAGGAACTTGGGTTTTTCCCTCCTTTCCTATAGTTAGTCCAAATGCTTTTTGGGGATGCCTCTACTTGCATCTCTATCAATGGTTAATAGTCTTAAGCATTTGGCCTTTATCATTCAATTAACAAGGTTGTCCACTATCACCCTCACTATATGTGTTGGCTACTGAAGGCTTTTTGTATTTTCTTGCCAATGCCATTTTACAAGGGAAAGCCCATGGTCAACTTGTGAATGACCATTTCACAGATGACTCCTTCCTCACTCTTATTAAGGAGGAGGATAATGTTGATAATGCTTTGCAATGTCTTGAAACCTTTTGTCTTACCTCTAGGTCTAATACATAGTGGCACAAAACCCTCTTCTTCATGTAGTCTTCACTTCCTAAACCTACTTGGTTTGGGAAATATTAATGGAAATGGATCCAACATGGTGAAATTTTTCTTTTTTTGGGCATCCCTTTTGCCTTTCAAGCTTTGGTTGTCGAGCTATGGAATGTAGTCCTTCTGTGAATGGAGACAAAGATTAAATATTAGATCACCATGTTTATCTCCCTTGTACAAAAATTCTAAATTTTTTTTAAGGTGTTGGCTTCCACCCATGTGTACTATTCTTCTTATTGGGCTCCATCAAAGGCCTCTTATCTCAAACTTGAGCATCTGCTACATGACTTTGTCTAGGCAACATATGCTTCTCACCAAAGCTTTCATAGAGTTGCTTAGCATTTCTATTATCTTCCCAAAGTGTTTGGTGGCCTTCTCTTTCTCTCTACCTAGAAGCAAGGTACTACTCTTTGTGCCAAATGGGTTATCCATGCTATCACTAGAAATGAAGCTTAGAAGATTTTTTTGCAGCATTACATCTCTTTAGGTTTTCTAGTTCACCAGCTAGCCTATAAACATATTTCATTATAGACCTTTCTTGTGACCACTAGATCTATTTAGATTCAAAGAAATTTTGTTGTAAAAAACATTTGGAAATCCTGGGGAGCCATTAGGTTCTAAGTTCATTGGGTTGGTGATGAGTTTAGACATGGGCTATCCATGAACCAATACAATCTCTAGTGCTGACCAAAATCTGCTATCCAAGGTGTTCCTATAGCCAATGTACTTGGGGCTAGTGCTTTGGGTTTTTTCAAATGAGGCATAAGAACCCCAAAATATGTTTTCTCTAAAGATTCTATGAGCTTATGGTCATGAGAGGACATAAAAGTTCAATTCCATGTCACCCATCTAGGTCATCAGACTTTTGATCTTCTAGTTTCTAAGGTACCTCCCCATATGTTGCATAAACTTGACATTCAGTATTCATGACCTTAGTAGAAAGATTGGAAGTAGTATCCAGCCACTCTGATAACTAGCTACAAGCCTAGGCTTGGGTATCGGTGGTTGGTTCCTCACTTGCCCAAGGTTGAAGTTCTCAACAAAAAATGACATTTGCAATCTTCTCATTGTAATCGGAGTGATATGTTTTCAACTATCTGGAAAACTATTATTGAGCCTAAAATTACACATTTTTCTTGGTGTATTCTTTTCTATGTCTTGAGTTTGGGCCCCTAGTTATGACACCTAGGATTTCTTGACCCCCATTGCCCCTTCTATGGTAAACTAGAGCCTTTTTTGCACATTTTTTTGGTTATGTAGATATGATTAGTATTATTGGTGATGAATCAATGATCTCTTTGGCCCATTTTGCCTAAAAATTTTCTCTTGGCATATGGTTATTCTGGGAGACAACACTCAGCTTCCCTTCAAGTACTCTCAGATTTGGCATGCTTTTTAGATTGGAGATCTTATTTACCATTTGGAAATATCATAATGTTGTTATATTTGCTAATAAAAATCTTGACATTAATGTTTCTATGTATGCTAAAGCATATATTTATAACAATTTCATGATGCATATTTAAATATAAATAGATAAAGTGGCTCTAGAGGTGGCTTGTCTATAGGATCCATAGGCACATTGGTGAAATACCACCTATATGTTTTCTCATGTTCTACCAAATTTTGCCTCTGGGGATCTACCCCTTCTTGTAGTTGTTGTTAAGGATGTAGTAGCTCTACTCATAACTCTCACACACCTTTCTCTTAGCTATACCACTCTCCTAGTGGTAGTGCTTCTAGTTAGCATTGCTCTCATAGAGGCTCTGGTGGTTAGCACTACTCTGCCTCTTCCCTGTGGAGGTCTAGATTGGGGTGGTCCCCTATGGCTTCTTCTACTGTTCCATCTACTAGTTGGCCCTCTACTCATTTAGACCCCAAGTGGGTCTTCCCTAAGCTAAATTTAGCCATTTCTCCTCCCAAACCTAAGGGAGAGAAAGAAGATAATAATGTTGCTTCTGATAGATGGGCTGCCCCTGAGCCATCTGCTCACACCACCCTAGGTGGTGATCTAATGATAAGGATCCTCCTCCCTTAGCTGGCACTATGTTGGTAGCCTGAGGCTTTTTGGTTTCTACATTTTTTTATGAATAGTTGATCTTTAGCCTTCTATTGTGTAAACTTGAGGTGAGATCCTATTTCCCTTGGCCCCTTTTTTTGTGAATATGTAACTTTATTCTATGTTTTTTAATATAGGGAAGAGACTATTTCTCAAAAACATGAAAAAGAATTGATTAATAATTGGAAAACAAGTTTAATAGTTAATAGAATTAATATTTGAAATGTTTTAAACATCAATTCATACCATTAAAGTTATTTTTTCTCTTTATATGTCCAAATCTAGGGGTTAGACTTCCTAGTTTAAAAAAATACATGCATTTGGAAATAAAATGCTACAAAATGCTTATCCACTCCAAAGCACATACCCATTCCAAAAGGAGCATGATAGTAATTAATTAAAAATGGGTACTATTTCTACAACATTTTCACACTCCAATATGAAAATATTTATTTCAAAAGGAACATGTTAATAGTTAATTAAATATGGGTAAAAATTCTAAAATGATACACATTTTAAAATGAAAATGGTGCTTGTTCTTAAAATTGTATATAAAACAAGTACTTATTTTTTTGATGAATAGATATTTTTCCATTAATTAAAATTTAAAGATACATATGAACAAGAAAGGGACCGTGGGATACAAGATCACCCCATAAGTTCAAATGGCGCATGGTTGGAGATTGACTATTCATAAAATAAATAAATAAGCAAAAACATAAAACATCAAGATGCAAGAGCAGTGCCAGCCAAAGGAGAAACTTTTTCGTCTGATTCCCATAAATCCTAGGGGTTATTGGCTAGCTCAAGAGGATCCCAACCATTAGCAATAGCAACATATTTATCAATAACTTTTTCTTTATCTTCCTTAGCCTTACGAGGAGAAATGGCTAAATCTGGCTAGGGGAAAGCCCACTTGGAGTCACAGTGAGAAGATAGACAACTTGCATTAGTGGTAGCAGAGGAAGCCACTGGGGACCAAGGGTAAAAGCACAAACCTGTGTCACCTTTTATAAAGAAATGTGATATCAGAATGTGACAGTTCAACATTAATGACAAAAAAAATGGTATTTGTGTTTAAAATACGAAGATGATGTAAACTAATGAAATGTGTAGAATTGTATGAATTTTATGCCTATATTTTTTTATAATTCTTTTGACTAAGAATTTTTTCATTTTATTTTATTTTGAAGTCCCTTTTTTAACTGTAAAAAATATAAGATGTAGTTCCCACCAAACAAGTATGTGCAAATCATCTTTTTTTGTTCTAATTTGAAAATATTTTATAGATGAAAAGTATAGCTAGTGAACAAAAAAAGAAATAATTATTTTTGATGTATATTTTCTTTGTTATAAGTACTCAAGTTCGACCTTGTCAGAATCCAACAGTTTTTTCCTCCTGTCAAAACTTCCTTATCAAATTTATACCTTCTTGAAAAAAAATTACATATTTGTGAAGAGGATTCTCTCCTCTAGTGATAAATATAATTTTTTAAATTTTTTTGATATGATTTGCTATTTTTTATCATTTTTTGAGAGAGCATCTTCTGAAATGTTGAAATATTGACTTATAATATTTTTAGATTATAACATATTATAACTAATCAAAACACTCAAAAATTTATATATTGATGATATTGAATCTGAGATCTATAAAAGGGTATTTTTAGTTTTCGAAAAAAATTGAGATTTAATAGAGAAATGAGATTTGACCAAAATATGTTTTTGTATCACAAATGGTGACACAGATCTGTGCTTTTACCGCCAACCTAAGCATAGCCTTTGAGGAGGAAAGACCAAGCAACAATAGCCACAGAAGCCACCACTAGGAGAGTGACAATGAGGCTACAACTTGGGGGTCTGTGAATGGTGAGCAAAATTTCTTTGACCTCACTGGTGACAACAAGGAGGAGCATAGTAACTGGATAAAGCATCCAAAGGAACTTGGGCAACTGTACAAAGGGTATTTCCCTAGTGGAAAAGTAGCTCTTGTAGGTGAGCCACTTCTAGTGTGACTTTTTAACTTTATACTTGTATCTACATCATGACATTATTACATTTATGAGCCAAGGGTGCATAACATCATGAATATCAAGAAAGCTGTGAGAGAATAAAATAGCATTGTGACCTTTCTAGATTGTAAACTATATCTCGATTCTAAAAGTATGGCAAATATAGGAATATCTAAAAGGGAGTCTAGCAGGATCACCTAGAACCACCATATGCCAAGTGAAGGCTTCTAGATGAAAAGGCTTGAAAAAATCATAAATCTAGAACCAATGATTTTGAGATTGTTTATAGAACCAAAAAATGTGTATCTAAGATTTGGAACTCCTAGATGTTATATTCAAGGACCAAAAATCAAGCCCTAGAAAAGGAGACACTATGAGAAGTGAGCAATATTTGGCTCTATTATGGTAAACTAGATAGTGGCAAATCTAAAACTCCAAGTCTTACGTCAAAAATGCAAATGCCAATGTTGATTGAGAGTATCCACCATTGGAAGATAGGGCACCATCTACCAATACCTTATCTTGGGCTTGTAATTGGTCATTGGAGTGGCAAGATACCACTTCCAAACTTTCCACCAAGGGCAAGATGCTCATGAATTCAATGCTTGTCTAACAAATTGGGAGCGGCTATAGAATCTAAAAGAATACTTATTAGTCGATCTGCATGGATAAACCTATACCACACCTACAAATCCTCCCATGAGTGAAGGCTCACAATAACCCTAAAGAATATATCTTTGGGTATTTTAATACCCTTGAAAAATAAACATAAAGCACTAGCTCCTTGAATCTTGGCTAAAGACACACCTTGAGTGGAAAACAAGGGTGACCACCAAAGTTTTTGTTGGTTCATTGAGAGCCCAAATTTGGTCCCATTACCAACCTAGCAAAGCCATCACTTGATGGCTTCATAGGGTTTCCAAATTCTCTTACCAACAAAAGTTCCATGAATCTAAACATGTTTAGAACTTACAAGAAGGGTTTGAAATCCAATCTGCTTCCAGGACAACTAGTTAACCAAAAAGTCTAAAGAAACGTAGCACTATAACAAATCTTTTTAGGCCTCATCTTCAATGAGATCCCATATGATCAACTTGGCATAGATGGCTATCTCATGCTTGTGGGTGGAAAGCAATCCAAGACCACAAAATTATTTTGGCAAACAACATAAGACCCTAGAAACTCTATAAAAGCTATGATGCATAGCATCAGAGGCCTAGAGAAAGCCCCAAAGAATATGTTAAAGCTTAAGATATGAGCCATTAGAGGGAGAAAAACAAGAGGAATAGTACACATACATAGTAGCAAGAACTTTGGAGAATATTCAAAACTTTCTTGCAAGTGAAAGCGGCTTAGTGATCCAATATTCCAACTTCTCATTTTGGACAAGCACAACATTCCATAACTCCATAGAAGATATTTGAAAAGAAAAGGGAATGCCCAAAATTTTCAAAATTTCACCATGTTGGACCCATTTCCACCCATACTACTAAAACCAATGAGTGCTTGGGAAAAAGGATTGTCTATAGCAAAGGGTTTTGTGCCATTGGATATAGACCCTAAAGCAAGGAAAAAAGTATCCAAACACTAGAAGGCATTCGAAATGTTCTCCTCATCCTCAATCGAAGTGAGGAAAGAATAATCTACAAAATAATAACTAACCAACTAAGTGGTTGACTTGGGTAAAGAAATGCCATGCACCGGGCCTTATGAAATGACATTGGGAAGTAGATAGCCAAAGCACTGTGCTGCTAGAACATAGAGAGGAGGTGCAAGATGAAAACCTTAAAAAATAGATCTCAAGAGACCAAAAGCTTAAGAATGATGACCTTTGATGGTGATGCAAGACAAGGCATCCCAAAAAATCATCTACACTAATAATTGAAATATTGGGCTAAAACCTAGAGCTTGAAGCATAGCTAAAATTAAAGGTCATTCAATTCGGTCATAGGCTTTCGCAAAATCAATCTTCAAGAATGAGGCCTCTTGTTTGGATTTCCTATCCCATTCTATACCTTCCTAGACAATAACAATGTTATCCAAGATATAGCAAGACTTGATAAAAATAGTCTCTTTAGGTCGAACAATCATAGGGAGCAAATGCCAAATTTTAAGAGAGAGGGCTTTGGCAATGATCTTGTAGGAGACAATCAACAAAGTGATGGGCCTCAAGTTCCAAATTTCTTTAGGATTGTCATCTTTAGGTATGAATTTAACATTCCCTTTCTTAATGATTTTTCCCAATGAATTAGAGTTGTATGGTTCATGATAAATATTAAGAAAATTAGGGTCAATGTCATCCCAAAGCACCTTGTAGAATTCACAAGGGAACCCATCACATCTATAGGCTTTACCATCAACAATGGAAAAGATAGCTTCCTTTAAGTCTACAAGCATAGGATTTCACTCAGAAAAGGCATATTTTTCAAGAGCAAGCCTATTAGGAGTAACATCAAGGTAGGCTTGTAATGCTTGATCACATGGAATAGAGGGCCCCTAAGCTATAAAAACATGGTCATCATGATGAACAAAATCCTAAACAATATTCAGTAGGTTAGTGAAAACTTATTGATCTTCCCAAACGTGTTTGATACCCACCATAGAATGATGAAACCTTAGATCACTAAAAAAGTCCTTGGAAGCCTGATCACTGACCTCCAACCAATGGAGACAAGCCTTGATCTGTGCTTCCCGAGCAACATAGCTATTTGTAACTTGTTTCTAGTGTCATAGGTTGACAAGCCAAACCTAATGATTTGTATTAAATAGATTTATGGCAAGAGATTTAGAAGTCGTACATAGATAAAGAGTAGTGGCTTCATAACATCTCCTATGGTACATAGCTAACTATAGATCGTAAATGTGAAAAAATCTCATAGTATGGAGGATAGCATCATTCCACCATTGAGTCCATCCAAAATGAGTGTGGTGCTAAGGCTTAAGTTTCTAGACATGTAGGATGTGTGCAATAGTTAGTGGATGGGACTATATGGAAGTGTTGAGGTAAAACTAGGTTTTACTTGGGCGAGGATGAGCTATCTAACATGTAATAGAAAAGAGAATGGAGGAGTGATCTAACAGTCTCACATTAGGCATGGTAGTGGCAGGTAAGGCATAGTTTTGAGAAAAGGAAACCCCTGAAAAACTCTATTAGACCTAACTTGAAAATTGGACCAAGGATGCCAAATCTCATCTAGGTGGTGGTGACTATCATTAGGATCAAAAAGGCCTAACTTGTTCTACACCTTAAAGTAGACCTCTCATTCACCAGTTTCCCATCTAAAGTGAAGAAGGCATTCCTTATTAGAGGGCAACTCAACCATATCAAAGTCCCCACAAAAAACTCATGTTATAGTTGGAAAATAATCTGCCAATGAATGCCATAGGTGTGAATGATCAAAAAAATCATTGGGAGCATAAATGTTAAGAATACCAAAAGGATGACTTTGAAAAGACAATAGAATCCAAATCACCTTATGTAAGGGGTAGGAACCATGCGAAACAACAGAGGAAATTAAATGAGGCGAGATAAGAGTAACAACACCACCTTGACTAGATTCATGCTAAGAAACAAAACTGACACTATCTAGCCAAATAACATGACAAGCTAAGGTAAGAAAATACCCAACAACTTTATCTTTTGAAGACAAAGCACATTAAGATCAAACTAACTCTTGGTATCATGAACAAAATATTTTCTGTAGAGGTTTGTCAACCCCACACATTCTATGAAAATAATTTCATGGTAGCATAGCTTGCATGTCATCCCTGACCACCAGAGAGGAGAAGATATTATACAAAAATGAGGGATTCTCAAAAGAGGGGTCATCAAGAGAAATAAGCGTCTAAAGTTTCAAACCATTTTGAAAAAAACTCATCACAGCCATCTGGGCAACAAGATTGGCATAGTGTTTTCTAGGAAATCATCAGTGTTGCTTGTGGTGCTTAATTAAAAAGATGGCATAGATCTAGGTTAGGAACTCCTACCATCTCATTGCCTCTAGGGTTTCAAATAGGAGGTGAAGGGATAAATGGAACTAAGGATTTCATGGGTATCTGGCTTGAGCTAGATTTACCATGATCCACAGGAAAAGAGGTCACCTTTCCTATAGCCAAACCCTTCCCTTTTTTCATTACTATAGTTCATTCATCTTTCTTGCTAGCCAGAGCCGGCTTGGCTTATGAAGTAGAGTGGTAGCTAGGGTGCAACAAGGGACACTCCCTAATCTTATGCTCGATTGACCAGCACTACTAATAGGTATCTTGAAGGTTAAGTTAAAACACCTTTTTAGAAAAGGTGGTACCACCTATCTAGATTTCCATTGTATTCTTGAGGTCCCTATATAGGTTGACCTAACATAAATCCTACGTTGGTGATGAAAATTAAAAAACTTGTCTAGTTCAAGGCACATAAACTTGCTAATGGTTTGTGCAATAGTAAGTAAAAGAGACCAGGAAGGAATGGGAAGCCTAGGGAACTCTACCCAAATGGGTACTTTAAGCTTATAGTCATCCAAAACAACAAAATCTCATGACAAGCATTGAGAAACAAGGAGCAAGGACTTGATATTCCAAGGGCCTTGCACAAAAACATGTTTAGCTTGGGCCACATGGCCAAAGTGAAAAATAAAAAAAATCCTTTGGTAAGGCTTTGAACACTTTCAAGGAAAACACCTTGAGGTTTCTAAACCTTGGAAACCCATTTCCATAGCATTCTTTTATAAGCAATATGACCAACAAAATAACCAATGAGAGTTTTTTGTTCCAGCCATGTGAATGCACTATCAAACTCCTTAACATTCAAAGTGATATTAGGAGAGGAATTATCTCGTGAAAGACCTTGCGAACAAACTTGAGTAGGTGCTTGGTTGGTAGTGCCATTCTCTTGAGTAGAAACAACAACTCTAGCACTGGAATGAACTATTGGATTGGAGAAGGTCGAATTCATTATAAATGAAATCTTATTCCCATAGTAAATGTTGTATGACAGACAATGGAAACTAGAAAGGATTCAAATGAAGGCCATAAAAACCCTAGTAAAGCTCATTAGTAAAAAAATCTTTAGAAGTACAAGAACTTATTTTGAAAATAAAATAGGTATAAACTCATTTAGAAGCTTGATCCTAACTAAGTACTCATTTTCAATAAACCAAGCACTCATTCATACCATTAAGCCTAAAAGATTCCTTAAATATTGACCCCATATTGTGTATTTACACTTATCATTGATGTATCTATGAAAAAAAAAATATCATGTTATATCAAGCTCTTTTTGCAAAGTACAATTAAATTGACTTGCAACCAACCCAAGTTTAGTGATCTTAACAAATTGATCCAACAACATTGGTTAGATTTGGTCTCCTTGAAACTACAAATTTTTCAAGTTCCAATGATTCTTGGTTATCTCAATTGAAAAATATCATTCAAGACTAAATGTATAAAATCATTACGTAATATGGAACTTTGTGATCAAGTGATTGCATAGATTACTTTTTCAAATATAACTAAACATTTCATAATACTATATATAATTTTTTTGTAATATTGTTAATGAATAAATAGTGCCTCTATCATATTGATAATCATAGTAACATGTAGATATTCCTATATTTACTCAGTCATTATACAATTGATCTTATTAGTACTTTTCATAGGCTAAGTGCTATTGTGTCATTTTATTGATTTGTTGTGTTAACTAGTGATTAAAATCAATGTTTGACATGATTTTTTATTCATTTTTTCTTGTTGAGTAGAACACATTTCCTATAGTATAAATGTCATATTTTTAATTTTACAATTCATCAAAAATAGTCCTATATTATAAAGATTAAAAGAGGCATACCCAAGTTTACATCATCTTGTTTAATTTACATACAAATATTTTAATCAAAATACTCTTTTGAGAATATGAGAAACAAGGAAACTCTACCCCATAGCTACGTTTTTTCTTTCTATATTTCAAGAATAGGCTGGAGGCTACATCCAAAACACTACTAATTTCCACATAAGGTTAAAGGTCACCTTATAAAACTATATAAATGAAGAAGTCTATAATTTCCAGAGTTTATTTAATGTTCAAAAGTACTCTATACTTCTAAGTATTAAGCGATCTAACATGTCTTTTAAAGATAACATTCTCCATGATAATTTACAAGTTCTTATCTTTTATCAGACTAAATGTTTACTTCTATAATAAAGTTGTTTTTTCTCAATCTAAGACGATGCATATCAGCTCATAATCATAGTGTTTGATCAAGATTAGATGGAGAATGATAAAACAAAATTTCTTTTTTTCCTCTGATTTGTTTGGAATCATTTGTAAATGTTGTTTAACATCTACTATTGCAAAAATTATCACTTCTGCTTCCTGACTTTTTATTTACTAACTGAGAAATTATTATAGCTACTTCTTGCTTGGTGTTTATATATGATAATATAATATTCTACCTTGTATCTTATTCAAATAGATTTCTTAACACCTATTGACTATCCAATGTTTTTTCTAACCATTTTGATCTATCTTTAGCATAAATTCAAAGCTAATTTTGTTATTAAGAATGAGATTTACATTATTTAATATGATTAAGATGTCTATTTAATTTTTGGTTAAATTTATTCTAATTATAAATTAAGATATTTTCACCATTACCACCCTTATTTGCTAGCTAATCTGCCTTTTTATTATCTTCCCAATATATATGTAGAATCTAAAAATCTTTAAATAGATCCAGGAGATTAAGTACTTCTCCCAATTTTGAATTTAAAATCCAATTTGGTGCCCCGCTTTTTCTAATGGCATTGAAGACAATATGTGAATCTCCTTCAATAATGAGTTTTGAGATACTGAGTTTTAAGCACATTTGTAGACTTTCTTGAAGGGCTTCTCGTTCAGTGAGATTGTTAGTGGTTGATCCTATAAATTTAGCCCTTTTCACTAACCAGTTGCTATAATCATTGTTAATGGTGCATCCTATTCCTACGGTACTAGGATTGCCTCTTAAGGCTCTATCAAAATTTAGTTTGGTCCAACCACTGGGTGGTGGAATCCATTTAAATTTTTCACTTGCTTCTTTATTCTTTTATATATATATATATATATATATATATATATATATATATATATATATATATATATATATATATATATATATATATATATATATATATATATATATATATATATATATATATATATATATATATATATATATATATATATATATATATATATATATATATATATATATATACATAAGTGGGGGATTAATTAGGTTTTTCCAATTCCTTTTCATTAGACCATCCCATTTTGAAAATGATCCTTCCACTTTCTGGGGTTTTCCTAAGGCGAAAGTTTAAGGTTTCACCAATACATGCCTCAATTTTATTAATAATCTCACTTGCAAACATAGCCTGATCATGAAATATTCTTCTTTTCATTTCCTTCCAAAATTTCCAAAAAAGGATAGATGGGAAAATATTCCATAGTTTACTATAGATACAATTACTACTATTAGCTGGCCAGGCCCTGACGAGATCATCCAACGATTCTAGCAAAGAGTCATCTAGCCCAACATTTATCTAAACCAATCCCAATAGAATTGTTTATATGGATATTTATATGAGACAAGATTAGAATTTTTACTTTCTTTCTTATATAGCACACATGTTGATGGTCCTTCAATGCCCATCTTCCCAAGTAAACAAAACGAATTCCAATAGAGATTAAGGGGGATATTCACTTCTTCCCACCTTTGGGATTAGGAAATTACTTTATATCAATTTTTAACATTATACCTACCATCTTTTGATGCTTTGATACTTCCCATATGAGTTTTTCATTTCTCTCTAATTGATTATTTTCCCAACTTATACTTCCATTATTATGCTTTTAAGTTTTATAATTGCTAATCTTATAGCCTTAGAGTTTGACTAATTTCTCTTTAAGGGTGGCTGGAATCCCCATGGTATCGACTATGGGGTGACCATCCCATGAATCCTCCCAAAAGAGAGCTTCATTACCATTACCAACATCACATGTGAGATATTTTCTAATAAGGGCTCTACTTTTTACTATAAAATTCCAATTTTTGGATCCTTGTCGAAGGATTGTCATTGTAAACAAGGAGTAGGGATTGGTTGTGTTAAGGTATTTTTTACACATAATTTTAGCCTATTTTTTATCTCTTTCAAGAAAAGTCACCATGACAGTTTAACCCCTAAAGCTTCATTTTGCAAACTTAAGTTTTTGATACCTAGGCCTCCTACTTCCTTTGGTTTACATAATCTTTCCCATTTTATAAGAGCTAGTTTTTGAATGCTCATCAGTGTCATTCCAAAGGAAGCTTCTAATTTTTTCTTCAACCTTCATATCGATACTTTTAGATAGAGGTAAGTAGGAAATGGGGTATGTCAAGAGGGCAGATAAAATTGCTTTGGTAAGCCATTTATCTTTCTAGCCTACTATCCTTTTATCCATCTTGTCAAGGATTTTGTGCCATCCTTTGTTAGTTTTACTACCTTTTTCTAACTCCATTCCCAAGTATTTATAGGGGAATGTGCCCCTTTTATATCCCATAATATTATAGATTTGGTTTTCTATTTTAGGTTTGGTGTTAATGAAGAATATTTATGATTTTATAGCATTCACTCTTTGATCTAAAGCTTCCATATATTTTTGAATCATCATCATGATGTTTAAGGCCAATTTTATTGTACTTTCTCCTAGTAAAATGTTATCATCTACATATTTTTGGTGGGTTATATTAGAGACATTTTCTATATAGTAAAACCCCTACTTTTTCCTTTAGCATGTGCTTTGGTAATTGTCCTACCGAAGGCTTCTACCATGATAATGTATAGGGAAGGAGATAGGGGATATTCTTGCCTTATACCTCTTGATTTGTCAAAGAAGCCTTCTATGGTCCCATTAATAAGAATGGAGATTTTACTTGTTCAAATAAATTGATAAATGAGATTAATCCATTGGTGAGAGAAGCCAAATGCTTCTAAGGTTTTGCATAAAAACTTCTAGTCAACCATATCATATGGCTTCTAAATATCTAGTTTCATGAACATGGTCACCATTTTATTTTTATTGACAAAGTCTAATGTTTATTGTATAATGAGTATCCCATATAGAATCAATCTTTCTCATACAAAACCAATTTGTTCTTCTAAAATAAGCTTAGGGAGAAATGTTTTCTTTCGGTTAGCTAGAATCTTAGATATGATTTTATAAATAGTTTGTAAAAAGCTATAGGTGTAAAATCTCTTGGGTTTTTAGGATCATATTTTTTAAGTATTAAAGTAAAAAAGGTAGTATGAATTTCTAATAGTAGTCAATCACGATTTCTTGATGCTTTAATGGCTTTCCAAAGATCAATTATGATAATATCCCAACACTTTTGGAAGAAGAAAGCCTAGAATCTGTATGAACCTAGAGAACTATCAAGGTTCATGTTGAATAACATAGATCTAACTTCTTCCAAAGACATAGGAGAAGTTAATGCTTTATTATATTCTATAGAGATTACTTTTGGAATAACTTCAAGCATTTTGTCTCCAGTTGTCATATTCAAACTCTTGAAATTGCTTAGTAAATTATTGAAATGATCTACAAAAATATTTGATATGTTATCAAGGTTCTCAGTGATAGATTCTAAAGAGTCTTTAATTTTAATAATATTTCTTTTAGATCTATTATATAAATTTCTATTGTGACATTTTTAGTTTTATTACAGTCTCCCTCTTCTAGCCATTTTTCTCCTGTTTCTTGTCCCCAAAAGACTTCTTCCTTTGCTAGGATGTTTTCCTGTCTAGTGAGGAATTCTTTTTCTAGTATGAAGTTCTCATTATTCATACCTTCTATAAGTACTTTTGTGTTTAATTTTTTAATCTTTCTTCAATGTTTAATTTTTCTTGAAACATATTTTTGAAATGTTCTTTATTCAACATAAATGTATTTGCTTTAATCTTTTTCATCTTAGAGTCAAGTATATATTTTGAAACCTTTAAAAATTGCATTGATTCCACCATTATCTAATGAGTTCGATAAAAATTATGTCTAGAAAATACATTTTTTCACATTTAAAGGGGTTTCTTTTAGGTTTAGAAGGCTCCATAAATTCAATCCTAACAAGATAGTGGTCCGATCCTGCTATAGGCAGGATTGGGACTTGAATATATAAGTCTAATCCACTTAGTTCTACTTTGAGAAAGAACTTGTCTAGTTTCTTAGCTATAAAGGAGAAGTCATTCCTTCTATTATTCCATATAAACTTTCCATTATTAATTGGAATATCAAAAGGGTTGTTATGGTCTATCCATTTTCTAAATTCCAAAGATGCTTGGGAAATTTGTTGGATGCATACAACTTTTTCATTTGTATCTATGATGGTATTAAAATATCCACTTATAAGAATGAGTTCATTTTTGTGATTATTAATAAATGGAATTATTTCTTCCCATAGCATTTTTTTATGTATGTTATATATTGGGCCATATATGTTTATTAGAATTAGTTGTAGGTTAGTCTTTATGCTTTTAATTCTACTTCTCATCCATGAATAATTTGATTTAAGTATATGTAGAGTTACTTTCCTAGGATTCCAAATCATTTCTAATCCCCTTGAGGCTCCTCTAGATTCATGTAATTTAATATTCTAGCTACCTTATTTATTTTTTAGCTTAAATCCTTCTTCATTATTTATTTGTATTTCTTGTAACATAATAATTTCAAATTTGAATAATTTTAAATTATGTTTTGATAATCATTTATTGCTAGGTGCATTCAAGCCCATAGCATTCCAGGTAGTTATCTTCATCCTAGCTTGGGAAGGTTCTTTCCCTTTCCTATATGAAGTAAATGATTCATCTTTTCTTTTTTCTTTTGCTTGCCCATCTTCTTATCTGAGTTCTTTAAGAGATTTCGTTCCTCTTTTAGCTTTTGATCTACCATATTTATGTTATTTATCCCTTCTTGATTCATCAAAATATGCAAATGTTATATGTTCTCTTGAGCACTTAAAGAAATTTTAAAATGAATTTCTTCATTCTTAATTTTTCCATCATTCACTAATTCTTTCATTATCTGTTATGCAAAACTTATCTAATTATCAATATATATTATCTTCTAAATTTGGTGACTTCTATGTACTACTCAAATCAATACCATCTACTTGCACTATTGTTGTTCTAGATTCGATTGTTTGTAGACCTTTATTTCTTTTATCTTCCTCCTCAATGCTTAACATAGACCTCTTCTCAAAACTTCAAAGGTGTAACTATCTCCACATATTTTTAGAACTCAGCCTATTAAATAATATTTCTGTGATTCACTACTTTTATCAATATTGTCAAAGTAAAAAAAACTTGGATCGATTCCTCATTTCATATTTCCAAATCCTCTTTCTCTGCCTCATCTAAAATTACCATTTCCATATCATCATTCCTTGATAAATCCTTATTCAAGAAGACCTAAAAATCTTCTCTAAAAATTCCTTTTATCTTACTCTAATCCTTCTCCCTTGCATTTTCCTCCCTCATTTTATAAAAAGTACATTCTTTTATTGTGGTTGGTGTCTACCAAAATTTGGTGCATCTTTTTAATTCCTCTTTTTTGGAATCTATGCTCTCCTTCACTAGCTTTCCCATCTTTTGCATTAGAATCTCCATTATTTCATTTATGCATTTAACATTTCTTTGCTTTGGAGTATCATCAAAGAAAATTATTTTGTTTTATATTTCCTCAAGAGTCTTATTTCTATCCATCAAGAGCTTTTTGTCCTAAGATCTTGAGTCCTTTTCTAATAAATTTTCTTTCCATATTATTACTCTTATGTTCTTAGCTTTCTATGTTTTGTTCTATTTTTTGTTTAGTTTTCTATTTCTGTTAACTATCCTTGCCATATTATATTATATAATTCGTTCTATCCTACTATTGATTACTTTGGAGTTTTGATCTTCACAGATAAGATCTAGATTCATCTATAGATGATTGTCTTTACACTTGAGTGATTTCTTTATTATTATTAGGATTTAAAACCTTTTCCTTTTCTTTTCTTTGAGAATATTTTTCTTTTTAATCTCGAATTCTTTCTATTTCTCTCTTTTGATCTTCCTTGGAGATATATATGATACTTTTTACTAATCCCCGTAGTTATTGTTGTGGTTTTTGTTTCTTCTAATCTGATTTCTCCATCTCCCATTTTTGCAACTACTTTTTTCATTGTAACCTTACTTGGCATAGGATCTATCACATTCATAGTCTTTCCCTACATTTCTTTTTTATTTCTAATGTAAATGATATGGAAGTTATTTTTAAGATTGGATTTAGGTTGAATTTTTTTCATTATTTAATCTGACTATTTCTGAGATTTTGCCTTCATGCTTCAATTTTTAGACAGATTTATTTGAAATTAACTTAATAGAGTTGAAGTCCTAATTTTTAATTTCAATGTTGATTAAAAATTTAACATTATTGTAATATTTATAAGAGGCATCTATTCCTATGAAATTCCCACTTAAAAATCCAATTTTCCTAAAAATCTCTCCACGCATAAGTTCACAAGGAAGTGATTGAATGGAGATCCAAGTTGGTATAAGGAAGTTTAATTGTTCTTCCTTACAATCTGGAATCCATTCAAAAAATTTAATAGAATATCCTTTAAAATAAAAATCAGAGAAAAAGAGAAAATCTTTTTTAACACATTCATTACTACAATGTATATATAACAATCTATCTAAATGGTGAGATATACTTCCTAATTTTTGCATAAATCCTTTAACCACTTAATGCCAACATTCTTACATTCCTACTAGTGACCTTTGCTATCTTGATTGTATTCCTAAGATTTGTTCTTAAAGTTTATTATTCAAGGGTTGATGAGTCATGGGTTGATTGGGGGGGTGAGTAGGAGACATGATGCTACAAATCCTAGAATGGGGGTGGGGGGGTGGGATATGAATTTGAAGGTTTATAGGGGAGTAAAAGAACTAACCTATGTCAACCTTTTAGAAAAGAAAAGGATAATAAATGTATAACTGTTCACCTTCAATGACATAAAATTGGTATTATTATCTAGAATTTGAAAATGAAATAAAGTAGTGAAATGTTACAAATGGATGAAGTTTAGGATTATAATTTTTATGAATTATTTGGAGTAAGATTTTATATATTTTCCTACTTTTAAAGATAACTTTTTAGTTGCTAAAAAATGCTAGAAATTAGAAGTATAGTTTCCACCACAAAATGACATGGAAACAAACTTATTTCCCTTTGATCTTAGACTATTTATAGATAGAATATCTAGGTAGAACAATCAAAAATAAAAATTGCCTTTAGACCTATATTTTATATTTTATAACAATTCAAATTTTAACTTATTCAAATCAATAGTTTTGATCTTCCACCACATTTTTCAAAATAGATATTTCCAACCAGAAGAAAAGTTATAGATTCTAGTAGAGGACTCTCTCCTCTAGAATGTCATATAATTTTAAAATTTTTTTGATATCATTTAATATTTTTTTCTTTCTCAAAATCAACATCTTCTTGAAGGTTAAAATAAGCACTTGTAGAATTTTTTTTAATTACAATATCCTATAAGTTAGAATTCTTTAGAATAACTAAGAGGGGGCTGAATTAGTTATTCAAGGTCAAATAATGTCCAATTCAAACTTTTAATGAAACTATAGTAGGCCCATGCATTCTACTATTCATCCAAGTTTAATCCTTTATCTTAGCAAGCTGACATAAATCAACATGGAGTAGTGAAACGTAAAGAATCAACAATTAACACAAGGATTTATGTGGAAAACCAATTTGGAAAAACCACTAGTAACATGCTACCTTCTTTTCTCACCCTTCTGAAATGATACCCTGTTAAAGGCCTGCCCTGTTAAAGTCTACAACACACTATTAAATGCAACCCTATTAAAGGATTTACATAAGGCTATTAAGCCCACCCAAATGCATGGTACTTTCAATCACCTTCTCAAAGGTCTCTCCACCTAGCTATTAAGATAACCTAACAATGTAAGATTTCAATGTCTAATACAATGGTAAGAAAGCATTAGAAAGATTTTGACCTGATACAAATTGCAACTCAAACCTTGTAGATTTCAAGTCACTCTTCAATTCCTCTTCCTAGCTTGGTTATCCTTCCCTATAGTTTAGATACCTTGTTTACCCTTCAAAGTCTATCTCCTTGAGTTTATCAACTCATCATGCCAATGCTCACTATGGCCACTTGATCAACTCAGAGTTGTAATTCTCTGTTCCTCCGCACCGTGTCTTTTCTCTTGACACTTTACACTTGCCTTTACCTGACTTCTTCACTCGCGATCACTTCTTGATTTTTCACCTACTGCTCCTTATAAAGAAGTTTTTTTTCTTCATTTCCCACTTAATTCTTCCCTCTCATCAACTTGAATTGACTTCAGAAAATGATATTGTTTAGCCCTCCAAATAGTTTCTTCTGGAAACATTAATGTAAATCCATTGTGTATTTTCCTGTAATTAGTTGGTATAAAACTCTGTGCCACCAACTCGTCACCCTTATCATCCTACTAGATTGCAAAAATCAATATAATAGACTTATCATTATTAGATTGGTGAATATTTTGACTTTTCATATAATGCAGCAACTTGGCATCATTGGATTACTGATGCTCAAACCTTACTATGGTTACTCAGCTCAAACTATATTTTACTGGTGCTAGGCACCTAAAGTAATTTGCTCAGCACCTAAAGAATTTCTAGATCACTCGACACTCAAAGGATTTCTTGGAACCTACTAAAATATGAACTTTCTCGGCTCCAACTAAGAATTTGGTTGGCTTCAACTAGCTTGCTTGGCACCCACATATGGACTTTGTTAGGCTTTACAAATTGACTTAGCTAAATCTTACATTTTTTATGTATCTAAGTGTATCTAGCCTTTTTGTGATCAATACATTATTTTATCAATGTCTTAACTAATCCTTATGCTTCAATACAACATCATAACTTCAACCTTTCTCTAGGTGCTCTAGTTAAATCTTATTGGTTAACTCCTTCTTGTTAATTAGATAAGTGATAGTGTTTGGATCACTTAAGCAATTTTCATTCCAACAAGTAGCAAGTTTGACATCAATGACAAAACAATGATTGAAAGCATTCTCCATAATTCAATGATCTTCAATTATTTCCAACACTATATTTAATTAAAATAGTATGAAATCTATATGAGAATATTCATGACTTTGAGCTCTATAAAATGGTGTTTATATGTTATTAAAAAAATATAATTAAAAAGTAAGAGTTATTGAAATGTCAATTTTTTGAAATAATTTTATTTCTTTAGTAATTGCATAGTAACTAGTGTAAAACATGTATTTAATAGACATTTCTAATTGGAAAAACATGAGACCATATATAACTTAGAATAAATTTATCAAGATCATGTGTTTGAACAAAATTGATTTTTAGATAGAAATAGTCAAATTCAATTGTTCCAATAAGGAAGCTTGAAAGGTGAAAAAACTTTGTACTTTTACCTAGCGGATTTCAGGACGAAATTTTTCACTTTTTTGAAGATTTTCTCCACACAAATATAGGGATCTCACAATGGGTTCATCTAGAACTCTTATTTGCTAGGAATATAGAGGTAGTCTATTTTGGCTTGCATATTTAGTTTGGTCTAAGAAAAAGATATCTTTGTCTAAGCTTTCCATAGAAAAAATGATATTCGAGTGAAGCCTTGCCTTATCTAATAGAGGTGTTACCTAATTTTGGGAAATCATCTTTTTTTTTAGAAAAAAAATACTGAAGAATATGAACCACTGAGAACTAGAGTGTGTTGCCTTGATTTGTTTCCATTTTAGATCTCTCTCTATTATTCTTATTAAATTTTTCCATTGGTTGAAACCCTAACATTTTGATTGATTTTTCTGATATCTTTTGAATGGGAGTGCGAGACTTTTATTACTAATTTTCTAATTGTGATTCACATGCAATGCAATATTATGTTCAAAATCAACGTGCTTAGTTAGGGCCTCAAATAAATTCAACATTTTTAACACAAACCTTAAATCTATAGAATGAGAAGAAGGATCAATGTAATGACTCTAAAACTTCTCTATTTCTCTACAAGGTCCTTGTGATGGATTTCGTGGCTTATGCCCTAGATGATTATGGAGTACCTGTGAACTATGTTTTGGACTATTTAGCACACTTGTTGATTTCTTCATAGGCCGTTCATGTATGCTTTGTTGTTTATTATTGTTTTCTAATATAATGCAAAAGCCCACTTTGACTTTCATTTTTTTATTTTTAATATGAAAACCAATTTGATATAAAAATAATTGTTACACATAATATATAGAAAATTAAAAGTGAATGGAAGACTTTTACAGTGAAAACTATATTAAAAGTTCCTGCTTTTTAAATTCGCAACAGTGAATGTAGCACAATATGAATCCATTGAACTCAGAAACTAACATAAAAAAGGGCATTGAATCTTCACCACATCAAAAATTGTAAATCATCAAATGAAATATCAAATAACCTGCTAATTTATTAATGAAAATGATAATTCACATAACATGCTAATTCATTAATGCAAATGATAATCAAAGAAATTTGCATGGAAAAGAGTTCACCTACCTCACCATTGATAAAAGCCTAAGTAGTTTTCTCTGATACAACCTTCTAGACATGAGTGAAATTACTAAAAAAGGGTTGAAATAGTTTTTTGGACAGTTACCAATTAGGTTATTTTAGGGTTTGAGATAGCTTTATGCACAATGATTTTTCTTAGGGTTTATTAAGGAGCCCTAGAAATCGATGATTTAATCTCTAATAAAATAACGGGAAACATTTTTGTGTTGTAGAAGTAGATTAGGTTATAGAATTCAATTCATATCCTCCATTTCCTCAAAATTCATTCAACCTTTGTTTCACAAAAGAGAATCTATGATGGTTTGTATGTACAAAAAAAAGGTCAATGAAATTGGTAAGCATGTCTCTACTAGACAAGTTTTCAATGCGTATTCACTACATTTTCAACTTCTATGGTTTTGGCTTTTTGGGCAATGGATCTAATATTTTCATTGATTTCACATTAAGATTGACTGAAAATTTTTCATTCTTTTTTTTTTAAAATCAGTAAATGGCCAAAGCCTAGATTAATTATTATTTTTTGTAAATAATTATTATTATGTGTTAAGAAAAGGTAGATTTGAACCCAAGACCTCCCACATGAGAGACTCACAAGTTATTGTTGCATTGTAGGCTTTTGCTGAAATTTTTTCCATTCTTTATAAAAGTTCAACTTAATTAAAAATTATAGGAATTATGATAATTTAATTCATAATAAAATTAATATTATTTATTCATTTATGATGTAAATAATTCAAGTATTATTTTTATTATTAAATTAGATAATTGATATTTTTCTAATAGAATATAAGATGAAATAATTAATAAAATACTAGGGTATAATATATAATACAATGATATATACAAAGTATTATATATCATATATAAATAATTAACATAATAATACATTAAATTCAAAATTAAGATAGAATACATATAGAATTAAAAAAATTATCAATTAAATTTATTATAATTTATAAACAACAATTATTTAAATTATTATGATGTAAATAATTGAAGTATTATTTTTATTATTAAATTACTTAATTGATATTTTTATAATAGAATATAAGATAAAGTAAATAATAAAATATTAGGGTATAATATATAATACTTTAGTGCCTACCCCTAGTTTACATTTTTGCTATCATTGCTAAACTCTTTTAAGCTAGTTTTATATTTGATGATTAGTAGCATTGTTTAGATATTATTAGATATTGTTTCAGATTTAATTGATATATGATGAGATTACTCGGTACTCTATACTTCATGTATGTATGATGATTATTATAGTATTTTTTAGTTATTGATGATGATTAGTTAGATGGATTATCATATGTGTTTTCTTATATATACTTACCCCATACTGCATGTGTATGGTGTGTGTGTATGTTTTCTTTATGTATGGCATTTCTGATGGGGTTGAGGGAGGGAGTCATAGTCACCTGCTAGTCAAGATCTACATGATGCACCACTTCATGCCATTAACTATTTAGCTTAGAATATTGTGTTTATACATGTGTGGTTTTTATCCAAGTTGTAGGTACCATGTATCGACTTTCTTGAATTGCTAGGATGAGAATACCCTATCGCATTATCTCAATGGTAACATAGGCGAGATAAATTCTTAAGTCCAAATCTTAAACCTTTAAGTCATTTGTCCTAGAAAATTAGGATGAGTAGCTGAGTTGATTACCTTTTGAATGCATTGAATGATGCTAATTCATGACTATAACCCTTTAGTTTGATCTTTTATGTGTTTTTCTATGATGGGTTTTTGTATTTTATTTTATGAGTCTTTGGTGAATTTTCCATTAATTAAGTCTAATTAAAAGATTAAATTAATGATTTAATTTAATAAAAAATTCATATGGTATTTTTAACATTTAATTATATATATTTAATTAGGAAATTAATTAAAATAAAAGAATTAAAGTTAAAGATGAAAGTTATAAGTTTAATGTTAGAACATGAAAATACTTATTTTAATAATAATATATTTAGAGTTCATTTAAAAATAAATCCTAAATAACATTATTATTTAAGTTAACAAATATATTATCCATTAAATGTTTGAAAACAAATTAAGTGGTTAAAATGATATTTATTTATTAATTTTTTTAAGATTACGTGATGTGTGCATGAGATTAAAATTTAATAAATTATTTTAAAAAGAGAAATCAAGTGAAAATTAAATAAAGTAATTTAATAATTCAATAAATGTGCATGGAAAAGCAAGAGAAAAGATAAAGAAAACTTAGTAAAGAGTTGAAGTCTAATGAGCAATGAGTTCTCTCGAGTGAACACACAATTAGTAGCCCAATTTTAGGAGAGAACTCTATATCATAATTTGAGGGTTCATTTTTGAAGCATTGGGAATTTGGGAAGAGGAAGGAATTTTGGAAGAGAGAAGGTTCTGAGAGGAGGAATTTTCCTACAATCTTCTTGGGCATAGTGATTAGCATCAAAGTTTAGGTAGAGGCTTGTAATTATTCTCTCAATTTATTACACTCTTTTTTCCTGTCTTCATCATGCCTGTTGAATGGCTATCTGAATATTTCTTGTGACAGGTGCTTTCAATTCTATGAATTTCTAGTATGCATGTTAATTCCTCTATATAAGTAGAGATTCAAACATTTTAGAAAACCTTGTCTTGTAATTTTTACAAACTAGATATTAAACTAGGGAGTGTTTTGAAATTAAAAAGGAAATAAAAAGAGAAAATTCGACTTGTTGTTTGAATTTTCTCTATCAGATTAATGTTGAAACCTATTATAAAAAAATATTTTTAAGAAAAAGGGGTTTGTTTTATATAAATTTTACATATTCATGCTATCTTAAAAAATAAATTAATTTATTAAAAAGGTTTTTAACAAAAATGTTATTTATTAAAAAAAAATTAAAAATACAAATGCAAAGGTGGAGGGGGTTTTACCCCACCTCCCCTTGCTTTTAATAAATGCGACCATTGCCACTATCACAGGAACTGTGGTAGCAATAGTAATTTGTACTATTGCGACCATAGGCCCTGCGACAGTCACAGTGTGTCGAGACTCATTTTAAAAGCTAGCAGGCTAAATAATATGCTTGACTATTATTATTTTTAATTTTATTTTTACTAAAATTAATTTCATTAAAATTTTTAATTAATATTTATTATTAATGTTAAATATTATTTTTAATTAATAAAATGTATTAACAATTTTTAATTTTAATAGTTAACTAAATGTTAATTACATAGCTATTTTGTTTATATTCATTAATTAGTTTAATTAAATTAAAATTGATTATTCTATTTAATAATGGAACTAATGTGATAATCTTGTAGATTTATTTAATTATTAATAATTCTAATTTTGATGAAATTACCAATTATTTTATTTAAAATTAATCAAAAGTATTTTAATACTATGATTAAATGAATGATTACCTTAGAATAGTTTAACGAAAATGATGTAAAATATAATGGGCATAATTCTATATTCTATTTGAATAAATAAAGGGGTTAACTTGTGGGTAAACTGAGAATCTTTTTTACTTGAAACATATACTAAAATGAAAATTTAAACCTTACATATAATTCAACAGTATATTTTAAAATTAAAACAAACTATGAAACCTACACTTTGTATTGATATGTTGTCTATGTTTTAGGTTTGAGTTGACTAGAGTATTGGCCTATTTTAGGAGGTCTACCAAAGGTTTGGGAGTTTTGTGAGTGTTGTATTATGCTAACTCAATCTTGATTATTTTCACTTAACAATGGTAATATGTTGGTATGCTCTATGATGAGTGTGATTATATTATAGGTTATTGTTTTTATTGTCTATGTGGGATAGCAAGACTTATGCTATGAGATATTTGACTTAACCATTTTGAGTCTTTGATCAATAATTTGTGATACTTTTTGGTTTCTTGTAGATAACTAATGGGTATTGTGATTTATCTTTTGATGCTTTTCAGTCACTTGTATAGGGTTAAGGATATTTTAATATGATTCTTTGATTTGTGATTGCATGGGCTTTAGGTAGGCTATCTATATGTAATGTCAAGAAGTGGCTTGCCATGGAGGTTGGGATGGTAAGTGGCTGCCAGGGTAACCCATCATAAGTTGTTTAATAAGTGAAAACACTACACTAAATGAGAGTAAAATGAACTTAATAAGATTCTTTGTATGTTATTGCCAATGCCTCCAATGGTAGTATAGACTAGGATGGAAGTAGAGAGAATGCTTGGTTGTGACCTTGCATCATTAGTATGCCTTGTTAGTACAAGAGGATACTAGAGCTACGTAGGGATCACTAGGGGTTGGGGTCCTAAGATACTACCAGGTAACTCTACCATGATTTATGTGATGACACTTTCCCACTTACATAATAGGTTTCCTATATGTCTCTATGTGCCCATAGGATTAGATGTTGATTTATCTTTGAACCTTTGAGTTAGATTATTTTTAAGATTTCTTGGACTTAGAGAGTACTTTTGATATTTGGATTGTTATCTTGTTTGGGACTTGAGACTATCTCCTTAGCATGGTGGAAGTGAGCCTTTCTAGGTTACCATACAGTCAAGTGGTAGTGCTTTTTACTCTTACCATCAAGATCTATTCATTGCTACTGTGGCTAGAGTTTCCATGTATGTATTTCCTTTCATTCTATGTTTGTATCATTATGATGGATAATTATATCTTACGGATGTTTATATATTTTATGATGGATGGTTTCATTTATGGTATTGTACTTTGTATTATGGATATGAGGAGGATGATTTAATTCTATTTTTACAAATGTATATTCTTTTAGCCTAATTGAGCATTCCGAATTTTATTATCAACTGACATTTGGAACAAATCTATATTATTTAAATGGACATTGGACTTTTAATTATTCTTTCATATAGATGTGGTATTTATTAGACTTAATATTAATTAAATTAAATGTGATTCAATGTCTTGTGATCCTTAAGGAATATAGCTTGTTATCTATGATTATAGATGATTATATGCTATTGGTTCCACTACTTTATATTTGATGTATATGATATTCTTTCTTGTTAAAAAAATTGTTTGGAAAACTTAGTAAAAGCTTTAGGTTAATCCTTTTCAATCCCTTGGCAGGGTGTTACACCTAGTATTAAAGCCCAAGTTTCTACATTGGGAGCTCTAGGTATAATGGAATGCCACTAGTTGTTAACTAGTTTAACAAAAATCAAAACTTAAAATTGTTATGTAAATCTATTTCAAACTGAAACTTGAACTAGTTGAACTGAAACAAAACTTAAACTTGTACTTGTGTATTTTCATACTTGAACACTTAAACTTCAAAACTAAATTATAGGTAAACCTCAAAATAGGCAAAATTGAAAATTGTAACTTATTCTGGTTTCAAACATGTGTCTTTTATGTATGCCTTATAGTAGTACATTTTATGATTGTTATAGTATCTTGTATCTTGGATATTATTATAGGATGATATCTAGGATGAGATCTTCTATTATTGGTCATAGCCTTGGTTGTGGTAGAGGCCGTAGACGAGGCAGAGCCATTAGTATACATTAGTCTATCCACTAAGGCCCCATTCATGAAGAGAACCATAAAGAGAAGAATGTTGATTCTAAGGAGTTTGACCTTAGGAAAATGATGAAAACCATCATTGATCACCTACCTCCTTTTTAGGATCAAGATGAAGCACAACATGGAGGACATGAGCATAGACCTAGATCTAGGAGCCCTCAAAGGGATTGTAGATCCATAGTAACTGCTTAGACAAAAGACCTTCTAAGATCCATGGTCAAGACTTTTAATGGGTATGGTTCAGGATATGTGGCCGAGTAGTGGCTTATTGCTCTTGATATGGTTTTTTCTATTCAAGACTTTGATAGTAATGTCAAAGTGAGGTTTTCTATTACCAACCTAGAAAAATTTGGAGCCACTTGGTGGACTATTGAAGAGAAGAAGCTGGGCATAAACATGAACAGTGTCACATGGGAGGTTTTTTGGAAAAATTCTATGAGTGATTCCTACCAGAGGAATGGAATCAGCATAGAGAAAATGAGTTCCACAACCTAAGATAGTTCACTATGACTATAGTAGAGTCTAAGCACAAGTTCCATGAGCTTAGGCCCTTCTCAAGAATTAGTGATAACCCAACACCTTTGGCACAACATTTCATCAAAGGCTTGAACAACTATCTAGTTGAAGGTGTTAAGGTGTTTGAGCCTAAAACCCTAAAGGATGTGGTACATCAAGTCATCCTTGTACAGAAGAGTGTCAACCTAGGACATGGGGGTCTTGTGGGAGCACTACAACATCCAGACCTCAGGGCAACCACAACTTAGGTGGGAATAAGAAGCCTCCTTTTCCTAAGGGGAATTAGACCCAATAGGAACCTCAATAGTCATAGCAGAAAAAGGGATGATACCCTCAAGCACAAAGTGGTGGTGGTAGTTCTAACTCTAACAACAATCTTAATGCATAATGCAATAGGCCAAACTTACACTCAACCTGCACAGAGAAACCAATCTTTTGCTAGTAGGGGTAGCCACCTGCAATCAAGTCAACTTCCTATAGGATAGGGATCTAGTAGAGGCACAAGATGTTATTCTTGTGGGAAGATTGGAAACATTGCAGCCCACTATCCACAACATGCATCTCAATGTTTACGTCCTAGGCTAGCAACATCTGAGCCCATAGTCAAATATGCAGGAAGAGCTCATAGGGTATTTGTAGTTGTAGATCACCACCAAGATATGTGAGGTACACCTCTCTCTGTATTGTTTGACTCAGGTGACATAGATTCTTTTATATCACCATCACTAGTTGCTAAGTGTAAGATGGAAGCAGTTAAGCAAGATGTGGGTTGTGTAATGAAATTCAAGTGTGAAAATAGCTTCCTACACTAATCTCTTAAGAGAAGTATGGTACAAATCCTATTAAAATATTTTATATTTACAGATTCAATATCTTGTAAACAACAATATTTCAGCCAACCAAGCATAGAGAAAATAGATAGAGAAAGAAAAAACATAACACAAGGAATTTTTGTTGGGGAAAAACCTTTCGGTAAAACAACCCCACCCCTCCAAAACCTGCACAATGTATTATCTTCAACACAAGGTTACAATACACTTGCAATGCAAGTTCAACAGTGACAACATAAGACTCTAGTAGCAACTCATAGTACCAACAATACACTATGTCGCATCATTTCTCTTCACATCCCTAAAAATGCTTATAGCATGCGCTTCACTTTAGGACTAGTCCCAAAGGTAACCGTATTAGGGTTTTACCATTCTTCGAGAAAATAGGAATCCCAAACCCCACTATTTGGGTAGAGTGTACAGTAATCAAATTTATCAGTTGCCAAATGTCTTCACCTATCATTGAATCTTCCTGACATAGCTCTTATATGTCATAGGAATTCATCATAACCATTTTAGCAATGATCTCCTTATACACAATTAAAGATGCCAACACATCAACATTATTTGCAAGAAATACATTTTACAAAAAAAAAATAAGAATAGGAAATATCCAAGGTTGAGACACCGTATTCCTAACAGGTTGGCAAGTGGAACTAGTCTCAGGTGCTAAGGTTTCCACAAATTTCATAGTTCAAAAGTGTGAGCTAATCGTAGGAGGGTTTGTGACATCTATTGACCATTGGGTTATTCCTCTTGGCTCGTATAATTTGGTCTTAGGCATGGATTATCTAGGCTCTCAATAGGAGGTCATTTGGTCCCATTTGTGATACTCAAAAGACCATTTTTTTCTTTTTCCTTTTTCAAATAACAAAAAAATTTATTAAAATATATGTCCAGATGAACATAGTATTCACATGAACATATATGATTGTTTGAACATGTATTCACGCGAACATTTTTTTTTAAAATTATGTATAAAATTGTCATTGTATGTTCACACAAACATGAAAATTATGTTTGTGTGAACATATAATTAAATAATGTTCATGGAAAAATAATTTTAATGTTTGTAGGAATATATAGAGTTCATGCAAAAAATCTTAATTCAATTTTTTTAAGCATTCCACCCACTATTGTGGTATCACACATATAGATGCCCTGATAAGCTTTCCTCTTTCTACCATGCCAAGAGAGTGACATATGCTCAAGAGGATAATTTTACTGGTAAGGAACCTAGAATGGATCACATAGAATCAAAGAAAGGTGAGAAACTCATGTATAGAAGGGTATTGATCAAGCAACCTGCTCAAGATGAACCTAAGCATAGGAGAACTTTGAGGATTAGATGCAAGATTATCGAGAAGATATGAAAGATAGTAGTGGGCTCTAGCTCTACTGAAAACATAATATTAGATGAAGTAGTCAATAAGCTCAAAATATATCCCTTGTCAATCCATATAAGGTAACTTGGCTCAACAAGGGTCAAAGTATACTAGTGAATGAACAAGCTTGTCTTGAGCTCTACATAGTGGGGTACAAACATAGGAATTTATGTGACATATTTCCCATGGATGCTTTCCATCTATTGTTAGGGAGAATTTAGTAGTTTGATAGAGAGGAAATGTATGATGCAAAGGAAAATTACATAACATTTAAGAAGGGAGACATAACTTTTAAAATTTAATCTCTATTGGAAGGAGATGAAGCAAAGTCCAAGTTTCCTAGTGTGTTTGTAAGTAGTGAAAAATATTTTGTTAAGGATCTAAAGGATGATGAGAGCCATAGTTATGTAGTTGTACTAAAGTCCAGAGAAGAGGAAAAGATAGTCAAAGAGTCACTGTCAGTTGACATACAAGCATTGGTTGGAATGTCAAAAGATATTGTAAGTGATGGAATTATTGTCACCTTACCTCCTCTAAGAGTGATAGGCAAAAAAATTAATTTTATTCTCACTTGATTTTTTCAAAACAAGGTAGCATATAAGCTCATTCTAGACCAAAACTTGGAATTAGCAACACAAGTGCAAGAACTCTTGGATCAAGGCTTGATCAAGACAAGTAAAAGCCCATGTGCAGTCGCTATGGTACTAGCATTTTAAAAAGAAGGAAAGTGGAAACCATGAACAAATTAAAGGACTATAAATAGGACCACAATTAGGTATAGGTTTCCCAGACCTAGCATTGATGATCTCATGGATGGTCTTTGAAGGGAAATGTACTTCACAAAGTTGGATTTGAAAAGTGGATATCGACAAATAGGGATTAAGGAGGTGGATGATTAGAAAACAAAATTCAAGAAAATAGATGGGTTGTGTGAGTGGCTTGTGATTCCATTTGGCCTATCAAATGATCCTAGCACATTCATAATGCAAATGTGTAAGAATTTGGTATAGCTTTGATACCATGTAAGAATTATCCTTAGTGCAAAATTACCCAAGATCAAGGAACTCAAGAAGAAGCACAAGAATAGACCAAAAGAAAGTGATCAGAGTAGAAATATCCAAAATTGATTTATTGTCATTCAATGTTATGTCATGTTATATGTATACACACACTAAGAGTGCCTAAATATAAAGGCCTCTAGAATGCCTTGGGGTCAACACATGAATAAGTCTTACAACCAAGAACATGTCCACCAAGAGTGGATTATCCTCCGTTAAGCATAGGAGTAAGTGCAATGAAGAGAGGATAAGCCTACAAAGGTGTAGCACATAAAACTATGTTGTAGACACCACGTGCTTAATTAAGAGTACAAATAATTGTGTTGTCAACATGACAACTCAGTAAATTATGCAAACTCTAGTGTTGTAGACAACATGTGTTGAATTAGAGTTGCTTATTCTAGTGTTGGCAACATGACAACTCATAAGAATATGAAAGTTCCTAGGTGTGTAACTAAGAAATAATAAAATAATGCATTGACCTAAGTAAATTTAAGTAATGTGTACTAAGAAAATACTTATTTACACCAACACCCCCCTTAAGTGCAACTTAGGGGAATTCACTTAAGCTTATGAAATCTAGGATGAAGTGCAAGATGGGTCCTGGCTACTAGGCCATGTTAGGTACCCATGTACAACATGCAATGCAATCTTTCTTAAAGTGAAGAAAGAAGGAAAACCTCATGGGAAAAAGCCTCCCCCAAAAAGAGAGATGAAAAAAAAATGGATGGAGTAATCAAGACCCCCCCCATTATGACCATCCATCAAGTATATACAAAAGAGAAGTAAAAGGACAAAACCCCATAAGAGGAAAAATTCCCTTAATAAAAGAGAAGAAGAAGGAGACAAGGTAGTTCCCCCCTCCCCGTCGAAATGTGGAGCATTGATCAGTGAGTGTTGTTCTAATGTAGAAGCTAATGCATGACTGCTAAATAATGTTCCTCCCCTTTGAAAGAAACAATGATAGAGGTATAGGTGAGATTCTTACCCTATATGTAGAAAGAATTGCAAAGATGAATGGTGTCTCTGAAACCTACTCAACTATCCCTTTGTCAATGCTAATAGTCATCCCTTCAAATATTACTAAAAAGAACAAGTGCAATTCTAGCAAGGGTGCATGTAGAACATGTAAGAATAAACTATATCCTCAAATGACAAAGAGACATCCTAAAACTTTTGTACATAAGGATCCACAATCATATCAAACTATAAAGACTGATCATGTAGAGAATGAAAAGGAGGGATGGAGTCAGCCCTCATGACAACTGAATAAGATTTTTCTTCATCAAAGAGAATATGTAAATCATCAAAGATGTCTCCCAAATATGCTATGTGTGACTCCACAAATAAACCTAAAATATATGTGAAGAAGTCATCTACTAATGCTAGAATTAGAAGACAATGTGTATCCTATTGGGTTGAACCTATCAGTATGGAAATGGATGAATTATTTTCCTCAACAAAGAGAAGATGAATATCACCGATGATGTCTCCCACATCTTCAATGTGAGAATCCATGAATAGCCTTGTAATTTCAAGAAGGAAGTCATCCCACGAAGCTAAACTAGGAAGACATAGTGTTTCCTGCTACACTAAATCAAAGGCATCTGTCGCTAGAACTAGATCAATAGTAGCAACAAGAGCATCGGGAGGTGTGATCTCATTAGAAGAGGATGCAACTACAGATGGAGGTAAAATATCATTTGGGAATGGAGGAATGTGTGGATCTCCATACATTTCTAAAAGATAGATCCATAAATCATATAAATTAGTTGTCTTCATGTCATCAAGTGAATCCATAACCTACATATGCATATGTAGAAAGAAGGCATGGCAAATAATGGAACCTGTGTCACCATTGTATGAAATTACTTTCACATATGGCAATGCATTATGCTTTTAAAGAAAGTCAAAACCAATTAACTCCATTTATTATAGTTTTATGTTGTCAAGGTAATTAAATCTTCCTCATCCATGATGTAATAATCAATGTATCTCCCCAAAATGCCAAAAAATCAATCAACCTACCCCCTCTCAATGTATGATTTGGGCACTTTATAGGTAGTGCATGTACAATAGACCACTTGTCAAATGTACAAGGTTGACTTCTAATTTTGTTGTTTACAACTACCTTTGAGGCTCAAATCTATCATTAAGCACTATAGCTCAGATGTACAACAATTTTGAAAAGTAATCAAAGTAATACAATGCAAAAAAGGTCCTAAGTATGAAAGTAATTTTTTTTTTCTACGTAATCTAATAATCTAATTTTAGATGTAGAAAGTAGACAAAAAATTAAGCACTTTCAAAAAAAATGGGATCTAAAAATGTGTACAGATGAGCCCATACTAATCATTTAAGGTTGCAAGAATTTGGATATCCAACTTGTAGAAACATTTAGGAACAGAGAGCTCAAACATCTTGCACCAAGGTGTAGATCAAAAAATTCTACCCCGAAACAAAATAACTTGCTCACAACAAGAAGTCTGTATGAGGGAGATATCATTATTTGAAAATCACATCTGTAATTATTTTTCCTGAATCGCTACTGTCACGCCTCCAAAACTGAAATGACTCTACATCAGATGTTTGATTTTGGTGAAACAAAAATCGATATGGTATTTTTTTGACCTTTTGAATCTAATGCAAATATCTAATTCACACCAGTAAGCTCTAATCTCGTCCTACAAAAAATCTCTCTTCTACAGGAATGAGCCCTGATAAAAATTTGTGCAAAATACATAGATCCAAAAAATAATGTAGAGAAATTGTAGAGTTTGAAATATTAAAATATATAGATCTGACAATTAAATTCAAAGATCTAAAATGATCATTCTAAATTCTACAAATCATTCATTTGGGTGCCAATTTGCAAAAAAAGTTTCCTCAAATTTGACCATAGCCTATCATAATTAAAACTGAAGTCAAATTTCACCAAATTGATGCTCTAGATGCAATGGTGATGTCCACTTTGTCTCTAGATGCTCCCAATATCTATACTCTAGATTTGGGTTGAGGTGTCCTTAGAGAGGTGAAGCAAGAAAATGTTCTTGAAAGGCTATGTGAAGAGAACCTCCCCCAACTTTGATACCATTTAAGAATTTTGTCTAGCTTCGATGCCATGTAAGAATTTTCTTTAGGGAAAAATAACCCAAGATCAAGGAATTGAAGCACAAGCACAAGAATAGACCAAAAGAGTATGATCAGAATAACAATATCCAAAATTGATTTATTGTTATTCAATGTTTCATCATGTTAGATATATACACACTAGGAGTGCCTGAATATAAAGGTCTCTGGAATGCTTCTAGAATTCCTAGGAGCCAACACACTAATAAGTCTTACAACCAAGAACATATCCACCAAAAGTGAATTATCCTCCATTAAGCATAGGAGTAAGTGCAATGATGAGAGGATAAGGCTACAAAGGTGTGGCATGTAAAATTATGTTGTAGACACCACATGCTTAATTAAGAGTGCAAATAACTATATTGTCAACATGACAACTCAGTTAATTATGCAAACTCAAGTGTTGTAGACACTATGTGTTGAGTTAGAGGTATTTACTCTAGTGTTGTCAAAATGACAACTCATGAGAGTGTGCAAACTCTTAGGTGTCTAACTAAGAAATAGTAAAATAATACATTGAACTAAGTAAACTTAAGTAAAGTTTAATAAGTAAATACTTATTTACACCAACAAAATGAATGAAGTGCTGAAGGAATTTACTATAAAGTTTGTGATTTTATATCTAGATGAAATACTAATATTTAACAAAACCAAGGAGGAGCACATTAAACATGTTGAGGTTGTATTACAAAGGTTTCATGAGGAGAAGTTTTCTATTAACCATGAGATATGTAACTTTTTCAAACAAGAGCTTTTGTATTTGGGCTTTGTAGTATCAAAGGCTTCCTTGAAAATGGATCAAGAGAATGTTGCAACAATTCTCAACTAGCCACCACCTAGAAAATTTACTAACGTAAGAAGTTTTCATGGTTTAGCCTTCTTTTATAGGAAATTCATTAGAAATTTTAGTGGTATATGTGCACCTTTGTTTGTTAACATTAATGGTGGGGTCAAGACCTGATCCAAATGGACCTTAGAAGCAGAAAAGTCCTTTGAGTTATTTAATAAAAAGTAGCTACCAAACTTGTCTTGTAATTTTCTAGTTTTGGGAAGCTCTTCATCATAGAAAGTGATGCAAGTGGCTTGGCAATAGGTGGAATGTTGAGTTGAGAAGGTAGTCTAGTAGCCTTCTTCAATGAAAAATTAAATGAATCCAAAAATAAGTATTCTTCTTATGACATAGAACTGTATGCCTTAGTTTAGTCTCTTAGGAAGTGGAGACATTCTTTGTTTCCCAAGGAATTTTTTGTATTTATTGATAACCAAACTATAATATATATTAAAACTAAAGAAAAGTTGAGTTTCATAGGCATTTGAAGTGGATGGATTACTTACAAAAATTTTCTTTCATAATCATACACAAGAAGGGAAAAATGAACAAGTAGTAGATGGATCAAGCACAAGATTGTTTCAAGAACTTGTCGAAAGTACAAGAAATTTAGTTTTATAGCATTGGGATAGAGAGTTTCAAGAATTTATATAATAAGGATGATGACTATGTAGAAGCGTACAAGGTATGTTTTGTTTTGAGAAATATTTTGATAGAAAATTCTCTAAATTTACCTTATAGAATGGGTTACTATTTAAGGGTAACCAATTATGTTTTCTAAGAGGGTCAATGAGGAAGAACCTTATTTTATAAAATCATAATGGTAGCCTAAGTGGTTACTTTTGTGTGAAAAAAACCCTAGATATAGTGCAAAAATTCTACTATTGGAAAAAACTACTCAGTTATGTGACTAAGTATATGGAATAGTGCATGGTGTATAGGGAAGGAAAGGGTGGAATGAGTACTAAAAGTTTATATCAACCATTACCAATCACAAATAAGCCATGGGAATGTTTAAGCATGGACTTCATTCTAGGTTTTTCCAAGACAAAACGTAGATATGATCATATTTATGTAGTGGTTTACAAATCCAACAAAATGGTGCATTTTGTAATAGGAAATACCACCAATGATTCTAGCCACATTGTATACCTATTCTTTAATGAGTTTGTGAAGATTCATGGTCTTCCATGGAGAATTATTCCAGGTAGGCTTGTGAATTTCATGAGCTAGTTTTGGAAGACTTTGTGGAGAAGTCTTGGTTCAAATCTTTCACTTGGATCAGTCTACCATCATCAAACAAATGGCTAGGCTGACATGCTTAACATGGTATAAGATAATCTCTTGAGGTTTCTAACTAAGGAATATTGATATAAATGGGAGTTATCATTCCCCAAGAATAATATTCTTATAATGACAATAAGAATAGAACCAAAGGCAGAAGCCCAGTTAAGATTTTGTATGGGCTGCATCTAAGGGGTTCATGTGAGTTGAGAAATCTTGGAGGCATGGAATGTAGAAATGGACATGCTAAGAACTTCTCTCAAACTAAGAAGGAAATAAAGGAGTAGGTAAATAAGACCATCCAAGATAGTACACAAAAGTTGAAAGCCAAGGTAGATGATAGGAGAAGAGACATAAAGTTTTCTATAAGGAATTATGTGATGGTGTACTTGAACAAATTCATATTGTAGAAAGATGTGCCAACTAAATTACAAATGAAAAGACTGGGAACTTGTAAGATAAGAGCCCAGTATGGATTCAAAGCATACAAGGTTGAATTTCCCTTATATTTGGGCATCTTTCTTATTTTCAATGTGCAAGACTAATTCCTTTACCTGAGAGTGCTCACAACAATTGAGGAGTTAGTTCTAATTTGGGATCTATAGTGATGCCTTCACAAAACAAGCTGGAAGTTGAACATGTATTAGACTCTAGAATCAAGAAGGACATTAGGCATAAGGTGTACATGTCACACCTCATCAAGTAAAAAAATTTAGAGACAACTTGGATAACTAAGGGAAACTTCAAAAAGGTGGGCATATCCAAAGATCTATTGTCCACAAGAGCGGCATAGTTTTTCTTGCTAGGGGATATGGTGCAGGGGCACCTAGGTAAGGGTCATAAAAAACCTAGGGTTCCTAATTTTTTTTCTTGTAGTGGTACTAGTTACACCACTGGAGTAATAAAGGGACTAGCTAGATCTTAAATTGAGAAGTGTTAGGTTTAGGAAATCATATTAGGCCTTATTTTCCTTGAGTTGCAAGAATTGTCCATTTTAGGCCAAATAGGGTTATTATGTGATTTTCAGGGTAGAATGGCCAAATAAGATATTTAAGGTTCTTTTAAAAAAATTAATTATTTTTTAGTATTTTAGTGAAGTTTGGTAGCCTTTGGGAGAAGTTTGAGTGCAAAATTTTAAAAGATGCAAAACTTATTCAAAAGTTGTCAATGTTGTACAAAAGAAAATTAATGTATAAGGCTCAATAACTATTTAAAATAGTTAGTGTTGGCCTTAGGATGATTATTTAATGTCATACTCGACATGATGAAGGGGTTAAATGTTTTGTGTGATTTGTGTGTACGGACTGTTCAATACGAATTACAGTTACAGTTCTTGATTTTTTGAGTTTTCAGTGTTCTAATCAATTAGATGAAATATTCTTTAGGAATATGTGGATGTATTTCAAAGTGAGATTCTGGGCATGCCCCCAAAGAGAGATATTGATTTCAACATTGATCTCACTCTAGGAATGCAACTTATTTCTAGAGCTCCTTATCATGTGACAACTCAGGAATTAAGTGAGTTGTGCCTATAGCTAGAAGGCCTTTTGGCCAAGGGTAGTATCTCACCAAGTGTATCACCATGGGGAACTCCAATGCTCTTTGTGAGGAAGAAGGATGGTTCTTTGTGCCTTGTTATTGATTATAGATAGTTGAACAAGGTAATAATAAAGAACAATCATCTTTTTCCAAGGATTGATGAATTATTTGATCATATTAAGGGAGCTATAGTATTCTCCAGGATCTATCCTAAGTTAGGATACACTCATCTTCACATCAAGGATGTTGATATCCATAAGATTGCATTCTGAACTCGCTATGGGTACTACGAGTTCATGGTAGTTACTTTTGGGTTGACAAATGCTCCATCAGTTTTCATATGACTCATGAATGGAATCTTTCATTCTTATCTTGAAAAATTTGTACTCATGTTCCTTGATAATATATTGATATATTCCATGTGCCGGAAGGAGCATGAGGAACATCTACGTTTGGTTTTATATTTCTAGAGAGATAATCAACTTTATGCTAATGAGACAAAGTGTGATTTCTCTCAATCAAAGATACAATATTTAGGGCACATCATATTAGGTGTAGGTATCTCTATAGACCTTGTGAAGATTCAAGCAATAGTAGATTGGCCTACACCCACTATTGTGTCAAAAATTTCATTGCTTCATGGAAGTAGTACATCATCTCTATAGATTTCATAGTAGGATTACCTATGACTACTCATTGACATGATAGTATCATGGTCACTATTGATCAATTGACAAAGGTGGCACACTTTTCATCAATGAGTTCATCCTACAATGTAGCTTCTATAGATAATGTCTACACACATGACATTGTGAGATTACATAGCATTCCCTAGAAGGTCATTTTAGGTAGGGATCCTGTATTCACTTCCATGTTTTGGACATCACTACAGCATGATATTGGAGTGCAGTTGAATTTCAGTTTAGCATATCACCTAGAGACTTATGGGAAGATAAAGAGAGAGTGAATTAGGTATTGGATGATATGTTTAGGATGTATGAGATGGATAGATAGACTTTGTGGAAGGATTATCTCTACCTTGTAGAGTTTTCTTACAATAATAGATATCATATTTCTATTGGCATGGCACCATTTTAGGCCTGATATGATCATCTGTGTCATATACCTTTGAGTTGGGATAGTCTTTAGGATCACATCTGATGGGTCCTAAGATGCTTTGAGATATGGAGCAATTGGTAGAGTGCATCCAAGAGCACTTGAGCATGACATAGGATAGGTACAAAAAGTATGTTGATGCTCATAGGATAGATAACTAGTTTGTTATGGGAGAGAAGGTTTTTTTGAGAATGTGTCTACAGAAGAGTCTAATCCATTATGGAAACGATTCGAAGCTAGAACCTAATCTTGTGGGATCATTCAGGATTCTTGAGAGGATTGGTACATTTTCATACCACCTTGCTTTATCACCTAGCTGGGCTCACATCCATGATGTTTTCCATGTGTATATTCTTGATATGGTACATGATATTGATTGGAATGCATTAAAGGTAGAGGATGAGTAGCTGGCTTTGGAGCCAGTTCACATTCTAAAGCAGTGAGACTTGACCCTCACGGGTCAAACCATAGAGTCGCTAAGGGTCCAATAGGACCCTACTAATGACTCATCAGCTACATGGGAGGATGCATCTAGATTATAGGATTTATATCCCTACTTGTTTATAGACTTCTAGGAGTAAGCGTATGTCTAGGGGGTGGATGTAGTGCCTACCCCTAGTTTAAATTTTTGCTATTATTGTTGAACTCTTTTAGAAAATTTTTATGTTTGATGATTAGTAGCATTGTTTAGAGATTATTTGATATTGTTTTAGATTTAATTGATATATGATGAGATTACTTAGCACTATATACTTCATGTATATATGATGATTATCATAGCATTTTTTAGTTATTGATGATGATTAGTTAGATGGATTACGATATGTGTTTTCTTATGGATACTTAGCCCATACTACATGTGTATGGTGTGCATGTATGTTTTCTTTATGTATGGTATTTCTAATGTGGTTAAGGAAGGGAGTCATAGTCACCTCCTAGTTAGGATCTACATGATACACCACTTCCTACCATTTCCTATTTAGTTTATAATATTATGTTTGTACATGCATGGATTTATGTAGGTTATAGGTACTAGGTATCAACTTCACTAAATTTTTAGGATGAGCGTACCATATCACATTATCTTAATGATAAGAGAGGGGAACTAAATTCTTAAGTCCAAATCCTAAACCTTTAAGCCATTTGTCCTAGAAAATTAGGATAATTATCCAAGTTGATTACCTTGCGAATGCATCAAGTGACATTAATTTGTGACTATAATCCTTTAGTTTGATTTCTTATGTATTTTTCTATGATGGGTTTTCATATTTTGTTTTATGAGTCTTTGGTGAATTTTCTATTAATTTAGTTTAATTAAAAGATTAAATAAATGATTTAATTTAATGAAAATTTCTTATGGTATTTTTAATATTTAATTATATTTTATTAATTGAGAAATAAATTAAATTAAAAGAAATAAATTAAAGATGAAAGTTATAAGTTTAATGTTAGAACGTGACAATGCTTATTTTAATAATAATAATATATTTAGAGTTCATTTTTAAATAAATGCTAAATAATATAATTATTTAAGTTAAAAAATATTTTATTAATTAAACATTCAAAAATAAACTAAGTGGTCTGGAAAAATATATTTATTTATTAAAAGTTCTAAGATTAGCATGAGATTAAAATTTAATAAATTAAATTGAAAAGAGAATTCAAGTGAAAATTAAATAAAGTTATTTAATAATTCATTAAACGTACATGGAAATGAAAGAGAAAAGATAAAGGAAAGATAACAAAAATTTAGTAAAGTGTTGATGTTTGGTGAGCAATGAGTTCTCTCGAGTGAATGAACAATTAGGGCCTTCATTTTAGGAGAGAACTCCATATCACAATTTGACTGCTCATTTTTGAAGCACTTTGAATTTGGGAAAAGGAAGGAATTTTGGAACAGAGAAGGTTCTGAGAGGAGGAATTTCTCTGCAATCTTCTTGGGCATAGCAATTAGCATCAGACTGTAGGTAGACAATTGTGATTATTCACTCAATTTATAACACTCTTTCTTCCTATCTTCATCTTGTTTGTTGAATGACTATCTCAATATATCTTGTGACAGGTGCTTTCAATTTTGTTAATTTGTAGCATGCATGTTAATTCCTTTGTATACATAGAGATTCAAAATTCTTAGAAAACTTCATCCTATAATTTTTGCAAACTAGATATTAAACTTGGGAGGGTATTGAAATTAAAAAGAAAATTTAAAGAGAAAATTTGACTGGTTGGTTCAATTTTCTCTATCAAATTAATATCGAAAACAGTTATAATAAAATATGTTTCTAAAAAAAAGGATTTGTTGTATATAATATTTATATATTCATAAATTCTTATAAAATAAATAAATTTATTAAAAAGATTATTAACAAAAAAAAAAATTTGTATTAGAAAATTAAAAATGATATGTAAAGGTGGGAGGGTTTTACCCCACCTCCCCTTTCTTTTAATAAATGCAACCACTATTGCTATTTTAGGTACTACGGCAGTGATAGTACTACCTACTGTCATGGCCATAGGCCCTGCAATAGTCATAGTTGGTAGTGGCCCATTTTTAAAGCCGACGATCTTAATAATACACTTGAGTGCTATTTTTTTAACTTTATTTTTATTAAAAATAATTTCATTTAAATTTTTATTAATATTTATTATTAATTTTAAATATTATTGTTATTAATAAAATTTATTAATAGTTTTAAATTTTAATAATTAAATAAATGTTAATTATATAGTTATTTTATTTATACTCATTAATTATTTTAATTAAATTAAAATTAATTAATCTATTTAATAATGGAAATTATGTGATAATATTGTAGATTTATTTAATTATTAATAATCTTGATTTTGATGAAATCATTAATTATTTTATTTAAAATTAGTCAGAATTATTTTAATAGTATAATTAAATGAATAATTACCTTAGAATATTTTAAGGAAAATGACATAAAATATAATGGCGGTAATTCTATATTCTATTTGAATAAATGAAGGGGTTAACTTGTGGGGTAAACTAAGAATCTTTTTACTTGAAACATACACTGAAATGAAAATTGACACTTTACATTTAACTCAATAATATATTTTCAAGTGAAACCAAACTATGAAACCTAGATTTTGTATTTGTATGTTGTCTATGTTTTGGGTTTGGGTTGACTAAAGTGTTGACTACTTTTAGGATGTCTACTAGAGGTTTGGGAGTTCTGTGAGTGTGGTATTATGCTAACTTGATCTTGATTATTTTTACTTAACTGTGGTAATGTGTTGGTATGCTCTATGATGAGTGTGATTATATTATTGGTTTTTTTTTTATTGTCTATGTGGGATAGCGTAACTTATGCTATGAGATATTTGAGTCAATCATTTTGACTCTTTGATCAGTACTTTGGGATACCTTTTGATTGCTCATAAAAGAACTAATGGGTATTGTGATTTATGTTTTGTTGCTTTCCAATCAATTGTATAGGGCTGAGATAATTTTACTATGATTTTTTGATTTGTGATTCCATGAGCTTAGGATATATTATCTATATCTGATGTTGAGAAGTGGCTTGCAATGGAGTCAGAGCCCTAAGTGGCTACTAGAGTAACCCATTGAAGTTGTTTAATAAGTGAAACACTACACTAAATGAGAGTAAAATGAACCTAATAAGAGTCTTTGTATGTTCTTTCTCATGCCTCGAGTGGTAGTATAGACTAGTATGGGAATACAGAGAATGCTTGGTTGTGACCTTGCATCATTAGTATGCCTTGTTAGTATGAGAGGATACTACCATTGCATAGGGATCAGTAGGGGGCTCGAGTCCTTAGAGACTTGTAGGGTAACTCTAGCATGATTCGTGTGCTGACACTTGCCCACTTACATAGTAGATTTCCTATGTGTCTTTATGTGCCTTTAGGATTAGATGTCGATTTATCTTGGAACCTTTGAGTTAGATTACTTTTAGGATTTCCTATACTTAGAGAGTACTTTTGATATTTGGATCGTTATCCTATTTGGGAGTTGAGACTATCTCCTTAGGGTAGTGGGAGTGGGCCATTTTGGGTAACCATACAATCGGGTGTTATTGCTTTTTACTCTTACCATTGAGATCTGTCCATTGCTATCATGGCTGGAGTTTCCTTGTCTACATTTCCTTTATCATTATGATGGATGGTTATATCTTGTGGTGGATGTTTATATCCTTTATGATGGATGGTTATATCTTTTATGATGGATGGTTTCATTTATGGTATTTTACTTTGCATCATGGATCCGAGGAAGATGATGTAATTTTGTTTTTATAAATGTATATTCTTTTAGCCTTTCAGACCTTGTGACATGTACAATGGATGCTTGAGCATTCTGAATTTTATTGCCAAGTGGCATTAAGAACCTGTTATGTGTCCTTATAGATGATTGTATGTTACTAATTCCACTAATTTATGTTTGTTGTGTATGATATTCTTTCTTGTTAAAAAAAATGTTTGGCAAACTTAGTAAAAACTTTAGGTTAATTCTTTTGGATCCCTTGGTGGGGCATTATAAATACAATGCTATATACATAGTGTTATATATCATATATAAATGATTAATATAATAAAAAATTAAATTAAAAATTAAGATATAATACATATAAAGTAAACAAATTATCAATTAAATTTATTATAATTTATAAAAAATAATTCTTTAAATTATTATAACTTAAAATTCTAAATTTGTGTTAATTGAGAAAAATTATAGTATTTTTTAGTATTATTATTTCTTCTTAAGTCATGTAGTGGCTATGAACTATGTTATTGCTATGTAACTATACTGAAGAAAAAAAAAATTCTTTCAAAGTTTGGTTAGTTAACAAATTATAATTTTGTTAGTACTATTGTTATTTTTACTATCTATAGCAAAACATAAACTATACGTAGTCACTCTCTGGCACTTGTTATATTAAGAACCAACCTTAACCTTCAATTACCCAAGTAAATGAACTTTATTGAAAATTGTGGTTTTTGTCAGCTTAATAGCTAATAAATTATTAAAGGTAGATGGTATATTTATGTTTGATTACCAAGGTTTAGGTCCTAATTTTAAAGATAATCTTCATTGGAGAAGGGGCACCTAGGTGAGGCTAATAGAGGACCTAGGGTTTCTAACTCATTTTTTCTTGTACTAGTACTAGACACACCTCTAGAGTATTAAAGAGACTAGCTATGTCCAAAATTGAAAAGTGCTAGGTATAGGAAGGCATATTAGGCCTTAGTTGCCCTTAGTTGCAAAAATTGTCCATTTTAGGTCAAATATGTTAATTACATGCTTTTGAGGGTAGACTAGCCAATTAAAATGTTGAAGATCATTTTTAAATGTCTTAATTCCTTTCTGGGCTTTTGGTGAAGTTCGGTAGAGTTTGGGACAAGTTTGAGTGCAAAATTATGAAAGATGTAATAATTGCTCAAAAGTTGTCAATGTTGTCAATGATAACATTGACAACTTTTTGTTACACAGAATAAAATTCATGCATAGGTATTGATAAATTTCAAAAAAAAAATGGTTTTGGCCTTGGATGAGTATTTAAGTCGATCCTTGACCTAATGAAGTGGTTGGAATTTTTGTGTGATTTGTATGTATGTACTATACAATAGGAACAATACTTATAGTTCTTGATTTTCAGATTTTTGAGTCCTCTAATGGATTAGATGAAGTATGGATTCAAAGCATACAAGGTTGAATTTCCCTTATATTTGGGCATCTTTCTTATTTTCAATGTGCAATACTAATTCCTTTACCTGAGAGTGCTCACAACAATCGAGGAGTTAGTTCTAATTTGGGATCTATAGTGATGCCTTCACAAAACAAGTTGGAAGTTGAACATGTATTAGACTCTAGAATCAAGAAGGACATTAGGCATAAGGTGTACATGACACACCTCATCAAGTAAAACATTTAGAGACAACTTGGATAACTAAGGGAAACTTCAAAAAGGTGGGCATATCCAAAGATCTATTGTCCACAGGAGTGGCATAGTTTTTCTTTCTAGGGGATATGGTGTAGGGGCACCTAGGTAAGGCTCATAAAAAACCTAGGGTTCCTAAATTTTTTTTTCTTGTAGTGGTACTAGTTACACCACTGGAGTAATAAAGGGACTAGCTAGATCTTAAATTGAGAAGTGTTAGGTTTAGGAAATCATATTAGGCCTTATTTTCCTTGAGTTGCCAGAATTGTCCATTTTAGGCCAAATAGGGTTATTATGTGATTTTCAGGGTAGAATGGCCGAATAAGATATCTAAGGTTCTTTTTAAAAAATTAATTATTTTTTAGTATTTTGGTGAAGTTTGGTAGCCTTTGGGAGAAGTTTGAGTGCAAGATTTTAAAAGATGCAAAACTTATTGAAAAGTTGTCAATGTTGTACAAAAGAATATTCATGTATAAGGCTCGATAACTATTTAAAATAGTTAGTGTTGGCCTTAGGATGATTATTTAATTTCATACTTGAATTGATGAAGGGGTTAAATGTTTTGTGTGATTTGTGTGTACGGACTGTTCAATAGGAATTACAGTTACAATTCTAGATTTTTTGAATTTTGAGTGTTCTAATTGATTAGATGAAATATGATAATCAAAAGAGGTGATACATTAATTTTTAAAGGTTCTATGTGGTATTGTTTGTGATTGAGTTTCTAGTTTTTTGTTTAAATTATTTTGTTTCTTGTCAGACTATTGTCCAAAACTAAGCAAGTGGCCGAAATGAGGTCATAAAGCCTATTCCCATCATAGGATCTATATGAGGTTTTGGGATTGGGAAAATAACTCAATGCAAATATTGTTAGAGAAGGAGTGACCCTAGAAAGTAACGGAGGTATTTTTAAAGTGATGCCCTAAGTGAGCCACAATTCCATGGCTAGGGATTACAATAGATTGCAGAGGTGTTAGGCAGGACTGAATACACAAATAGCCTTAATCAAGCTTGAAGGATAATACTAGCATGATAATAGAAGTGCCAACCTCAATGAGAAGCATTGGTGAAATATTTTAGGAGGTAATTGTTAAGTTCTTACTAGACATGCTTAAAAAGCCTTAATACCCTATTTTTAGACACATTTCTAGGTTGTACTATATGGACAGTTTGGGGGCCCAAGACCTTAGAAATATTTTAGGTGTGTGGAAAGGGTATCTAGATCAACACTTAGTTCCCACCTTTTTTAAGGATGTTTCCAAGTTATTCAATATTTTCATCAATAGTAGGCCTAATTTCTTATAGCCCTATTTTCCTATTTGGAGAGCAATTAATATTGTTTTGAGAAGTCAATTGGGGTTCCAATCTCCAAAGTGGTTTTAGATATTTTGAAGGGGTCAAATTACCTTCAAAAGGCCTATGCCTATTTTTGGAATGTCTTCTAATCAAGTGGAAGAAGGATATGGAATGTGTGTAGAGGGAGAATTGGAGCTAGAGCAAGTTTAGGGAACAATGAATGTAGTTGTAGTTCTTTATAATTGATGTTCAATAATTGAAGAAGGTGGGATCTCATTGTGAATATCCTAAGAAAAAAAGGTACTAAGTAACACTATTAATCTGGAAGGAATACCTAAGGAGGCCTCATTGAGAGTTTGGGTAGAAAAAAGTTTAGGTGTTCCATCATTTACATTTGTAATCTTGGTGACTATTGAAATATTCATTTCTTTACTTTCTCTAATTAATGTATTAAAAATCTCCAAAATACCTTATAGATGACCTATCAAAGAAGATATGACAAATCTTAGATTTTGAATTGAATGCTAACAGGGTAAGAATAAGAATGATGATATTGGGTAGCTATGATTTCAAGTTAGAATTTATTATTGGTCTCTCTATTTTAATCATATGCAGTTTTTCTTTTGAAAATATTTTTTCATGTTTACATATGCACTATAATTCTAGTGCTTCATATGAACATGCTATATTGATGGCCATGTAATAAGATCATCATTTTTCATTTAACTTTTGAGATTGAACATTACTATTTAGATTATATTGGAAAGCTTATTCTAATGAGTATGTTGCTATAAAATAAAACAAATATATTTTCATGATATAATAAAATATATTTATTAATTTCTAAAATATAAGTTCATTTTTTTAAATTTAATTAGAATTATTTTATAATTTATTTCTATGCATAATAAATACACGCACGCGCTCACGCATATATAATGAAACTTAAAATATTAAGTTGAACAAATCAGCCATAGATACGTACTTAAAAGGTAATCTAATTTAGTACTCTCATTATACACTAAAACCCTAGTGATTAATTACACGTCTATGTAATGTATTTATATATACATACATATAGATACATACATATACATACACACACATATATATACTCACTTGAATCCCTAGTCATAATATTTTTTTTTTTTTTGGTGAAACAATATTTTTAAATTTATAATAACTAGTTTGAAATAGCTCTTGGAGAAAAGAACTAGAAAATAAAAACTCCAGTCATTGTGTGAGAAAAAAAAAGATGTAAAAGAAGAAATATTGCATCAAGGGAGAGTATCTATCAACACTAATGAATCTTGTCCTACATACTCCCAAATTGAGAATATACAATTCATTGTTTGGTGTCATAAAACTAGAGCCAAGCCAAAAATTTCATAAAAGTTTTCATCACTGAATGTCATTTAAAACTCCAATTGAGACCGTGAGATTAGAAATTCATCTAATGCATGTGCAATCCAAACCCTGAACTTCATACAATATCTCAAAAGAACAAGTGAGATCCACAAAAGTAGAAACATGTGAAATCATAGAGAAATCATGATTTACTATCAAATAAAATATGAGGACTCAAACTTATTCTAAGCATATTCCTTTTTCATAATATTAACCAAGTTGGTGAGATCAAGGAGGTTAAATGTAGAAAGTAAAAAGTTAATATAAACCTCATCAGGACCCAAATTAGCTAGACAATTAGTTAAAAGATTGCCTTCTCTAGAAGTATACATGATGTAACATTTAGAGATTGAATCAAGAAGAAACCATACTTGACGTAATATATACTCTATGGACTAATTATATACATGATGTTTAATATATGCATTGATAATAGTGGACGAATCCCCTTCAAAATGTAACTTAGATATAGAAAGTGATTGTTAAACTTACAAACCAAAAAGAAAAGTCAAGGCCTCAAATTTGTTATTAGTATACAAAGGGAGAGGAGATTATTTTTCTGCAATCACATAACCTTTAAAATCTCTAATGACTATTACATAGCTAGAGTTTCTTGGATTTCCTCTAGAGGCCCCATCAAAAATGAGTTTGAAATAACTCTCACTTGAAGGAATCCACTTGGTTTGTGCTCAAATAAGAGGAATCTTGGATGGAAACAATGGAGTGGGAAGATGAGGAAAAAATAAACCCTTGCACCAATGAATAACATAGTCATTCCAAGGAGAAGAAACATGTTCGCCCTTATATTTACTTACTAAAGAATTAATGAGCTCAACAATTGATCTCTCTAATCATTCCAAAAATTGAGGGATTGGAGATGATATATGTCTAAAAATTCTCTTGTTTCTTTTCCAACAAATTTCCCATACTATAGATGCAGGGAAGCACTTCCAAAGACATGATAAAATTGATTTAGAATATAATATTAGCCATGCCTAGAATAAATCTCATAGAGAATTAGGTAATGGCACATGGAAATTAAGCTTATCAACGACAAAATACCAGCAATCTTGGGCAAAAGGGAAATTTTAGTTGAGGTGATCTATTGTTTCTATTACTTGCAGATAGAGGACATAATCAAAGGGATTATAAATTTTGAATCTATGAAGATGATCACTAGTTAAATTTTGGATCTTTAATGCAAGCCATGCAAAACATCTTGCTTTTGGTAGAACTGAGCTATTCCTCCAAAATTGAAAAGCATGATATGTGGTCTAATTAAACTGGTTATGTTGGAAAGATAAGTATCCTTGTTTAATAGAGCATTTACCATCTTTAGCTGGAACCCAAAAGAGGCAATTTATTTTATTAAACGAAAAAATTCCTTGCAGCGAATACTTGTCTAAAAGAAGCAGCCTAATTGTGCGATATAGGAAGAATTGAGGGGTCTTGACAAATGAATAGCCCTACGAATCTATGTATAGATGAGACATAATTAGAGAAAGATTTCCCCCAAGCTTAAATCACTATGGTTGAGAAATCCTTTAAAGAATCAATAGTAGAAAGGGGGTGAACCCATTCCATGAATCAAACCAAAAATTGACACTATCCCCATTGTTCACTTGCCATGATATGAATGAGGTAATAACTTCTTGAGAAGCGATCAAGAAATCACAAATGGCATATCCCTTTGGTAGGTCTAGCATAGTAAGAACTCTGGAAGGTTCCAAGTTATCTAAATATTTCTCTTTTCAAAGGCAACAACATTTGGTAGAGGAGTGCTCATACATTTGCCAAAAAAATTTAGAAACAAAAGCCATATTCTTATTGGTAATTTTGGGAAGTCTAACACCTCTTTTTCTATAAAATCATGATATTGCATGAATATAAATTAGATTTTTTTTTTGTTTTTTCTTCTATCCATTAATAGTATCTAACCAAAGAGAGGAGTAGATTGACATTTCAATTTGAGAGATGATACCTCTGGGGCCTTGTAGAATGGAATTTGGAATGGAAAAAAGAATAGTTTTAATTAGAAAAATTATACTTGAGAGGGATAATTAGCTAACTTTCCAAGAATTAATTCTACATTTGATACAATCAATCACATATTTCCAATAAGAGGGTTAGTTTAATTCCATAGAAAAGGGAACACAAGGAAAAGTAAAAGGAAAATGATCAAGGGGAAAACCAAGGAGATAGATTATTCTTTGAATAACCAATTGGAGTGTATTAAAAACATAAATTTTAGATTGTTACATTAATACATTATCCAAAAAAAATTCTATATAAGTCAATCACTTTCTTCATACTTTGTGCTTCTTGATAAGTAGATGATCCAAAGAGTAAAGTTTTGTCAACAAAAAGAGAATGGATTATGGACAAAGATGTAACCATAATATTGATACCATTGCACAAATATTTTTGATTAAAAGATTTAATAATTTTGTTGAAGGCCTCCACCATAATGATAAACAAGGGTGGAGAAATAGGGTCACCTTGATGAACTCTTTGGGAAGAAGCAAAGAAACCTTTTGGTGCACCATTAATGAGAATAGAAAAATGTGCAGCTAAAATGAAGCTTTAATCCATTTACACCACCTAGAAGAAAAGCCAAACTAATGAAGCACTAGAAGAAGAAAGGACCAATTTAGCTTATTGTAACTCTTCATCATACTAATTTGGAAACAAAGGCTGCAATATTATGCTCTTTGATCAAATGAAGGGTCTCAAGGGCTATTATGGCTCCGTCAGTTGTTCCTTGACTAGGAGAAAAACCCCCAATGTTTTGTCGATATAATTTTTGGTATAATGGACTTAATTCACAAATATATAACCTTTTCTAACAATATTATAGATAGTGTTACATAAAGAAATAGGATGAAAGTCAACAAAAGAATAGGAATCATCAACTTTTGGTATGAGGGAAATATTTCAACGGTATCAAAGTTCTTCAAAATGGAAACATTTTTCCTAGACTCTTTAAGCACCTCAAGCAACTCAAAAAAAATGACATCTTGAAATTTTTGGAAAAAAGAATGCAGTGAACCCATCTGGGATTGGTGTGTTATCATTAGGCATAGAAAAGAGACTACAACTTTTGAATATAATTGATTAATTGTGTATTGTCTTTGATGTTACACAAAATGTCATATCATTAGCAGTCTATAGGTGTCGAGCTCACTAAGGTAGTAAAGACAGGTTTCTATGTCTACCAAGAAATTCAAAGTTTGGCTAGTTCAGAGGGGAATATCTATCAAGTTCACTCGGGCATCGAAGGAAAGTTTTTAGAAGATGAGTGTTAACCAAACTCACTTAGTTAATAAATAAAATGATGGATGGAACTATTGATAATTGAGCTCACTCTGTTACCAAAGGAAATTTTCTATTATGCAATGTTGATCAAGTTTCACTTGGTTAATATAGGAAATCATTTCTGATTTAGTATCCATCGAGTAGGGTCGACTAATGAATTATTTTCTTATTTTAGCATATTGAGTTAAAATGATTTATTTGATGATTATAGCTCACTAAGAAGATGAATATTATTTATTCTTAGTTGTATTTGAGCTGACTTGAAAATATGAAAGTTATAAGTGTAAGGTCAATTTGAAATTTAGAAGTGTGTATAATGAAATATTTTATGATGGTAAGAAGAAGTGAAAGTAAAGGATAAATAGAATATCATTGTGGACCAGAAAAAATCATGTATAAGCCAAAATAGAGATTTACAATAAGCAATTTAATTGCATGAAAATTAGGTAACCTTTAATGGGATTGGATCCTAATGGGGTTCATTTCAGAAGAGTGAAAATCAATAACTAATTAGAAATGAGTTGTTTTTCTCAAATAGGATTTCTACGTTAAATATTTGTATAAAAATTGTTCATGTTGTTTCTTTTATGTGTTTGCAACTAAGTTAAAGTAATGATATTCATAGATTGGCATGTTGAGTAATTACCAAGTATTCGCAGTGTTTATTAAGTTACAACATCTTTGTGTGTTTGTCGAGCATTAGCAGAGCTTAGTTTTCAAAGTTTATTGATGTGTACTAAAATTTAAGGGATATGGGATTTATTTTTGTTGTATGTAATTGACCACTCCCCTCTCAGTTACTCCTCTTATATTTCCAAAAATTAGTATCAGAGATTTTGGCACTTAGAGAAAAGGTTTCAAGGACCTATGCTAAAGATTGGGATGTCTTATAGGAGAGAGATTCCCAAGTTGAACAAAGACAAATTTGAAGCATGGAAAGGACTGATGAGGTTAAATTTGGATACCATCTATGATTTGAGTTTTAAATATCTTGATTTTGAATACAAGACTACTATTGGAACATTTATTAGGTTAAGATATGGCTCAAAAGAAGAATCATAACATCATCATGATTGATATTGTATCTACTCTAAGTTATGCTGAATTTGATGAAGTAAAAGACTACAAAATAATGCATGAAATGTGGACCAAACTAAAAGACATCTATGGAAGAGATGACAATGTAAGAAAAGCCAAAGCAGAGAATCTCAAAGCTCAATTTGATCAAATGAAAATGGGAGAAGATGAAAACATTGAAAAATATGTGGAAATAATCAAAGCAAGTGTAAGCACCATTAAACCATTTGGAGGAGAACTCTTCTTCCTATTTATGCAATTAGAGTGTTTGGTATTCAAGAAATGAGATGTGATCCAAATAAAAAATAAACTTTGGATGCTCTAGTTGGAAGTTTCACAACTTTTGAGTTAGATAACTATGATAACTATGTTCCTAGTTCCAAAAATGTTGAGTCCACATTTTAAGCCAATCTCTCACTCAAGGAAAAGAGCAAGAAATCAAATGCCAATCAATCAGGCAGGGAAGAAGATATAAAAGAAAGTTTTGATAGTGATCTTGAAATTGTTGAAGCCCTACTTGCAAAAAATTCTCCAAAGAAAGGGGAAAGTACAAAGGCAAGATTCCTCTAATCTATTTTTCTTGTGAATAAGTTGGTCATATTGGTGCTAGGTGTTCAAATAGAAAAAGGTATGATGAAAAGAAAAGTAATAAGTACAAAGGCAAGAAGGAATTCCAAAACAACAAGAACTACAAGGATAAAGGTAAGAAATCTTGTTTTATGGCTAAATATCCTGATAATAGTGAAGATGAAATGGTATATATTGCTATAAAAGATTAATCTAGTGATGAATGGGATAAAATTACACCAATCTCTCATGTTAGAAAAAATTATACATTGATCATTAACTATGTTTGTTCACATCATATGACTAGAGATAAAACAAAGGTGAGCACATCAAATACTATGACGGTGGTAGTGTGAGATTCGGAAACAATGAACCTTGTAATATAAAAGGAAAAGGATATATTTCTTTGACTAAAGAACTTGTATGTGATAATGCTTATTGGGTTGAAAGACTAAAGAATAATTTACTGAGTGTGGCATACTTGAAAAACATTGGAATCAAGTTAGAATTCATGGATGGGAAGGCCAAAGTACTGGATGGTAAAGGAAATTTGGTTGGATCTAGCAAGCAAACAAACATTAATCTATTTTATCTTGATCTTAGTGGAAGTTCACATTTTATAACTCAAATAGAAGAAGGTTGGTTATAGCACAAAATATTATGTCATGCAAACATTGACAATCTAGTTAAGATAAGTGAATGTAGAAGAGTATGAGGTATTCTTAGTTTGAAGAAACCTAATATGGGTCTATGCAAAAATTGCCAAATTGGTAAGATGGGAAAGACTAGTTTCAAAAGAAATAAATATCATTCAAAAGAAGTCTTACAACTTGTACATATAGAATTATGTGGACTTATTGGAATAGAGAGTTATAGTGGAGAATTTATTTTTATTCTTTTTGTTGATGATTATTCTAGAATGATGACTATAATGTATCTAAAAGAAAAATTAGAAGTCTTTCAAAAATTCAAGAGGTATTTGGCAAGAGTAGAAAAATAAACTAGAAAGAAATTGAAATGTTTGAGGTCAGAAGGAGGTGGTGAATTTATCTCCAATGAATTCAATGAATTCTACATTGAAAAAGGAATTAAAAGACAAGTATTAGCCCTTAGTACACTTGAACAGAATGACATAGCTTAAAGAAGAAAAATATCTATCATGGATTGTGAAAGAACATTGATGATAGAAAAGAAACTTGCAATCAAATACTGTAAAGAAGCTATGAGAACTGTAGTTCATACTTTGAATAAAGTATAGCTAAAGAAAGATTCAAATCAAACTCCTTATGAACTATGGTATGGCTACAAACCAAATGTAAGTTACTTGAAAGTATTTGGTAGCAAATGTTACCTCTTGAAAGAATCTACAAAAGATAAATTTGATGTCAAAGGTGATGAAGGAATATTTCTAAGATACTCCTGTAGAAGTAAAGCATACAAATGTTTGAATTTGTCTAGTCATAAAATCATAGAAACTGCTCATGTGAGAATTGATGAGTTTTCATGAAAAAAAGAAGAAGAAAATAACAAAGAGCTAGGGGATTATAGAAGATTGGTTTACTATGCACCTAATACCCTTACAAATCTATCTAAAAGAAAGGAGGTTTCACCTCCCAAGTTTCCAAAATTTGTAATAGTTATCCAGTTGCAAATAGTACAACCCAAGTCACAGTCTAAAGGACCCAAGTAACAATTAGAAGCTATCGAGCTACATCAAAAGAAATCTGACTCTGATGGACTTGAGTCACAAACAATGGGACCCAAGCTTGATACTGAAGTTCATAATGAAATTTGTAAATCCAAAGAACCTGTGTTAGCAAGATTTGTAAAAAGGAATTGTGCACTTGATTAGATCATTGGAGACAAATTAGATGGAACAATGAAAACAAGCAAATTGAAAGATACATGTTTACATGCTAATTTTGAACCTAGAAATGTTAAAGATGCATTGAATAATGAAAGTTGGATTGAATAAATGAATGAAGAAATATTAAAAATAGAAAAAAAAAAACCTGAACTCTTGTTTCTAAACCCAAGGATAAAAATGTAATTGGCACAAAGTGGGTGTTCAAAAACAAGCTGAATGAAGATGGAAAAGTTTCTAGAAACAAAGTAATGTTGGTGCGCAAAATCTATTCTCAAGAAGAAGGTATTGACTATAGCGAAACTTTTTTTCTAGTTGCAAGATTAGAAGGTGTTAGAACTCTACTAGTACATCTAGCTCATAGAGGATTTAAAGTATACCAGATAGATGTAAATTCTGCATTCTTGAATGCAATTCTTGATGAGGAAGTCTAAATTAAAAAAATAGAAGTTTTTCTAGATCCTAGAAATGGGGACATGATCTACAAATTGTACAAGGCATTATATGGACTTGAGCAAGCTCCTAGAGCTTGGTATGAAAGACTTCATAAATATTTGATATAGATAGGCTTTCAAAGAACAAATGATAAAAGTAGTCTATACATCAAAGAAATACCAAATAATAGAATTATAATGGTAGAAATATTTGTTGATGACACAATATTCAAAAAAAATGATGACTTGTACAAGGCATTTTCAAAAGAAATGAGTAAGGAATTTGAGATGTCTATGCTGGAGAAATAAAATTCTTTGTAGGACTATAGATTCAACTTGAAGAATGATGGTATTTACTTTACTCAACCTAAATATATCAAGGAAATACTAAAGAAATTTGGAATGGAAGATTCAAGACTAGTTGGAACCCCTATGTCTACTGGGCTTAAGCTTTCTAAGAATGATGACTCCAAAAAAGTAGATTAGTCCACATACAAATCAATGATTAGAAAATTATAGTATGTAGTGCATACAACTTCTGATATTACATTAGAAGTTGGTATGATGCCAAGATTCTCAGCAAATCCCAAAGAAAATGGCATGATGGCAATCAAGAGAATCATGAGATATCTGAAAGGTACTAAAGACTATGGATTATGGTACAAAATAGGAGGCAATTTGGATTTGAAAGTATTTATAGATCTAATTAGGTAGGAAGTATTAATAATAGAAAAAGTACTAGTGGTAGAGCTACCTTTCTTGGTAAAAGACAAGTGTCTTGGACAAGAAAGGAACAAAGTTGTATCTCTCAGTCCAAAATAGAGGTAGAATATATGGCAGCAATAGTTAATTGTTCTAATATTGTTTGGTTCAAACAACTAATGACAAGTATGAAGATAGAGATCAAAGATCTAGTAGTCATTTATTGTGATAACACTAGTACAATCAATATATCAAAGAATCCAGTGATGCATACCAAAACAAAGCACATTGCTATAAAATATCATTTCTTAAGAGAACTGATGCAAGATAAAGAAGTTAGATTGGCATAGGTGAATATAAAGGAACAAATTGTAAGCTAGATAGGGGTCATTCCCCTATCTAGAGCTCACTAAATAAAGTTTAGTGATGCATCAACCAGAGCATGTTGAAGATCAATCAGTGGGTGCAGTATTAACAAGGGCATATTGCAAATGAATTAGCACTTAAGGTACATTGATTTTCACCAAGTATTGTCTTTAACATGTGTTATCAAAGAGGTAAGCTAGGGGTCATTCCCCTATCTAAAGCTCACTAAATAAAGTTTAGTGATGCATCAAACCGAGCATGTTGACGATCAATCAGTGGGTGCAATATTAACAGGACATATTGCAAATGAATTAGCACTTAAGGTACATTGATTTTCACCAAGTATTGTCCTTGACATGTGTTATCACAGAGGAAGAAGTATACTATCATATCTCATAGAAATTTTGTTGAAAAGATGGAGATGTGTGTTGTCATAGCAAAGAGATGAAATAAAGAGAGATTGAAAGAGAAGAAATGTCAAAGGGAGATATTGAACTTGGCAGAATATGAGAAATGAAGGATTTGTGCCTTGCATTATTCTTGCTCTAAAATTCATTATATTATGACATGTTATGTTTCCATTAATGCAAAAGAGGGAGATTGTTGAATACACTTGATTAATTTTGCATTTTTTTTGATGTTACACAAAATGTCATATCGTTCTCACTCAGTAGGTGCTCAGCTCACTCAAGCAGTAAAGACACTTTTCTATGTTTAAAGAGAAACCCAGAGTTTTCCTAGTTCAAAAGGTTGTATCTACCGAGGTCATTCAGGCATCAAAGGAAAGTTTTTGGAAGATGAATGTTAACCAAGCTCACTCGGTTATTGAAGAAAATGTTGGAAGCAACCAAGAACTTTCCTAGTATGCAGTATTGACCAAGTCCCACTTGGTTAACAGAAAAAATTATTTTTGATTTACTATCTATAGAGCAGGGTTGGCTAGCGAAGGATTTTCTTATTTTAGCATATTCAGTTCAAATGATTTATCTAATGGTTCTAGCTTATTGAGAAGATGAATACTATTTATTTTAAGTTTTATTTGAGCACACTTGACAATATGAAAGATACAAGTATAAGGTCAAGTTGAGATTTATAAGTGTGTATATATGGAAGATTTTATGATGCTAAGAAGGAGAAAATCTAAAGGATAAGAATAATATCCTTGCAGAGTAGAAAAGATTTATTCAATCAGGAAAGCTCAAGTATAAGCTAGAATAGAGATCATTAATCAGCAATTCAGTTGCATCCAAATTAGGTCATGTCATTATTACTCACTAATCATTGTAGTAGTGATCTAAATCTCTTAACAGAGTTGGTTTAACAACTATTTGTTAATCCTCTAACAAGGTGGTTATTTTTTTGAATTGTCTAAAGACATCTAACAAGGCAAGTACTAATAGGGTGATTAAATCCTCTATCAGGGTCTCACCTAATAATGTGTTCTATAACCTTTAATAGGGTTGGCTCCTAACAGCTTCGCTTACTTTAGAAGACTGAAAATCATTAACTAGTTGCAATGAGTGGCTTTCCCCAATTAGGTTTCCACATTCAATCTTTGTGTAATTTATTTTATGTGTTTACAACTAGGTTAAAGTAATGATAATCATAGATAACATCTTAAGATTTGCATGTTGAGTAATTGCCAAACATTCTTAGTGTTTTCCAAGTTACAACATCTTTTTGTCTTTGCTGAGCATCAGTAGAATTTTGTTTCTAGAGTCTATTGTTGTGTAAAAACATATAAAGGATCTAGGATTTTTTTTTTAGTAACTGATTCACCCCTCCCCTCTTAGTTACTCCTCTTATATTTCGAACATACAACATGTATCTCAAAAATATTAAATGGGGTCATATGAATCAAATTGTCTTGTTGCATAATCAAAGAAGGAGTGCAATCCAAGACCGCATCCACAAGGTGAGAAGAGGGGGGATCCTACGATGGAGGGGAAAGTAGATTAGAGAAGAACCTTACACTCTCAATTTGAATACTCTTACCATGATAAATTAAATTTCCTAGATGGTCATGAATTGTAAATATTGTGTTATTAGCCTTTTTTTTGGTAGATGCATGAAAAAGCTTAGAATTATAATCCCCTTGTTTAATCAATAATTCTCTAGACTTTTGTCTCCAATACTCTTCTTCCTTACATAATTTAGACCATGTTTATTGAAAATTAATCTGCCTTGAATGCATATGAGCATTTGAACTATGGATTAAAATATGTTCATTAATCTCAGCTAGTTATGATAGTTATTTTTTGGATTAGATTGTGTAACGATTTTTGTCATCAATGTTTCAAATCACACTACATGATCAATCATGAGGATGAAGGAGCAAGATCATCCTAATGATGGATCATGTAGTGTGATTCAAAATGTTGATGACAAAAATCATTACATAATCTAATCTAGAAAATGACTATCATAACTATCATGGATTGTGGAAATTTGATCACATTAATCTCAACGAGTTTTTCTTTTGCCATCTTTTTCTCCTAAACAATATTTTTAAAAACATGTTTATTCTAGATCTTATTAAGCCCTTTGACATACTGAATTTTCTTGTGAAGCTAAAATATTTTTTTTCCTCGCTCTAGTGGAGCATATTTCTACCATTGTTTTAAGAGGCCATCATAGTGGGGATGATGATATCATACACTTTCAAACTTAAAAGATGGCCTAGAAAGACTAGTAAGAGGAGAATCTAATGGAAGAATGGACAATTGAATAGGAAAATGGTCAAATTTTAAATATGGTAATATATCCCATTGGATTGTATAATTTGGCAATTTCCAACATTGTGAGCACAAAGATCTATTCAATCTAACTACAATCTAGTGGAACCCAACTCTTTTGTTAGTCCAGATGAAAGATCCAGCTTGTGGGGGAACATTAAACAAAGCATTATTGTCAACATAGTCATTGAAGTCCTAGAAAGCTCTAGGAGGGGGAATAATACATCCATACTTATCCTTGGGATGAAGAATGGCATTAAAGTCACCAATAGTAACAAATTTGGCACCTACTGATTCCTAGATAAAACTTGTAAGAGTAAGCAATAAACTTGGTTTATCTGAGATAGGGGTAGGGCCATAAAAAATTAATCAAATGGACTGAAAGTTCATAGTATTGTATGGATAACATTTTCAAAATAGTTCCTTGATGAATATGTTGAGCCTTGACAGTCTTAGGACTTGATAATATAACAAGGCCCCTAGAAGCACCTAAGCTAGGAACATGTGAGGAATTTCGTGTTGACCAACATCCATCAAATTTTTAAAAGTTATTTGTTGACAACTTAGTCTCCTGAATCAAGACTAGATCACATTGTATAGAATCAAGACACTATTTGATCCTATTACCTTTGTTAGGGGCATTAATTCCCCTAACCTTTGATAGTAGTATCTTCATAACTGACAAGGAGCACTCTTGGTACTCCTTGTCGATCATTTAGAGGAAGTAAAATTACTATAAAAAATTGACTAGATCCTTGCATCAACTTCTTCTTTAAATTTTTAAGCTTCCGATGCCCTACCCCTAGGCTTAAAATATTTATTAGTTATAGGAGATGATGAGAGTAGGGTTTGCAACAAACATAATTTCTAGGAGAAATGAAAACTAACATTATTAAGAAATAGATCAACAAAATGGGACCTAGTTTGACCAGAACTATCTATTTGAGCAAGATACTTTTTGACTACCATGCCAAGATTTGAAACATTCATAAAGCCCTCCATCCTAGGTTAAGGGGGATCTAATTTGAAGTGTACATTATCCTCACATAGGTCATGGGGCATGCTATCTTCATCAAAGAATTTGGGAGGAATTGGTATGCTATGCTCTTCTACTAAAATTTGGGCATATTTAGTAGATAGTCAATGCCCTTGGGAAACTGATGCAACTTCTAATCTAGACAAGAGATAAAGAGGTTGATCATCAAAAATGAGTTCATTAACAACTACATCTATCTGAGAGGAATAAATAACATCTTCTTCATTGGCACCCAAATATGTAATTAAAATGTTGATGACATAAATTGATACTGATCTATACTTATATACTTATCTCGATGAGTATTCCATTTAGAAAGAAGATGGGTCAAAACAACATAAAGTTTTTAGCAAAATAAGAGGAAAGCGACCCTTAATTAAAGGAGATCAGCACTCTGATATGGAGATAGAAATGCATGAGTCTTCTGCATCTCCATGGACTAAGCTTAACATAAGTGGATCCACTGCTCTTGTTTGTCCAGGAGGTAAAGGGATATATCACAAAGGGAGATTTTATTGGATCAATGCGGGCAATAACTGATCAATAGATGGGGATGTGGTGGGGCGTAATGTGGAGAAAGGAACTTGGCATATAATTCAGGGGCCTGGTGATGGTGAAATGGGTAGGGAAGTTCCCATTTCGTGGTGTTTAAATGGGGTTGATGGGAGATTAATGTTGGTGTATAAATACAAAAATGTTAGTCTATGGAGAATGGAAGAAGATTGTGAAGATGAGGGGAAGATGAAATGGGTGGCTGAGGATAGGACGAAGGAGTGGGAAATAAGAAATGAAATTTAGCCGCATCCTGCTGTGAATGAGAGTGTTGGAGTTTTGTGTATCTTACAAAGAGAAATGGGATGGTTGTGCTCGATGAATAGGGAAATACGGTGAGGAGAAAAAAGATTAAAGAATTGAAAGAGATGAAAATTATTGAGATGATAGAACGTCAGCAACTAGCTTGGGTACTTTGAGGCCAATTGGATTTGGTGGCCTTAGCCTTACAATCTCAATTTAATCAATGCATCGGTTCAAAAGTGTAAAACTTATGCATGCGCTCAAATGGTGTGTATACATAATTTAATCAATGCAATGCCAGACAATTGCAATTATAGTTCTAATTAGTGATCAAATTCTAGAGTCCCGAACACTCTTCAGATTTTGTATATCTTACGTGTCTTTTGTATTTAAAATAGGTTTCCTCGCTTCATTTGATGTAAAATGTAAATGGTCTTCCAAAAATAGTTTGTGGAGGGTATCAGTCTTCAACGGGCAATCAGTCTTATTTCTATACAATAAGAGGGCATGTTCTTATGTTTATCTTTCAGGCTTATGATATTTAGGTTTACTGAAAGGCAATTAAAAAAGAATGTTAGAATTAAAGAGAATTCATTTGAACTAATTTGTAATAAAAATGACACAATAAAATCATGTATAATATGCTGGTGTATCTTTTGAAATATTTTTAAAGTATTTTTAATTTCTGTATTCTAAATTTATATATGTATCAGTAATAATATTAGTTTAAATGTAACAGTACAAAAATAATGACATTCATTTCAAACATTCAAGAAATAGAAAAAGTTTCTTGAATTTACTAAAGGGGAATCACAAGACATTGTGTTAAAAACATACAAAAGTACTGTACAAATGTCTCATCAAGTCAATGTAATAGTTCATATATGAGACATAAAGAATGGTCCTGTGTTCTTTAAAATTAACCTAGAATTTTACTTTTAGTTGATTTTTTAGAAGAGAGAGGTTAGAAATTAACTTGTTAAATATTAATAATACTTGTGTTGTGCTTGTTTTAATCATACGGCTACTTCTTCTTAAATACAGTTATTGCTAATTGGCCCCCTCAAATTCAAAGGGAAGCATGTCATTATATCATTGATATAGATGTAGCTCGTATTAAAAATCTCACTTTAGACATGTCTTGATTTTTCAACATTATAAATTATTATTTTGTCAAAAATTGTACTAACTCTATCATTATTATACATGGAGACATTGAGAGAGACAATAAATAACTTGTATCAATAACTACAAGAATTTCAAAAAAAATAAAATATAAAAATTTATTTTATGTATCATCCAATATACATTATATATATTGAAATATAGAAATATAATTTAGACAAGCACTTATACGTGAGGTAGATAATTTACATAGTAGTAGGTAATAGAGTATTTTATTGAAGCTTATTTAATACTTGATGTGTCTCGGTGCTTGCTTTTCTATTGAATTATCTCACTTTGATTAAGTTTAGTACATTTAAAGTGCTCTAATTGCAATAGAGAATGTGATGGTGTTGATGAATTCCTTTGGTTCATAATTTAGATATTTTAGTGATTCTAAATTATTACAAAGAGGCCATATGTAGCATTCAATAGGTGTAATTTTTTAACTTCAAATAAAAGCAGCTTGCCTAGCTGTGAGGCTTTCCAAGTTGTGACCATATAAAATCAAAAATTAAAAATCAGAGTGGAAGCTCACATCTTCTAACTTCTTCTATCTAAGTTGTTTATCTCCTACATCTACCCAAGCTTCTTATATAGCTAGCTAAGCCACAAGTCAGCTAATTAGGCATTTAATTACATTATAGGTCTAACCTTGGAAGAGTTGAAAAAACACAAGCCAATGATAAACTTAAAATAATGGGCCCTTAGAAATAGGTTCAAAAATAAGTTAGGAGTCAGATCCCAACTACACAAGATGCCATATCAACATATAAAATTGCACCAAAGTAAAGAACACACCTTGTAAGATGAAACTATAGAAAATAGAAACTATAAAGAACTACAAACATGTGCACTTTGGACAAGGACTTATGATAGGTCCTCAAGATGATATTAAAAGTGCACAACTTGAAACCAAAAGGAACAATGACTACCTTACAAACAACAAACTTGTATAGAAAACAAAAATATTTTTGGTTGATGCAAAATTGCTCAAAGATTTAATTTTTTTAATAATTAAATTAAACAGAAAGAACATATATATGTATATATATGTATATTTATATGTATGTATGTATCTATGTATGTATTTATGCATGTATATGGTTTAAAAAATCCTTATTGGAAACACCCATTGAAAATTGAAATTAGTAGAATACCATACACTATAGTCTCTAATGTAAGATTATCTAATGTGTAGGACAAATGAGAAATATATGTTTTAAGTTTATTCATATTTTATTGTACAATCACATTTTTCTTTCCATTTATTCTTAATGGTGATTAAATAGATCACTTCTTCTTTATCAAATGTTATTCTCTTCCAAAGAGAGGATCATTTTCCACCATCCAAGTAAAATTAAGTTTGTATAGTATACTTTCTTTAATAGAGATTCAACACAATATTTCATAGAGTTAGTTGTTTAAGCATAAGGGAATCAATTATACAATGCCCAACACTAGCATAATAATATAGATTAAGATAATGAAATATTGCTTATTTAAAAAGCACAAGCTAATGTTGCATGTGTTTTTACAAACATTTCCATCTATCTTCCGTCAATCCTCTACATCAATATTCCTTCACCATCAAACACGACCATTTTATTTTGGGGCAAGTGCACACATAATCAATCACAATTATCTATCAAAACTTGTGCACTTCTCTAGCTGCCAGTTGTTGTGATGTGGAGCTAATTAGACTCATGTTTATTTGATGTTTTTTTCCCTCTAGATTATTACTATAGGGATTTTGGGGCAGCACCCACAAGATGGGGTCAAGAGGCAATGACCCTGATCAAGTACTAGAGTTATGCTCCCCATCATAGTACAAGGTGTGGTTGATAGACAATGCCCCATGGGATTTTTTTGGGTAGCACCTCCAATGCCAGAAATTATTCTACTATTATAAAAGACACAAGCTATTATTTTTCTATTCGATGACTTATTCTAGTCCTGATTTTGTAACTAGAAAATACATTTATAAAATTTTGTAAGGTTGGTGATTTTATAATGTATGATCATATGGTAGCTTCTTTTAGTGGTATTGAGTTGTAAGGGATTGGGGATCGTAATTGCAGGATGATAATAATATTGGACATTTTGTTGGTGCACATTGTCCACAGATTAGGTGAACCATGTCAAATCCTCATGTTTTGTGTTCTCTTGTATGTGATTGATTATTTTAATACATTAGTTATATCTACATGTAACTGTTATTTTTTTTATAGTTAATCCTCAAAAGTGGTATAAGAGCCAAACTATTGTCATTTTTATTTTAGATATCCTCTGTAGGATTGTCTCATGGTTGGTGGTAGTGATGACATATGAGGGTAATATAGAGGTTTTGAAGTTTAATGGGAAGAACTTTCAGTTACTGAAAAGAATTTATAGTAGCCACTAGAGGGAAAAGTGAAGAAATAGGGAACTTTGACATACGAGAAGTGAGAATTTTTTTATAGAAAGGCTCTTGGAAGTATTCAATTATGCCTAGTACAATTAGTGACATTTAACATTACAAAAGAAAAAATGATGGAAGAGTTGATGTAAACCCCAAAAAAGGTATATGAAAAACCATCTACTTAAAAAAAGGTATTTCTCATGAAACAATTATTTAATATTAAGATGGCAAAAAGTTTATTTGTTGAAGATTATTTAAATAATTTTAATGAAGTTACTAGTTAGTTATTTTTCGTGGGTCTTAATTTCAATGAAAAAATTAGGGCTGTCTTGATTTTGTGTTCTTTGCTTGAAAATTGGAAGGACTTGCTAGTAGTTGTGAGTTATTATATTTCTAGATCTAATACCTTAAATTTTGATTATGTGATCATTGTTATTCTAAGTGAGGAAACTTGGCATACATCCTCGAGTAGATCTATATCAAGAAGTGCTTTGAAGATACAAAGAAGAGGGAAAATGGTTGAGAGATGAAATAATTTTGGATTTCATCAAAAATCAAGAAGAAAATCAAAGGGGAAGAGGTCTCAATATAGCGGACCAATAGATTGTTGGTATTGTGGGAAAATAGGACACGAGGAAGATTGTTGGGCTTGAAAGAACAATGAAGGAGATAAACCAAAAGGGATTAAAGAGATAAATATGATAAGTAAAAAATCCAAAGAGGATGATTTTATTCTTTCTTTAGAAAGTATCATTGATGATTCTTGGGTTTTAGATTCTAGGGCTTCATTTTATGCTACACCCCATAGAGGTTATTTTATTGATTATATCCAAGGGCATTTCTTACTTGTTGATTTGGTGGATACTAAACCCTATCATATTTTTGGAAAGGGAAAGGTTCAGATTAAATTACAAAATGGCAAACATTGACTACTACATGAGGTAAGACATATTCCAAGGTTGTGTAGAAATTTAATTTTAGCAAAGAAACTCAGTAATGATGGTTTCATAGTTATTTTTAATGATAGAAATTAGAAGGTTTTAAAAGGTTCCCTTATAGTAGCAAAAAATTATGAATGTAGGCACCTTATATATTTATACAAGTCATATTTTTCCTTCTACTTTAATTGTTTCAAAGAAAATGAATATTTATGAACACTTGTAGTAGTTGAGTAGGGAGAACAACAAATTGTTTTATAGATTACAATACAATGCTATGGAACAATAGAAATGGAAGCATGAGTGAGAAAGATGTGAAATTACTGCATTCAAAGAAAGTTTTAATAGGTCTAAAATGTTTCAATATGGATTTTGGTAGAATTTGTGTGTATAGAAAAAAAAAGAGAGTGAGTTTTTTGAAGAGTTAGAAGGAAAAGAAAAATGAGAAACTAGAGCTTCTACATATAGATGTATGTGGAGCAAGTCAGGTATCTTCCCTTGGTGGCTTTCATTATTATGTTAATTTTTCTAATGATACAACTAGAAAAGTATGGGTTGATTTCCTTACAAAAATTTTTGATGTATTTAAAATTTTTAAGAAATGAAAATACTTAGTTGAAAATGAGACTCGTAAAAGATTAAAATAACTCAAAACTAATAATAGTGGTGAGTATTGTTGTTATGAATTTGAAGATTATCATTCCAGTAATGGTAGTCATAGACAAAAAACTATTCCAAGGACTCCATTGGAAAAAAAAGTGGTTGAATGCATGAAAAAAATAATAATGGAGCATACAAGGAGTATGAGGTTACATGTTGGGCTGACCTTAAACACGTGAGTAAATATTCTCAATACTTCTATATATTTGATAATAGAGGTCTCTACACTCCTTTGGATTGTGGTATTCAAGAGGAAGCATGGAAACATAAGAAGGTGAGTTATTCTTTTCTCACAACCTTTGGTTGTGAAGCATTTGCACATATTGATTCTAAAAATAGAACTAAGGTGGAAGCTAAGACAAATAAATGTCTATTTGTTGGATATGGAATTGATGAATTTGGTTAGAGGCTTTGGGATTTAGAAAATCATAAAATTTTAAAAATCATGAATTCAATGACAAAGCATTTTACAAAGATCTAATGTAGAGACATGAGAAGAAAGAAAATGATTTTATAGTGCTGGATGATACTCTGAAAGATGGTGTCCCAACAATTCCCCATGCTCTACAACAATAGTAACAACAAATACCACACACCCTAGTGAATGTTAGATGGTCAACAAGGTTAAGTAGACCTCCATAAATATTTTATCTCTTTGTGTTCTATTTTATTAATAGATGTTGGTGAACTAGAATGCTATGATGAAGCTATGTAGGAGGATACAAAGATTCAATGGGATTCTGCAATGGAAGAAGAAAAGGAGTCCTTGCTAAAAAATCAGACATGGGATTTATGAAAGTTCTCATTTGGTAAAATGGATTTATAGAATAAATGAGTTTATAATTAGGAAGAAGACGATGGAGGTAAGAAAATATTTAAAACTTGGTTATTTGTAAATGGATTTACACAAAATAAATGCACTAGTTTTGATGAGATATTTTATCTTCTTGTTAAAATAACTTATATTTGTATTCTTTAAGTATTATGGCATTTGAATATTTGTATTTGAATAAGATTTATGTTAAAGAAAACCTTCCTTCATGGTGATTTGGATGAAGAGATATATGGCCGAACTACAGGGATCAGAGGTCAACGGCAAGGAGAATCTAATGTGCAAATTGAGGAAATATTTGTATGGTTCTAAGAAATCACCTTGACAATCACAATTTCATGCCCATGAGCATGGTTAGAGATTGTATCATTCTAACAATTGTATTTACTTTTAAGAGGTTAGATTATGAAAACTATATTACATTATGTTTATATGTTGATGATATGCTTGTAGATGGGTCTAACATGGATCACGTTAAGGGGCTGAAATGAATGTTAGTACATATGATTTTATATGAAGGATGTGAGAGTAGTAAAATAAATCCCTATTATGAATGTTTGAAGAGATAGAAAAAATAGAAAATTTAAATTATCTTAGGTTGATTATATTGGGAAGGTGTTACAATATTTCTCTATGGAGAATGCTAAAGCTATCAGTGCACATTTACCTAGTCATTGAAAATTGATTAATGAGATCTATTCCAAGACATGGGAAGAGGAGGAAAAAATTTCCAAGGTACCCTATGCTTCAGCTCTATGAAGTATGATGTATGCCAAGGTGTATACTAGGCAAGATATTGCACATGCATTGGAACTTGTTAGTAGGTATATGAGTCATCTTGGATTTTAGAATTGGAATGTAGTCAAATGGATTCTTAGATATTTGAGAGGAACATCCATTAATTTTTACATTTAGGGGGCTATGCTATTTATTTTCAAACCTATGTTGACTCAGATTTGGTAGGGGATATTGATACTTGACAGAGCACTACAAGGTATGCATTCACTATTGGTGGGTAAACACTAAGTGAATTTTCTTGGTTAAAAAAGGTGAATGATTTATCCACTATAGAGGTAGAATATGTTGTTACAAAGAAAACCAAATATATGATATAGATTTTTTTCTTCATGGAAGAATTGAGAAACCTATAGATGGTTTGCAATGCCTACCCCTAGTTCGCATATTTCCTATCATGTTGAACTCTTTTAGGCTAGTTTTATGTTGATGATTATTAGTGACATTATTTTGAGATTATTAGATATTGTTTCACATTAAGTTGATATATGATGAGATTATTTGGTACTCTATATTTCATGTATGGATGATGATTATTTAGTGTTTTAAGATATTAATGATGAATAGTTACATGGTTTATTATCACGTGTTTTTTTATGGATACTTACCCAATACTACATGTGTATGGTGTGCATTTCTTTTTTCTTTATGTATGGCATTTCTGATGTGATTAAGCAAGGGAGTCATAGTTACCTACTAGTTAGGATCTAAACGATGCACCACTTCCTTCCATTGCCTATTTGGCTTAGTATATATCGTGTATGTACATGTGTAGATTTTATGCAGGTTGTAGGTACTAGGTATTGACTTCCTTGGATTTCCAAGATGAGCATACCCTATCACATTATCTCAATGATAAGAGAGCGGATATAAATTCTTGATTCCAAATCCTAAACCTTTAAGCAAATTGTCCTAATTGAAAATTAGGACAAGTATCTGAGTTGAGTATCCTCTAAATGTGTCGGATGATGTTAATTTGTGATTATAACCCCTTAATTTGATTTTGTATGTGTTTTGCTATGATGGGTTTTTGTATTTTATTTTATGTGTCTTTGGTGTATTTTCTATTAATTATGTCTAATTCAAATATGTAATTAATTTGTTAATTCGATGGAAAACTAATATGACATTTTAATATTTAATTTTATATATTTATTTCGAAAATTAATTAAATTAAAAACCTTAAATTTGAAGGTAAAAGTTATAAGTTTAAATTTGGAACGTGACAATATTTATTTAATTTAATAATAATATATTTAGAGTTCATTTTTAAATAAATGATAAATAATATTATTATTTTAGTTAATAAATATTTTATCAGTTATGTTTCGAAAATAAATTTAGAAGTGGAGAATAAATTAGTTTATCAAAAATTTCATGATTAGTGCATGAGATTAAAATTATTAAATTAATTTAAAAAGGAGTCAACTGAATATTAATAAATTAATGTATATTATTTTAATACTTATTCACCTAGGAGTATGCCCACCTCTTTTATTCACATTTTGTCCACAACATGAGAGTTAGCATACTAATTAAGCACCTAGTGTCTACAACCTTCTCATTTTTATCCAGTCATCTAGAAGGTTGGATAACGCTTTTTCTTGGTTGTCAATGCTTATCTCATCCCTTGGTTGTTTCTAGAGATATTCTAGGTGCTTCCTGAGAGGTCTTTATAGTTTGGCATTCCTAGTGTGTAAGAGGAGGCTTCTACGTGTGGCTAAAAATAATGAGCATTCATATTGATCATACTCCTTGGCCTACTATGTGCTTGTGCGACAGATTTTGGAGAAGGAAGGAATTTTCAAAAAAGACAAGGTTCTAAGAGGAGGGATTTTTCTCTATAGTTTCCTAAAGCATAACATATTATCATCAATGCCCAATTAGATGTTTTTTATTTTCACATATTTTAATATGCTCTTTTCTTTCCTATCTTCTTCGTGTCTGTTGAATTCTTTCACAAGAATTCTTGTGATGAATGTTTTCAGTTGTATCGATTCTTGTTATGAATATTTAATCTTCTGGTTATGGGGAAATTAGAAATATCTTTACAAAGTTCCCTTAGTAGAATCAAGATTTGGAAATTAAATCGAGTTTTCAATTTGAATTAAAATAGAATTGGGAAATTAGATTTGGGAAGGGTTTGAATTTTAATGGGAAGTCTTCTTAAAGAGAATAAATAAATAAATTTTAAAAAAATGGGGTATGTTGTATTCATCCTTCAGATTAATTCTAGGATTTGACTAAAATATATATTCATTTTAAATTGTTATTCATTAATAAATAATTAATAAATTATTATTATTAATAATAATTATTTATTTATTATTTATTCTTTTACTTAAGATTAATGCATTTAGAATTTAGTTGTCATTTAGGAGTTTGTGATGAGTTGTTGACAACACAAGAGATTGTTCCTACTTAAGTTATACTTATCCTTACACCATGATCGAAGATATTCCACCTTTTGTGGACATATGCTTAGTTGTCACACTTATCTCTTAGCATTTTCTAGCTTACTTTAGAACCTTCCTCGAGATAAAAATGTATTGAGTGATCTAATAATTAATGGAAGATTAATATGATTAGTTTATATAATTTATTAATCAATTTAATTAAATATAATTTAATTAAGATTAATTAATAATGGGAGATAATTCTAAGTTTTATTCAAGATGATTAAATTAAGTGACCTAAATTTTAATAATATTTAATTGAATTTTAATTAAGTTATTATTAAAATGGATTGGGCTCTTAGATTGTGAATTATATATTTTATTAATTAATCTAATTCGATGTAATCTAATTAAGATCAATTAATAGTGGAAGATGTTCAATTAAGTATTAAATTTATTTAATACTGATTTTTAATTAAGTTAGAGATTATTTCATTGATAAATCAGCGAGTAGTATAATTTAAATAAATTATTACTTCTTGATTATTTTAAGAAAATCGACCAAAAATAATAATAAAAAGGTTAACATTGTGTATTTTATATTTTCACAATGTTTGATTAAATTATATTAAATTTAATTAATTTATTGAATAATGGGAGACGCTTCTTGGAATTAAGGGAGTATTATTTTATTATTAGTATTATTATTTTTTAGGCAAAAGTGGCAAGCCACTATATTATTTTATTATTTTAAAAATTCTGATTCAACGAGGTCAACTAGGAAAGAATCAATAAACAAAACCCAACATCATCCCTAATATATACAAAAGTATAGATAGTTTAAACAAATAAATACAAGGGGTATTTCAACTACCACCCATCACAAAATAGAAAGATTCATTGCATTTTGGCAATCTCCAAGCACTATCTTCATGACGATGACCTAGCAAAAGTCACAATCTTACAAATCTACCCAATCAAAACTAAAACCACCTTCAAATGACCCTAGCTCACCAAGAAGAAGGCTCAAGCCAGTACAAACTTCTAAGGAGGTTTGAATCTAGTCCAAATCCAAGTAAACCTAATCAATTAATTCCCAAAAAATTTGTTCAATCAGCCACACTAAAGCTACATGCATACTCTTGGAAACTAAAGTAGTAGAATCATTCTATAAATAAATCAAAGCCTAACCTACTAACTTAATATGCTCCAGCAATTGAACATCCATAAATTTTGGTGCAAGGGGCAAAGCATATTTCAAATAATTAAAGCTGTCAGTGTCTACAACTTTCTTAATTGCTTCAAAAACATCAAAAAACTGATGATTATGTAGAAGTTGATAATGTGAGAACAAACCACCAACAAGTGCCACTCCATTCCATAAGTTGTACTTTTGCATATCCAAAATTAGCTTATTATCAACCAGATAATGAGGATGGATAACCTAATGGGCCAACATTTGAAGCAAATCAGGTGACTACGTTAAATCTGTCACATTAGAAAGAAAAATTGAAATAAGCTAAGATGGATATAGAAATATAAGTGTCAAAGAGAAAAATAACTCTTCACCAATAATATGTTGAATAGCTCGTCAAACTACGGATGAGTAAATTAAAAACATTTGATCCATCACTTCATCTGTAATAATGCTTGGGAGCACCTTTTCCTCCAAAGATGATGGTATGGAAATACAAAAATTCTTTGGCATGATGGCATGGTGCTATTTGTGAAACATAACACAAGCCTAAGTGATATCCCACCCATAATTCATCTTGAAACTAGATCACAAAATTGGATTTTTGCAAAAAATGTAACTGAAGGCTGAGGTAAATAAATATTGCAATCCTTATGTAATAAATTATATAATGCAACATGCTAAAAGCCATCTATATTCACACAAGAGAACGTCCTTGCAAGAGATGGAAAAAGTACTGGCAACAATGTATTTTAATGACTCAAATTTAGCCACATGAGAAAATAAATCCCAGTATTAAAAAATTCAATGTTTTTAGGGAATAATCAAAATTGAAGCACTTAAAATATACTATGCAAATCATATCATCATAAATGTTTCTAAGTAAATCATGCGACATTTATTAACATTTTCTTTGTTACCAAGGAAACTTGGCACTTATTCGACCACTAAAAACCATAAAATTGGCACCAAAACTCGGCACATACAAGTTTTCACTCAGAAAAGAACATACAACTCTGCATCACTCGACACCTGAACCTAGGGCTATGAAACCAACCAACATTACTCAGCATCAAATATTATGTTACTAAACTTGTCATCTAAAACTAATCAGCACCTCATACAATTTTGAGCAACTCAACACTTGATACCATTCTGGACAACTTGGCACCTAATACAAATATTATCAAACAAGCACTTCACCAACTAACTGATATATAGTTCTGCATCACTCGGCACATCTAACTGACCAACTCAGCACCTGAAACAAATCTAAACAACTTGGCTCATGAAACAATTCTTGACAACTTGGCACTTGATTACTCGGCATTCTGATACAATTCCAATACAATTCTGGATAGCTTGGCACTTGATACAACTCTAGACACCTCGGAACTTAATACAAATCTAGATAACTCGACACCAAAACAACATACTCAGCACCTGATAAAGATTGGTCTGCTCAGCACTTGATAAAGCTTGGGCATCTGAATTTAGTTCACAAAACTTGGTAGCCAAGGTATCTACTCAGCAACTGGAATATGAATTTCAGATGCTGAGTTGGTAGACATAGATGCATCCAAGTCTTCTTGAATAAGATTATGAAGGACCTTGTATTTCTCAAGAAAAGGCAAAGGGTGAAGAGTAGAAGTAGTAATTCTCACACAACCCAAATTTGATAAAAAAAATGCAACTTTATTCCCTTCTCGATAAATATGCAAAATGCTAATGTCCAAACATTCATTGAGAAGTCTCCAAATCTGATTAAGAACTAATTTTAGTTTCCAAGAAATGATGAGCCTATGGATACAAGCATCAATAATAACTGACAAATCCCCTTCTATATGTAGCATATGGAAACAACCTTGTTTAGCTAGAATAAGTCCAACTAATAATGCATGAGCCTCTGCAATATTATTAGTGTCAATAGGCAAAGGAGAAACTATGATAGCCACAACCTGACCAGAGGGATTTCTAATACATGCTTCAAAACCCAATGGGCCAAGATTTCCTTTTGAAGCTCCATCAAAGTTCAGTTTCCAAAAATCATATGCTAGAGGTCTCCAAAAATTCTTTCTAGGCAAAAGAGAGGATGGGGAATAGTATATATTCCAACCATATGGTATGAACAAATGTTTCCATTTTTTGATAATTTGAGAATTCCATTGGGTTACAATCAGGTTGATTTTAATCACTTTTAGACTTGAATTAGTCACTTCCAAGATTGATTTTTCAGTACTATTGAAAACAATGTCTAGAGGGACTGATTCCTTTCTAAAAATATGCTTGTTACGTTCCCACCAAATAGCCCAAATAATCAATGCTAGTATGCATTTCTAGAGATTTGTAAACAAAGATTTTTTTATAAAGAGCTGGCCAGGCTTGAAAGAGATCCTAGAGATTGTTTGGCAAAGGAGTATAATAATTGAGTTTACTCAAAATAAAGCACCAACATTGAAAAGAAAAGGAACATGTAACAAATAGGTGATCCATGGATTCCTCATGCTCCTCACAAAGAACACATTTAAAAGGAGGAGCAATACTTAATCTAGTCAATTTGTCACTAGTTAAAATCCTTTTTTTTAAGAGCTAACCATGAGAAACAACCTGCTTTAGGAAGAACAACTGGATTCCAACAAAATGAAGAAGCTCTTGAAATAGGATTTTGCAGAACATTCTGTTGCAGAATTTTGTAACCCTTTTTCACTGAATAATGTCCATCCTTAGTTGGAGCCCAAAAAATCTGATCTTGGGCTTTAGAGAAAAAAACTTGTCTAGAAGATAGAATATTTTGAAATTGACTGATTTCTTGAGGTGATAGAGCTAACTTCATGGGATCCTTCCAAACTATTTTCTTAGAAAATTCACAGACATGATCCACATAATGAAAAAATTGAGACCCCCAGTAAAGCTCAGCAACTTGGATAACATTCACTGAGATTCCAGTCTTAGAAAGTGGAATTTGACGATTCCAAGAATCATTCCAAAAGTTAATACTAAAACCATTATTTACTTACCAAGAGATTAAGTCAACTATGAATTTGCATGAAGCTATCATAAAGTCCCAAATAATCAAGCATTTTAAAGGATTTGATATAGTGAGCATTCTAGAGGGGTCATTATTATCTAAATATTTTTGCTGCATAATTTTGGACCACTTGGACTGAGATTTACAATACATGTGACAAATCAATTTCCCACCAAAAGCTTCATTTCTAAAGGATAGATCATGAATACTTGTCCCTCCAGCACTAGGAATCTGTGACATATCTTGCAAAGAAATGAGTGAGATCTTACGATATTCATGCAAATTACCTGACGAAAGAAAACCCTTAATTAATTTTTGAATTGTTAGTAACACTTTGGAAGGGATCTTGAAAATAGGAATGAAGTAATTAGGAATTGCAGCTAGAACTGATTTGATCAACAAAATTTTTCTTGCCAAAGACAACCGTCTAACTTTCCAAGAATCAATTCTACTCTGAATACACTAAATAACCAAAGACCAATATAAAGATCTATTTGAACCCATGAAGAAAGGAATACCCAAGTATACTGAGGGAAGAAAATCTTTTGACAAACCCAGGATCTAATTAACTTTATCCAAAACCAACTTCTTAGTATTGAAAAAGTAAATCTTGGATTTTTGAGCATTAATAACTTGGCCAGACATAATTGAGCAGAGATCAAGGGTATAAAGAATTTGACAAGCTTCATGGACATCTGACAATCAAAACAATAGAGTATTATCCACAAAAATAGAATCTGTGATAGATATGTTAGTTCCTAAAATAAGAGCTCCTTTCCATTTCTGTAGCACATGCTAGTGTGTGATTGCACTGCTAAATGCTTCAGCCATAATAATAAAAAGAATTGGGGATAAAGAATCCCCCTGTCTAATCCCTTGTGTAGAGGGAAAAAAACCAACGGGCTTACCATTACTGATCAATGAAAACCAGGCTCCCGATATACATGCTTTAATCCATTTACACCAATTTTTTGAAAAATTGATTTTATCAAGTAGTTGAAGTAAAAATTTCCAGCAAACTCTATCATAAGCTTTCATCATATCCAGTTTAATAATAAAATTTGAAGAATTACTTGAATTAATAGAGTGGAGAACTTCATGAGCCACAAAATCCCCTTCCATGGTTTCCTTGCCTGAGACAAATCCACCTTGTTCTGGAGAGATGATACATGGAATAAGATGTTGAATCCTCAGATATATGGCTTTAGTGATAATCTTATAAGATAAATTACACAAAGAAATTGGTTGAAAATCTGCAAAGGTTTGGGGATCCTTAATCTTTGGAACAATGGAAATATTTGTAGTATTAAAATATTTCAGCATATGTTTAGATTGTCAGGATTCTTCAACAGTAGCCAATGAATCCCACCCAATAATATTCCAATAACTCTGGTAGAATAATGCAGAAAATCCATCTGGACCTAGGGTTTTGTCAGGAAGAAAGGAAAATACAATGTTTTGAATTTCTTGAATGGTGAAAGGAGCCAACAAAATATCATTATCTTGATCTGAGATCAGTTTTGGAATAGATTCAAGAATTTCTTCAACTTGTGACGCAGAAGGATTAGGCAAAACATCAGGCACAAGAAGGCTTTAAAAAAATCTAACACCTGCATTTCTAATAAGCTCTTCATTGGTCAAAAGATCACTAGATGAAGCATCTTTGATATGAAAGATTGTGCTATTAATTCTCTTCTGCTTAGCTGAATTGTGGAAAAACTTTGTATTTCTATCCCCATCTTGGAGCCATAATTCTTGAGATTTTTGTCTCCAGTACATCTCTTCTCTAGCACACAGATCCTCCCATTGTGATTGTAGATCATTTTGAGAAGAGAATGTTTCTTCATTCGTTCCTTTTTGGATGATTTGATTATATACTTCTTCTAATTGTGCCTTGACTTCTGCCTTTTGATGAAACGTATTTTTGAACACCTATTGATTCCAGATTTCAATTTGAGATTTAACATATTTAAGCTTCATGGCAAACTGGTGCATTTTAAGATCTTCCCTTGGAGCTTCATTCCACCACTATTGGATGCTAAGAAGAAATGTTTGATGCCTAAGCCACATACTTTCAAATTTGAATGAGTAATGAAAATGTTGTTCCAAAGTTTTTTTTTTTACAAATGAGGCTTAAAGATATAGGAAAATGATCAGAACCTAGTAAAGATAGAATTTCTAAAGAGATATCTGAACAACTCAACTTCCAGTCATTAGATAAGAGAAATTTGTCTAGGTGGGCAACAATATTAGCAAATCCAGATCTCTTATTAGTCCAAGTAAAAGAGCCATTAATTAGATGAACATCCATTACATTGTTATTATCCACAAAGGCATTAAAATCTAGTATTGTCTTATGGGGAGGGATGATGCCACTAGTTTTCTTAGATTGAGATAATAATGCATTAAAGTCACCACCAATAACCACTTGCTGTTGCTCTTGCATTTGAAGAGAGCTTGTGATAGAATTCCATAAACATGCCTTATCCAAAATTGAAGCAGGACCATATAGATTAATCAGGATAAAAGATATGTCAAATAATGATATGTTTAGCATCTACCAATTGTTCTCTTGTTGGATGAGTTGTGAATTAATTGAAAGAGGATTCCAAAGTACTACTATACCTCGAAAAGCACCCAATCCTTTCATATGAAGAGATTTCCATCTTTTCCATGTTTTATCAAATTTATGTTGGGACATTTTAGTTTCCTACAATAAAATAATATCTAATTGCAAAGAATCAATGAATTTTTTGATTCTTTGCCTCTTGTTAGAGGCATTTAAACCTCTAACATTCCAAGAGATGATCTTCACTGGGGACAAGGAGAACACTTAGGTCTTCTTGCCGATCGTGTAATAACAGTGAAGCTATTGTTCAATGTCATTTGTATATCGGCAGCAATTTCTATTCTGATCTTGGAACCCTTTGGTCTACCTTGTGCCTTGGATGTTTTAGCAATACGAGGTTTAATAGATGGATTTTGCAATATTTATAGGGGCTGAACTTTCAAATTATCCTGATTGTGTAGATTTGGAAATTGAGATTCTTGTAGAAATGAATCTGTAGACTTTTGCACAAGCTGATAGAGGTTAGCCTCTAAACCCAAGAAATCTTCTACCATTAGATGAATACTTCCTATGCCAGGGTCCTAAGGAAATTGGTTAAAAACTGTCTAAGAGTCGAATGCCTGATTAGGGTTCAAATTATTCAAAAATTGAAATTCTCAAAGTAGGGTGTCAATAATAGGTGAAATATAATCTCTAGCTTGCAAAAATTCTTCTTTTGCAATATTGAAAATAATAGAGTTGGTAATTTCTGATAAAATTTTATCACAAATAAAAGTCAATATCACAAGAGAAGGATGGATAGAGAGGCTCTAGATAGGCCATCCTAGCAATGAAATTGAGAATCTTCTATTATGAAAAGTGATCAAGTGGAGTGACTTCGGAGATACATAATGTAGATAGTCTATTTGAGGGAGGAACTTGGAGCTCAAATCTATAAAGGAATCCATTGGAGATAAAGGGTCAGACTCCAACAAAAAAAATTTACTAGTGAAATATGCATGTTGGAAGAGAGCCATAATCCAAAGAAATTGTTGAAGAAAAACCAAGAATGAATTTGGCATATGCCTATTCTTTGCATGAAAATTTTAGGAACTATCTGTTGAATCATTGTGGTCCCCTAACTTGGAAAGAGTTGTATTGGCCTCAGAAATATTACAGTCCATGAAGGACATTTTTTGAGAGGAAATGTTGCGATCTAAAAAATGATCAGGACAAACTTGTAACCCATCCTTTTGACTAGAATGACACATAAAACTGAAGTGACCAAGTTTATCTTGAAATTTATGAATCAAAGAGGAATCCTGCACCATAACTGATTGCGTCATTTTCCCCATTTGGATATGAGAGCAATAGTTTTAGGAAATGGTTTGTGCATGTTACTCAATAAACAAACCCTATCTTCAAATTGGGGACACTCGTATGGAATCAAGTCATGTTTCAAAAAAATACCCAACTTGTTGGCTATAATTTCCACAATCTCAGGATCACGATACTCCAATGGTAGAGAAGGAAAAGAAATCCAATGAGGAAAGAATTGGATATTAATATCTTGTGGATTAAAATTTGGGATCCACAACATGGTATATAAACCCACTCCTTGAAAAAACCACCCTTTCTACTTATTAACAACATCTCTTTCATCTTTGGAAGTAAAAATAGCAATAAAGAAATTGGAGTCCGAATAATGATAAAAAAGTTTCTTTAATTCCAGACCAGTTCTTGAAAGCCCAATTCTTGATATCCATAAAATATAAAGAAGCCATAGAAAACTTACCTATGAGAGCTAACTACTGAAGGGTATAGACTGAGCTTTGCAACATGTGATTTGAAAAATTAACATTTAGTTGTTGTCAAGATGGATTCAAAGGATCTTGAACTGCAAGATTAGATGGGATTTCTCTTGATTATTATCCTGCAGGTTTAGATCAGATGCAAGTGCAGAAGACCTTGATCTATCTTACCATGAATTTTTTTTCTCTAGATCTTTTTTGGCATGAAGGGGCCTCTAACAGTATTCAAGTCTAGCTTCTCTTGATTCAGATTGTGTTGCATAGGTAAATAGTGAGGAGCACCTTCACATATATCAAATGCTAGTTGTTTTTTGAATATTCGTCACTTTTGACTTCTTTGATCAAATTTATGTCACATATTTGGATCTGAAGCGAATCTCTAGGATGAACCATTCATTGAAGTATTAGAATGAGAGATATTTTCTCGCCCAAATAATTTTGGTGGCTGAGGCTGTCGTAAATGGTGAGAAGATTCACTCTTTTCAAAATAAGGTGAGATGTTAGGCTTTACTTGTTGGGAACCTTTAGATCTTTACTGCAACCTTCGATCATGAAAAAAAAGGTTAACGAAAAAGGGTTTGGCAGGCTGAACAATTGCTTTCCCTTTGAAAATAGACTTATCAGTGGTATTAGAATTTATATCTTTGAAAGGACATTTCTAAAATAAGAAAGAGTTCAACATGGAGCCGATTGGTTGTACCACTGGTGTAGAGGAAAAAATCTATCTAAACTTGTGGCCATGATCCCCAGCCGGTTGGAAAATAGGGGTAGATAAAAAAATGGAAGAAAAATTGTGAAAGATATGATCAGATGTAGTATGATTACCCTGTTCTTGTTGCATGTTTCCATTAGATTTTCCCTCGCACCTATGAAGAAGCTGATCTGAGCCACCCAATTTTCCCTTATGTCGGAGGCGTTGTGGTTGAATAGGCAATTCGCTATATTTAAGCTGATTGAAACTCGAAGGCTTTTGATGATGAACTAGTCTGCCATGGAAATCCCCCTCATTCCTATGGAATTTCTACTTGTGACCCTTTTCCTTGCTCTTGAAATGCTTGAGGTTACCCTCAAAACCCTTCCCTGTGCACATGTCTCTCCATCTTCGTTACACAAAATAAAACCAACACATTTTATTTAATTATTAGTAACATTGATTTTAGTAAAATAATGATGCAACAATTGTATTAAAAGTCAATGGAAATTAATTTAATGATTTAAATAAGTAAAAAATTATCTTCTAATTATTTTAGAAAATTGTATTAAAATAATGGAGGGATAATTGTATGTTTTTATTCAAAGAGATAAATGGTTTGACTTGGAGATTAAATGAAGAATCTTATACACTTGAAATATACTTGAAATAAAAACTAAAACCTCATAGCTGGTTTAGCATTGTGATTACAAAAGCAAACCAAAATATGTGTTTGTATCTTGTTTCTTTATGCTATCTATGTTTTGGGGTTTGGGGTTGACTAGATTATTCACCAGTTATAGGATGTCTACCAGAGGCATGGGGTTATGAGATGTGATGTCATGTTGATGTTATTTGATCGTAATATTTTCTAAACCCAACCATGATAATGCAATGGCATTCTCTATTATGTGTGTGGTCTATTGATTGTTATTGCTCTTTAGTCTTCTTGTGTGAAGATGAGTTCAATTATACTTGGACTACTTTCGAGTTGCCTTGATGGTACTCAAGTGTTTTATTTATTCTTGATGATGTCATGTTGTGACATGTTTTACTTGAACATTTTGGAGTCTTCGATAAGTTTTATTTTGGGATACTTTGTAGTTGCTTGTTGAGAACTAATGGGTATTTTTATTTACTTTGAGATACTTTCTAATTGGTCATTTAGAACTTATGGATATTGTGATTTATCATTTGATGCTTTTTAGTTGCTCGTGGAGAACTCATGTAATATCATGGATTATTTTTTGATGCTTTCTAGTCACATGTATAGAGTTGAGATGATTTTACTATGGTTCTTTGATTTTTGATTTCATGATCCTAGTGTAGGTTATGTATGTGTAGTGTCAAGAAGTGGCTTGCAATGGGGGTCATGACCCTAAGAGGCTGCTGGAGGAAAATCCATTGTAAGTTGTATTAATAAGTGAAAAAATTACACTAAAGGGGGATTAAATGAACATAATAAGATGAATGTACGTTCTCACCCATACCTTGAGTGCTAGTATATAATAGGATGGGAGTAGAGAGAATGCTTGGTTACGACCTTGCATTTCATAGTATACCTTGTCAATACAAGAGGATACTAGTGGTTGCATGGGGATCACTAGGGACCTCGGAGTCCTAAGCTAACTGCCAAGGTAACTTCTATGTGATTCATTCGATGACACTTTCTCACTTGCATAGTAGATTTCCTAATCTCTTTGTGTGCCTCTAGGTCTAGATGTCAATCTATCTATTGGATCTTTTGAGTTAGTATACTTTTATGATTTCCTAGACTTAGAGAGTATTTGTGTTATGTGATTTGATATCCTATTTGGGACTTGATATTATCTCCTTACTATGGTGGGAGTGGGCCATTTAGGCTCCATGTGATCAGGTGGTATTATTTTTTCACTCTTACCATTTGAGATCCATCCATAGACATCGTAGCTAGAGTGTTCTTTGTTGGCTTTTACCTTCATTATATTCTTGGATCATTATGATGAACATTATATTATATGATAGACATTACTTACTGACATGTTTCTTTATATTGATGATTAGTATGGGATAGATGATGATCATCTTATGCTTTATTCTTACATGTTAGAATTCTTTATGTGTATGTGGTAGCATGTTAGATTTCTTTATGCATATGTTGTAGCATGTTTTAGGAGTGACGTACCTATTATGATAGTACTAATGATCTCTTCAAAGGCTTGGGATGTTATGTGCGAGGGATTTCTAGGGCTGATGAGGGTCTAATGATTCTATTAATGGTTGGGAAGAACCAATCACTTATTTAGATGTGTTTTGTGATGGACGTTATATTTTCTATGATGGTTGTTATATCTTTATTGATGGATGGATGTATCATGTATTTTAATAGTTTTCATTTACTTTATTACACTTGTATCATGGATTTGATGAGAATGATGTATCTTTATTGTTACATATCTATTTTCTTTTAAGTCTTTCATACCCTGTGACATGTACAATGGATGATTGAGCAGTCTAAATTTAATTACCAAGAGGCATTTAGAAAAAATGTATATTATGGACTTTGGAATTTTCATTGTTCTTTCATGTGGTTGTGGTAGTTGTGAGACTTAGTATTAATTAGATTAAACATGATTCAATGTCATGGGATCCTTAAGGAATATAACCTGTTGTGTATGCTTATAGTTGATTGTATGTTATTGCTTTCTTTATCAGGTATTTGATGTGAATGGTTTATCTTTCTTGTTTAAAAAAAAAAATTTTTGGCAAACTTGGTAAAACTATAGTTTAATTCTTTTGGATCCCTTGGCCACACATTACATCTACTATTAGAGCCTAAGTTTCTACATTGGGAGCTTTGGGTATATTGGAACACCACTAGTTGTTAACTAGTTGCACAAAAAATGAAAAACTTTGAATTATCATGTGTATCTCTTTCAAATTGAATCTTGAAACTAGATACGAAACTTAAACTGTTACTTGCATATTTTTCATTCTTCAACACTTAGGTTTCAAAACTGAAATAATACTAAAATCTAAACATGGACAAAAAAAAATTAAAATTTATTTTGTTTGTAAAACATGTATCTATCATCTATTCGTAAGAAGTATTCCTTTAATTGTCATTGTGAGCATTATGTTGCTCTTTTCTAAAGTGTTTAGGAGATCTATTTCATTATTTGTTACAAGGATGAATGTTGAATCAATGCGGTTTTTGGTTTACTAGTAAACCAAAATCATATTACTCTAAGTGTGTTGTAGTGTCCTCAGTAGAATTATATCCTCCTACTGGGCGGGCAGGATTCAATGACCGCATAGTGAGTTCTTCAGTATTACAATTCTTGTAGGCTTCTAGGAGTAAGCCTAATTCTAGGGGGAGTGGATGTAGAGCCTACCCCTAGTTTGTATTTTTGCTATCATATTGAACTCTTTTAGGCTAGTTTTATGTTGATGATTATTAGTAACATTATTTTGAGATTATTAGATATTGTTTCAAATTCAGTTGATATATGATGTGATTATTTGGTATTCTATATATTTCATGTATGTATGATGATTATTCAGTGTTGTCAGATATTGATCATGAATGGTTAGATGGTTTATCATCACATGTGTTTTCTTATGGATGATTACCCAATACTACATGTTTATGTTGTGCAAGTTTGTTTTCTTTATGTATGGCATTTTTAATGAGGTTAAGGGGGTCATAGTCACCTGCTAGTCAGGATATACACAATGCACCACTTCCTATCATTCCTTGTTTAGCTTAGTATATATTGTGTATGTACATTTGTAGATTTTATGTAGCCTACAAGTATTGGGTATTGACTTCCCTAAACTACTAGGATGAGCATACCCTATCACATTATCTTAATGGTAAGAGAGGGGAGATAAATTCTTGACTCCAAATCCTAAACATTTAAGCCAATTTTGCTAATTGAAATTAGGACAATTATCTAAGTCGAGTACCCTCTGAATGTGTCAGGTAATGTTAATTCATGATTATAAACCCTTATTTTGATTTTGTATGTGTTTTGCTATGATGGGTTTTCTTATTTTATTTTATGAGTCTCTGGTTTATTTTCTATTAATTAAGTCTAATTAAAAGATTTAATTAATGAGTTAATTTAATGAAAAATTAATATAATATTTTAATATTTAATTATATTTAATTAATTAAGAAATTAAATAAATAAATTAATTAAATTTCAAGGTAAAAGTTATAAGTTTAAATTTGGAATGAGATAATATTTATTTAATTTAGTAATAATATATTTAGAGTTCATTTTTCAATAAATGATAACTAATATTCTTATTTAAGTTATTAAATATTTTATAAATTAAGTTTTGAAAATAAATTTAGAAGTGAAAAAGAAATTAATTTATTAAAAATCTCATGATTAGAGAATGAGATTAAAATTAATAAATTAATTTAAAAAGGAGTCTAGTGAATATGAATAAATTAATATGTATTATTTTAATACTTACTCACCTAGGAGTATGCGCACCTCTTTTATGCACATGTTGTTTACAACATGGGTGTTAGCATACTAATTAAGCATGTGGCATCTACAACCTTCTAATTTTTATCCACTCATCTAGAAGGTTGGATAAGGCTTGTGCCTAGTTGTCAATACTTATCTTATCTCTTGGTTGTTTCTAGAGCTATTCTAGGTGCTTCCTGAGAGGTCTTTATATTCTAGCACTCCTAGTGTGCAAGAGGAAGCTTTTACATGTGGCTAATAATAATGAGCATTCATATTGATCATACTCTTTGGTCTACTATGTGCTTGTGTTGTAGATTTTGGAGAAGGAAGAAATTTTCAGAAAAGAGAAGGTTCTAAGAGGAGGGATTTTCCTCTACAATTTTTTGAGGGATATGAATTAGCATCAATGTCTAGTAGATGCTAGTGATGTTCACATATTTTAATATGCTCTTTTCTTTCCTATCTTCTTCGTGTCTGCTGAATTCTTTCTAAAGAATTCTTGTTGGAAATGTTTTCAGTTCTATGCATTCCTGTTATGAATATTTAATCTTCTAGTCATGGGGAAATTTAAAATATCTTTACAACCTTCCCTTAGTAGAATCAAGATTTGGAAATTAAATCGAGTTTTGGGTTTGAATTAAAATAGAATTGAGAAAGAATTAGGTTAGTTTCTAGGTTTAGTATAAAGGATGGAGTCTGTGAGAAGCGTTGGTTGCCAGCTGGGCGAGGGTTTTTCCCCTAGCCTATTCTTGGTGTTTGATCTTCACTATTTTTCTGTTCTGTTTGGATTGTTAGCTACTAGACATAATTTGTGTCAGTGTTTTTGGAGATCTTCTGTAATCAATTTTGGATTGGGGATTTTATTGTTTGCATGGCAGGGCCTGGGATTTCTTCTCTGTTGGTGAGAATAGATGTTTCTTCTCCAACTATGCATGCAATGCGATCTGAATCGTTTTATTAAGGGGAGAGCTCCAAGCTGAAAAAAGTTAATGGTTTTCTTTCACGTAGCCATGATCGCCCTGTTCTAGTTATTCCTCTAATGGCTGTAATGTAGGACATTGATTATTGGACCAAGCATGCTTTGATATGCAAATTTCTTGGAATCTGGATTTCCCTATCTGCTCTTGAGGCATGGATCCGCCGCTCTTGGTAGGTGGAAGGTGATATGGAGATTATGTTGGCAGGGAATAGTTATTTTTTTGTTGTATTCTCTTGCATGTCTGATTGTGATCATGTTTTTGAAGGAGGCCCTTATTTCTACAACAATGTGGGGTTATTTGTCAAACCTTGGTATTCAGGTTTTAATTCTGTTGAGGATCTCCCTTCAACAGTGCCAGTTTGGGTTTGCTTGCCTCGTCTTCCCTTGGAATTTTGGTGTGAAGATATCCTTCGACAAATTGCTGCTTTGTTGGGGAAGCCAGCTATGATCGCACATCAAACCCTCGATAAAAAGGTTATTTCTTTTGCTAGAATTTGTGTTGAAATTAATTTGATTAACCCATTACCAGATTCTTTGGAAATTTGTCTGGGGGATTCTTCTTGGGTGCAGTAGTTAGATTATGAATCCCTCCCTTTCTGTTGCCGAATTTGTCATGAGTGTGGTCATTTACTATGGCAGTGCCCCCGTAACTCGAGTTTCAAAGGAGTGGATCGGTCTATAGCTGGAAATGCTGGTGGTTTGGCAGATACTACAGGGAAAGGACAATCTCAAATGGTTAATACTACCAAGGGGATGAATCCACAAGATGCTACAGGTAAGGGTAAGGCTCCAATGTAGGATAAGGATGGATTTACCCCTATTCATCCTCAAGCTGAGGGACGTGGTCAAAAGAGGCCTTTGAAAGAAAGATTATCTGATTCAGGTTTTAACCGTTTTGAGGTGCTGGATAGTATGGTTCTAGAGGAGGGTATTCCTCCTCCTATCTCTTCTGATCCAGCTTGCCCAGATGAGAGATCTGTTCCTAATGATGCTTGTGGGGCATCTCAAGTTGTAGTATATCAGAATTGTGAGGTTCCTGTAGCTCCTATGACAGCGGCTCTGGTGACTCCTGCAGTGTTGGAAGATGATGATGTTGTTTTGGCTGACTTGGTTAAGGATGTGCTACCATCAGGTAAGGGCAAGGGATCTCCTCTCCCCTCGGGGTTGCTGCCTCGACCCTTTAAGTGAGCTTCTTCTTCTCCCCCTCTAAGGAGTGGGCACAAAATAGACCAAGAGAAGATTAAACTCACAGGAGATATATTGATTGAGTCTGGTTCAGTGAAACCTTTGGATTCTCATTTTCCAAAATCTACCCAATGATGATTATTCTCTCATGGAATGTAAGGGGGTTGAATAGCATCCCTAAACAAAAGGCTATTCATGACTTGGTGGTTGATCATAGGCTTGATGTTTTTTGTATCCAAGAGACTAAGCTCTCTGTGGAGTCTATGGTCCAACATGCCTCTAGTATTTGGTCTCGTGGCCAATGCCAGTGTGTTGGGGCAACAGGCAGTGCTGGTGGTTTAGTTATATTTTGGGATCCTCAAAAAATTTCTCCTCTTGGCTGGATGTCTTCTCACTCAGCTCTCTCTATGGTAGCTTCTACTCTAGACTCAGGAGAGGTAATCATGGTTACTAATGTGTATGCACCTGTTGATCTTGTGGGAAAGGAGGAACTTTGGGAACATATTCAATATGTTAGAAATTGTCATCCTTATCATCCTTGGGTGTTAGTAGGGGACTTCAATTCAGTTTTAAGTCTGGAAGAGAAGCATGGTGGTTTGGCTAGATTGTGGCCTTCTTCTGCTCTTCTTTGGAAACACATATCTCTTTTTCATCTCTCTGATGTTAAGCCTTCTAATGGCCTCTATACCTGGAATAATTGCAAGACTTGTGTTGCTGTAATCTCAGAACGCCTGGATAGATTTCTTGTTTCTTGCTTCTGGCTTAGTGGCACCCTTACTATCTCTTCAAAAATCCTTGATTGGAGGGGTTCAGATCATTGGCCAATCAAATTTTCCGCTATAGGGGCTTATGTTCCGAAGCATCCTCCTTTTAAGTTCTAGTTGATGTGGCTTCGTGACTCCTCTCTTCATGATTTTGATTTTTGTTGGTGGAAAGTTTGTGCCCCTGCATATCGTACTGCAATGTTCTCATTTTCTAAAAGGCTTCAATATGTTAAAAGGCAGCTCAAGATATGGAATAGGGAATGCTTTGGGAATCTTCACTTTATGAAGAGGCTTGCTCAAGAAAATCTTGATGTCATCACAAGGGAGATTAGAGATTGAGGTTTCTTGGAGGATCTTGGCCAAACTGAATCCCTTGCTTCTAGAGCTCTAGAAGAATGGGAACTTCAAGAGGAAACTTTTTGGAAGCAAAAGGCTCAAGTTGATTGGCTCCAAGAAGGTGATCGAAACACTACCTTTTTCCATAAAACAGTGCAATCTCGCCGGAATCAGAGCACTATCTCTTCTTTGGTTAATTCTCAAGGTATCCAACTGAATTCCTTGCCAGCTTTGTTCTAGGAGGCTATTTCGTACTTCTCTACCCTCTTCTCTGAGGACTCTCCTCCTGCTGATAATGAAGAAAGTACTATTTTGTCCTGTATTCCTTCCCTTATCACTCAGGAAATGAATGATTATCTCATGTGTCCTATCTCTTTGGAAGAGCTGGAGGTGGTGGTCTTTGGCATACCTAAGGGGAAGGCTCCTGGTTCTGATGGTTTTCCAATTGAATTCTTTCAGAAATTTTGGGACATCATTAATCATGATTTGTTGGAGGTGGTTAAAGAATCCTATGCTAGCAAGCAGATGCTTCGAGCTTTGAACTCTACATTCTTGACTCTTATTCCTAAGAGAGAGGGTGCTAATCAATTGGAGTTTTTTAGACCAATTGCCTTATGTAATGTGGTCTACAAAGTTATTACTAAGTTGATTGCTGAGAGACTAAAAAGGTGGATTCCCATTATTATCTCAGAAGAACAAGGTGGTTTTGTTGCTGGAAGAAATTTTTTGGATGGGGTGGTTATTGCTACTGAGGCTATTCACTCTATGGCTACTTCAAGGGAGAGAGCCATGTTTGTTAAGCTGGATATGGCTAAGGCCTACGATAGAGTTAAATGGAGCTTCCTAAGGAGTATTCTTCTTTCTTTTGGATTTAGCTCTGACTGGGTGAGTTGGATTATGAGTTGTGTTACTTCTGCCTCTTTTTCTATTCTTATTAATGGTCAACCTTCACAACTATTTGGTGCTTCTAGAGGCATCCGCCAGGGTGACCCTCTCTCCCCATATCTATTCATCATCATGGCTGAAGGCTTGGGAAGATTCATTAAGCATCAGGTGTCCCAGAATTCTATTCAAGGCTGGCAGTGGGGTAATGGCTTACCTTCTCTTTCCCATCTTTAATTTGTTGATGATTCTGCTCTTGCCAGTCTTGTTAGGATCAAGGAAGCTGAAGCCTTTCGACATGCTTTGGACATTTATTTGGCAGCTCCAGGCCAGAAAGTTAATGAGCACAAATCTTTCATTTACTTTTTTAACACTCCTGATTCTATTCAGCACAGGATTGTTGGTATCCTACGGTTTTAGATAGGTTCACTTCCTCTGACTTATCTTGGCATTCCTATTGCTGTTTCCAGGCAGCCACATCTCTTCTGGCAAAATTTGATTACCAATTTTCAGGATAAGGTAAATCATTGGACTCATAGATGGGTTTCTACTACTACCCGGGTTACTCTTCTTCAAGCTGTTATCCAAGCTCTTCCTACTTATAGAAGCATGGTTCATGCTGCACCTATTTACTTTCTCAAGGAGTTTGATGCTCTTTCTCGACAATTCCTTTGGAGTGGTAATTTGCGTAGTACTAAATGGAGCTTGGTTAATTGGGCAACTGTTTGTAGGCCTAAAAAGGAGGGTGGTCTTGGTCTTCGTTCTGCTCTATTGAGTAGACAAGCTTTGGTTGCTAAACTTTATTGGTGATGGTGCTCTGGACAGCATCAACTTTGGGCTCGTATTATCACTCATAAATATTTTCATGGTGCTGATCCTTGCTCTGTTTTTGCACTTCCTCTTGAAGGTCGTGGTTCAATGGTTTGGCATACTTTGAAGACAGGTGCGATGTTGGTGAAGAGGGGTCTATTCTGGATATGTAAAGGAGGTTCTTAGGCTTTGTTTTGGTCTAATGCTTGGGATGGATTCCCTTCCATTTTATCCATATACCCTCATCTCCAGCCTCTTTGTGACTCTTTTCTTGCCGCTGGATGGGATAAAGTCGCTCATTACAAAACTCCTTATCAATTGGGACCTGTTGTTGGTTATAGATGGAAGCATTCCTCTGATTGGCCTCCTGGAGGTACAGACATGGATCGTCAGGAGCTTTCTCAAATTTTGGCCTCTAGAGAGTGTTCCTCTTTGCTTGGTCCAGATGTATTGGCTTGGGGTGGTACCTTGTCTAGTAAATATCATGTCTCTGCTGGGTATCAGGAGATAACTAGACAATTATTTGGGGATGCTGAGGTCCCTTGGTGGAAGCAAGTCTGGAATAAAGTTTCTTGGTCCAAGTGCAATTTTTTCATGTGGCTAGTGGCTCACAACCATTCTCTTACCTGGGATAATCTTTGTAAACGTGGATTTCAAGGCCCCTCTTATTGTGTTTTGTGTGGTAATGGAGAGGAGTCTGTCTCCCATCTGTTCTTCCATTGCTCCTATTCTACTCAGATATGGCACCTTTGGTGGAGTGCTTGGGGTTGCTCTTGTCGGCATGCTTCCTCATTGCCTGATTTCTGGGCTCGCTTGGGTAGTGCTCCCTCGAAGTCTTCTTCTCTCCATGCTGCTTGGATTGCTAGCCCATATTTCATGCTTTGGCATATCTGGTTGGAGAGGAATCGTCACATATTCCAAGATGTTCAGCTTGGTGTTTTTCATCTTTGGTGGAAAATATCACATTCTCTCCAGGAAACTATTTTTGTGAAGTGTGAGCTTGATGGGGGTATGGATCTGGTTGATCTTGCTATTTGTAATCACCTCAATTTTCATCTGCAAGATGGGGTTGCAGCTCATAGGTTTCCTTCTATGTCCAAGCAGCTTCACCATCAGAGGAAGGGTCGGGTTAATCGGGATGGGCACTGGACTCCTCCTCCCTGTGGAGTTCTGAAAATTAACACTGATGGTTCTTCTCGTGGGAATCTTGGTCCAGCTGGTATTGGCGGAGTGGCTCGTTGTAGTTTTGGGAATGTTCAACTTTTCTTCTCAATTCATAAGGGTGATTATACTAACAATCTCATGGAAGCTCAAGCTATTTTATATGTTGTGGAACAGTGTTGCTTGTGGGGATGGAGTAAGATTATTTGTGAGTCTGATTCCCAGGTGGTGGTGAACATGCTTTCTTCGCAAGAGCTTGAGGATGTTAGTTGGCAGCTGGCCACTATTGTTAAGCAGATTCTTTTCTTCTCTTCCTCTTTTTAGTTCATTAGGTTCAATTATATTCTGCGAGAATGGAATAGACCTGCTGATTGTTTAGCCAAATGGGCTTCTAGTCATGATCCGGGTTGGAATGTTAGGGATAGGGGGCAACTGTCCTTTGAGATGGTGCAAGAATTTGATGATCTTGTTGCTCAGGATCGAGCTCCTTGTTGAGCTCTCCTTGTTGTATTCCTTTCTGTCTTAATAAATTTTTACCCCTCTTTTTGCAAAAAAAAAAAATAGAATTGAGAAATTAGATTTGGTAAGGGTTTGAATTTTAATGGAAAATCTTCTTAGAGAGAATAAATAAATAATTTTTTTTTAAAAGGAGTACATTCTATTCATCCTTTAGATTAATTCTAGGATTTGATTAAAAAAAATATACATTTTAAATTGTTATTCATCAATAAATAATTAATAAATTAATAATAGCAAATATTATTATTTATTAATTATTTATTCTTTTACTTAATATTAATGCATCTAGACCTTAGTTGTCATCTAGGAGTTTGTGACTAGTTGTTGATAACACTACAGATTGTTCCTACTTAAGTTATACTTATCCTCTTACCTTGATCAAGGATATTCCACCTTTTGTGGATGTATGCTTAGTTGTCACACTTATCTCTTAGCACTTTCTAGCTTACAATAGAAGCTTCCCTGAGATAAAATGTATTAAGTGATTTAATAATTAATGTAAGATTGATACGACTAGTTTATATAATTTATTAATTAATTTAATTAAATATAATTTAATTAAGATTAATTAATAATGCGAGATAATTCTAAGTTTTATTCAAGATTTAGATTAAGTGACCTAAATTTTAATAATATTTAATTGAGTTTTAATTAAGTCATTATTAAAATGAATTGGGGTCATTATTAAGTATTGAATTTATTTAATACTAATCTTTAATTAAGTCATAGATTATTTCTTTGATAAATCAACGAGTAGTAAAATTTAAATAAATTATTACTTCTTGGTTATTTGAAGAAAATCGACCAAAAAATTAAAAAAAAGGTTAACTTTGTGTATTTTATATTTTGACAATGGTGGATTAAATTATATTTAATTTAATTAATTTATTGAATAATGGGAGACGCTTCTTGGAATTAAGGGAGTTTCATTTAATTATTAGTAACATTGATTTTAGTAAAATAATGCAACAATTTTTACAATAAGTTTGCAAAAATGTTTGCCAAACTTGGTAAAGCTATAGCTTAATTCTTTTGGATCCCTTGGCATGGCATTACATGGTTAGCTATTGGTTCACAATACCTGTGTGTCATTCATCTTGTGGAGAAGTTTTCTCTACATTCAAATATGAAAAGACATGTAGTTTTAGTACTATTTCATTTGGTTAGTTTTGGATGATGTATAGTTAAAGATAGACAAGATAAATGCAAATGATAATCTAGTAGATATGTTTACCAGGTAGGGTAAAAAAACAAACCTGTCACCCTTCTGTAAAGGAAAAGACTAAAACAAGTATAATTGTTCACCTTGAATGGCATAAGATGTGTATTACTATTTTTGAATTTGAAAATGAAGTAAACTAATGAAATGTGTACAAATGGATGAAGTTTAGAATTATAATTTTTAATAATTGTGTGGAATAGGAATTGATATATTTTCCTAATTTTTATAGATAATGTTTTACCTATTGAAAAATGTTAAAAATTAGGGGTCTAGTTCCCACCACAAAACTATATGGAAATAAACTTATTTTCATTTGATCTCAGCGTATGTTTTAGATAGCATATATAGCTAGAATAATCAAAATTAAAAATTGGCTTTAGATCTATATTTTATCTTTTATAGTAATGGAAATTTCAACTCACTTGAAATCGATAGTTTTCATCTCCCACAACATTTTTCAAAAAAATCTATTTTAACTAGAAACTTTTTATACATTCTTTAAGAGGACTCTCTCCTCTACAACATAATATAATTTTTAATTTTTTAGTATGGTTTATTAATTTTTTTCATTCTTAAAATTGACATCTTTTTGAGTGTTAAAATACCTACTTGTAGAAGTTTTAAATTACAATATACTATATCTAATTAAAACACTATAAACTCTATATGAGAACATTCTTGAATTTGATCTTTATAAAATTGTGTTTATATGTTATTAAAATATATCATAAAAAATAGTAAGTGTTATTGGAATGCCACTTTTCTGCAATAATTTTATTTCTTTATTAATTGGATAAGACTTGTATAAAATATGCATTTAATGGACATTTTCAATAGGAAAAGTGTGAGGCCATATATAACTTAGATAGAACGAATTTATTTAGGTCATATACTTGATCAAAATTTACTTGTAGATAGAAATACTCAAATTTAGTCACTCTAATAAGTCATCCTAAAAGGTAACATAGCTTTGTACTTTCACTCAACAATAACAAGGATGAAGTTGAACTCTTCTTCAACTTCTGTTCATCATAAATGTTGAACTACATAAAAGAACAATAGAGTTGAGGTAAGTTTTACATTACTATGAGAGCTATAAGTCTAGTAGCGCTATGATCAGTAATCAAGTGGGAGATTATTATTGTGGAGTATGATCAATTTCCAAGTGGGTGTTTTTGTGATGTGGAGCCTAATTAGACTCAAAGGTTTATTTATCATGGTTTTTCCCTACATTATTACTATAGGTTTTTGGGGGTAGCATCCCTAAGATGGGCCCAAGGGGAAGTTTCCTTTGCAAGGTCATGGATCAACTCCCTAGGTGTTCTGCCTATCACAATACATGGTGGGTTTGAGGGGCAATACCATCCTGAGAGTTTTGGGGGCAACACCTTGGAAGCCATAAATGAATCTACTATTGTAAAAGGTGTCAACTATTATTTTTCTATTCGATGAATTACTCTAGCCTTAATTTTTTAAGTATTAAAAGATTCTATAAAATGTCTTAGGCTTAGGGATTTAATAATGTATGATGATATTATAGCTTCTTTTAGTGGTATTGAGATATAAAGGATTGCAAATTCTAATCACTACATAACAATAATATTGGACTTGATGCTGGTTGATACATGTAGCCTAGAGATAGGGTGAACCACATTAAATCCTTCCATCTTATGTTCTTTGATATGCTATTTATTATTTTCTAATATTGGCTATATTTGTATGTAATTATTACTTTTTGTCTATGGTTAATCCTAATACTAAAGTCATTCAAAATATTAGTATACAAAAATTTTCTACATATCTTCCTAAACAATTCTGATATTTCTTTCCATCTTTCATCCCCATGAATTTAATTCAACCTCCATAAACATATATCCTTAGTGTATACCAAAACCACCTTCCCATTATGACTAGTTAACTATCACTGATAAAACATATGACAAAGTGATCTACCAGATATCTTTGGATGTCCACTAACATTCCAACACTTCTTTTTCAAATCAAATGAAACAACATCTAACCTTCATTTGTTAAGCCCAAGGCAAGTTGAATTAACACAATGAAACCTCCCTCTAGAGTAAACCCCTTCCTAGGTAGGTAAACTGATCTCATTGCATTCTTCTACAATTTTCTCAAGCCATTAGTCTGGTACCAAAAATTCTAAGGAGACCTGATATACATGGGAATTGTGGACTAGTTAGAGAAGATATATATTTTTGTTAAGAGATTTTAGTCAATGTAAAGGATGCAGATGTCAAATGAGAAAAGTAGGAGTAAAAAATAGACTTATAGAAGCCCTTATCCTTTTAAAGCTCTGTGATGGAGAGAGAAGAAAAATCTATTATTTGCAAACTCTTCTAAACTTTGTACTCACCAAAGTGGGATGTTTAGCTATGAACATTGATGTCTATGATTTCTCTAACTATAACTCCACCGCTACTTAGCTCCATAGTTCCACCGTTTATATTCTTCTTTTGAAATAGTTCAAAATAAAGGTTGTAATGTGTAATTTAAGTCTTATATCATTGCATTATTTTTTTTCTAATAATATAGTTAAATAAAATTGTTTCTTAGATTCCTCTAATCTCTATTATGGCATGTGATCATGCAGAAAAATATTTGAATTCATATAATAAAGAGAATTTTTTTTCCCTATAGTTTATACTATCATTGTCCATGTCAAGTTCTCCTAATTCTAAGAATATTCATCTTATATATTAAGGAAACAATATTATAGGTATTTGATAATAATTCTTTTGAAATAATGTAATCATATATACATAGATTGAGACTGCATAACAAATAGTTGTTATAATAAATTTATTTTTCTTCTCCATAAAAAAAAGTATCCTCTATGTGAAAATAGAGTTCTTACTTTGCTTTGGTGCATATTGTTTTACATCTTTTAGCATTTTCTTGTGAGCAAATGTCTAGTTTCTACATTTGGTATCAAAGCTTCAAGGTTTTAGGCCCACCTTCATATCAAAGCTAAAGGTGTTTGGAAGACAATAGTATGGAAAACAATTTATGAATCCCACAATTTAATGGAATTGATTACAAATATTGGTCAATCAAGAGGAAGACATTATTTATTGAATTTTTTTTTTTGGGAGATAGTTGAATCTAAATATGAAGAGTCTACCAAATGGGAGGATCTCACAACCAATGAAAGGTGATTGAATAAAGAAGTTGAGAAAAAGAATGAAATAACTCTTTTTCACATTTAGATGGTTCTTGAGAAGAACTTGTTTCTCTAAATTGTTGATGCCCAAAAAACAAAGGAGACATGGAACACTCTAAAAGATACTAACTATTGAAATCATTAGCTAAGATTGTAAAGCTACAAACCTTGAAAAGAGAATAGGAGAATTTGAAGAATAAGAAAACATACAATAGTATGAGATTTTAGTGTAAGAGTAAAGGATATGGTTCACAAAATGTACGCTTTGGGTGAACCTCTGAGCCAAGAGTATGTGATATAGAAGGTATTTAGATCTCTAACCCCAAGATGGAGTACAGTAACAATTATTATGGAAGAAAGTCAAAATTTAGCCACTTGAGAGTATGATGAGCTCTTGAGGATAGAATAGGGGACACTTATACCATCATTAATTAGAAGGATTTTTCTTTCCAATTGAAATTTTTGAAGAATGATGGTGCTATATGAAGTAATAACAATAACAAAGGCTTATGAAGGGATCATAATCAAAATCATTCAAGAGGAACCAAATGAAGAGGAGTTTCTCAAGGAGGAAGAGGTAGAGGAAGATTTGATAAATGTAATATCTAATGATATCATTGCAATATGTATGGATTTTTTTTATGGAGATTTCAAATCTAGGAGGCAACCCACCAAGGCACAAATCTTGGGAGTGACAAACTAGCTAAGGCCACCACATAGATGATTTAATGACTTGATGCGGGTGCACTCATGCCTAAAACCTCTTTATCTTAGAACCAAGGACTAAGGGGCATCCACACCATCAATATCACCCAAGGAACAATCCCAACCTAATCTCTTATGATGTTGGATTCTTGCACTCAGCAAGACTTGAACCCCAGTTGGATCTTTGTGAGCCATAAAACTTCACCAATAGACGAAGGGATCATTGACAGTATGTACATTATAAAAAATAATGTAGTGTTAGTTTTTGGCACCTAAATAATTAGTACTACTATACATACATCTTAATTCTTGGGGTTTGGGCTGACATATTGTAATTAATTATAATCCTAAAGTGGGAAAATTCTTGTATAAAATGATTTAGGGTTAGGGATTTCATTATATATGATGTAAATATTTCATCTTGTGGTATATTGAACTGTAAGGGATTATAGATTGTAATTAGGTTGTAAATACTCAATTGTAATAATATTGGACCTATTTTTTGGTGGATGTATCCCAAGTATTGGGTCAACCACATTAAATCTTGGTGTCTTGTGTCCACTTTTGTGTGGTTTATGATTTTCTAGAATTGTTTATATTTGTGTGTAGTTGTTATTTATGTCCATGCTTAATCCTAACAAGTATATTGACATCAGGTAATGATAATACAAATTATACTCAACAAGATGATGATCTTGTCTTAGGTAATTTATTTTTGAGTAGTGGTAAAGCTTAAAATAATATGATGATCCTTTCTTAGATATTCCAAAGAAGCTTTTCTCAAAAAATGTGATCCAAACATTGATGCAAAAAAATACACACAATCAAATCTAAAAACTTGTGATAAAAATTAGATTAAAAGTTGGTTTTGGCATCTTAGGTATGCCCATTTGAATTTCAATAGTTTGAAGATTCTAACATCAAATGTAGTGGTTCTTGGATTTCTTAAGGTTGATGTGAATAAATAGATTTTTGAAGCATGTGCAAAAGGGAAGCATGCAAGGGAATCATTTCCAAATGGAAATCCATGGAAGGCCCAACACCCACTTCATCTTATTCATTCAACTATCTATGATCCTATGTAAACAAAAAGCTTGAGTAAATCATCATATTTGAATACTTTTATTGATGATTACTCATGCATATGTTGACCTTTTTAGAAGACTAGGAATGAAGGGGTTCATACATTCAACAAATTTAAAGGCCATGTACAGAATGAAAAAGGGAACAAAATTAGGCATAAGAATAGATCATGGAGGAGAGCTTTTCTCAAAATAGACTAATGCTACATGCTAAACATGAATATTGTATTTTTTTGAGTTATAGTGAAAAAATAAAGACTTATATATTTTATAATCCTATTAATAATATTATTATTGTATGAAGGGAGATTTGATGGTCTTCAAGAAGACCATGTTGGAAAGCCTAACTTTGTTTTAGATGATGCTATCATTGGTAATAATGATAATGAGAAACTAGCTACTGGCTCTACTTCAAGGTCACCAATCCAACCATGTAGTCCCTCATCAATTTCAAGTGCAATTCCATCCTTAAGTCCTCAAAGAAAGGTAAGAATATTTAGTGATATCTATTCTAGATGTGACAAAATGAGGAACATGCAGAAGACCCAAAAGGTGAGATGGTAAATTTTACATTACTTGCTAAAACTGATTTTGAATCATCATGTTTTAAAGATGCATGTATTAATGAGGTTTGGATTCAAGAAATAAATGAAGAGATGGATTTAATTCATAAGAATGAGACATGGGAGCTTGTAGACCTTCTAGACAAGAGGAATACTATTGGCACAAAATGAGTCTACAAGATTAAGTATAACAATGATGGGGGTATTAAAAGATACTTGTAACAAGAAAAGAAACTATTAGGATGATAATCTCCTTTGAAGCTCAAAAGAAATAGAGTTGTATTCATCACAAGGATGTAAACACTTCCTTCTTGAATGTGTACTTAGAAGAACATGTACATGCGGGAAAACCACAAGGTTTTAAAGTTTTAGGCAAAGAGAAGATCATGTATACATGTTGAAAAAGAATTTTTATGGCCACAAGAAAGCACCACATGCATGGTATGCAAGGTTTTATTGATATTTTTTACAATAATAGCTTCCAAAGAAGTAAGAGTGAACCTATCCTTAGCTAGAATTCTTTTAGAATAACTAAGAGTGGTGTTGAATCAGTTATCCAAGGTCTAGATGTGCAAATAAAAATTTACACAACTTACTGAACTCATAAAATATTTTTATAATGCATGCATCCATTAGATTATGCAATCACTTAAACTTGTAGCTTACTATCAAATCAACTTTGCAAGAATATGAATATGAAACATAATAGATACAATAACACATTTGACACAATGATTTAACATGGAAACCTAATTTGGGAAAAACCACCAATAACTAGCTACTCATTCTCACTCTTTTGAACTATTCCCATGTGAAAGTTTACAATAATGAAAAATGTGACCTAGTTAAAGGATTTCAATCACCTTGTTAGGAGTGAGCCTTGTTAGAGGACTTTAGATTATTCACTTGGAATTTCACCTAGTTAAAGGATTTACAAATGACTATTAGGTCAACCTTAATTGAAAAGATTTACACTAGACTACTACAATGATTAGAAAGTAACAATTAGGCTTGATCTGATAACAACTTAAAACACACTTGCAGATTAGTAATCTCTATTTTAGTCCTCCATTCTTCTTGGCTTTCACATAGTTCAGCTCTAATAGCTTGTTCACCCTTCAAGCATCTTTTCCCTTAAGCCTCCTTTCTTTTCTTACCACTGAAGCCTGTTCACTTAAGTCATTGAATGAAACAATACCCTAGACTCATTTTCTTCCTTATGTTCTGGCACATGAGAACCTTTGCTTCTACACAACCATCTCTATAAATAGAGAACTAAGATCTTTTTTCATTGATCCTCCATCATCCATTTTAGGATTAGATCCAATTAGGTAGGATTAGATGATTCTAACCCTCATTTCATTTCATTCCCTTCTACAAACTTCTCCTTCAATCCTATTTAAATTTGCATCAAAATAGTTCATAATGAACTTTGTGCCATTAGATCATCAATCCTATCTTCTACACAATTCACACAATCCAAGAAATTAAGCTTATTAGCTCAGATTCATCGAATTCTCGATCTTTCTCATAATGTTGAGACACAAAATTAACTAGCCTTTGATGCTTGGTATCCTCTATCAAATAACTTGGCATGAAAAAAAACTTTAATTGTTCTTGACATCAACTAAACATTACTTAGCTTACACTACTTCAATTGACTTACATTAAAATTGACTTTCCCAACTCTAATTAATTTTTTGCTTGACTTGCTCTAACTTTTCTCGGAACCTATTGTGTAGATTGTTAAGCTTGACAAACAAACTTCATTTAACTAGTTCTTTTGAACTTAATAAGTGTAACCAACCTTTGTAACCTCAAGTATATTACCAATGCACTAGAATATCATTTTCATAACTAATTCTTATACTCCTTTGCCATATCATGGCTCATCCTTTCCTCTAGGTGCTATTGTTACCTCATTTCATCAAATCCTCTTCATCAATCAAATAAATGATAGTACTACAATCATATAAGAAATTGTCATATTAGCAAGTAGCAAGTTTGAAATTAGTGATAAAAAAATGACTGAAACACATTTACCATACTTGTATCAATCTATTTTCAACAATATCCCTCTTTGGCATTGATGGAAAACCAAAATGACCAAACTTTATTAGTATGACCAACAAAATAGCAAAAAGAAAATAATTCCTTGTATTGAAATCTCTCCCTCTATCAACAACTCCCATCTTTCTGGATAGGTTACAAAATCTTGTTCTAATCAATAGATAATCAATCAACTCATCCTTATGAATCCCTCTTTATTACTTCTTATATCTCCATCAAAATTTTCTCCCTCTTACTAGGTAGATGTAAGAGTAGTTGTATGTACAATTTCTCCCTAAACAGTCAAGATTTACTAAACTCTGTAAAGTTTTCTCCCTCTTTGACAATAATGCCAAAGGCTTGTCATCTTCATATGTAGATATGAATATTCTTAGTTTTTCCCTCTATCACCTTTCTTGTGACTAATTTATAGCTCTCTCTCCTTGATTACTTTAGGAAGCTCATAAAGTAAGATCCATTACATCAATGTGTAAACATGTCAATCAACTTGTTTGATGTAGGGTGCTCCTAATTCTTCTTAGATAGCCTTTAATAAGGATATCACCCCTAGTGTACCTCTTAGATACTCATGAGAATCCTTAGGTAATGCTTTTGTGAAGATATGAACCATTTTCTCTTTTGTGTTAACATATTCTGGAATCTTCACCTCTTTATCTTGAATTAATTCCCTCAAGTAATGATACTTGATTGCAATGTACTTAGGGTTTGTATGCATGAAAATATTCTTTGATATATTTATAGAACATGTATTATCAAAATAAAGTATCAAAGGATCAGTGATTTCTTCTTCATACCTTTGAGTAGTTGTTTGATGCATATAATTTTTGTACAATTTACTTCAGTAGCAACATATCTGGCTTCAATAGTAGATTGAGAAATATAGTTTTGTTTCTTTCTATTCCATGTAACCAACCTTTTGCCTAAGAAAATGCTCCTCCACTAGTGCCCTTTCTATCATCAATATTTTTAACCCAATCAGCATCAATATAAGCTTTCAATATAAAATTCTCTTTTATCTTATATTACAAATCATAGTCCTCTATACCTTTTAGATATCATATTATTCTCTTAATGACTATCAAATTATTCTCCGCTGGAATAGTAGAGAATAGTGTAACTATCCCTATAGATAATGCAATATTAGGTCTGTTGTGTATTACACATTGTAATTTTCCAATAATATTTGATTCACCTTAGATGAATCATCACTCGTTGACAATTTAAGTCATATCACCATAGGTGTACTTATTGGCTTAGAATTATCTAATCCAAAAGTTTTCAACGTCTCCTTTGCATACTTTGACTAAGTGATGTATATACCATATTTCATCTAATGTACTTGCAAGCTCAAAAAGAACTTGATCTCTCCAAACATAGATAATAAATATTTTTTTCTTTCTTTTTCTTCAAGTATAGATTGTTTTTATCATTAGTCCTTTCAAAATCTAATCTTCACAAGATAATTATGAAGCATTTCATACCATCCTCTTTGTGCTTGTTTCAAACCATATAGAGCTTTGTGTAGTCTACATACCATTTTTTTGTTGTTAGAATGAAAAAATCCTTCTTGTTGTTCTATATAAACTTCTTCCTCTAATATACCATTTAGAAATGCAAACTTAACATCTATTTGATAAATTTTAAAACCTTTGTATGAAGAATAAGAAAGTAGAATTCTTACTCCTTCCAATCTTGCACTAGGGGCAAATATTTCTCCATAGTCAATCACTTCATCCTATTCATATTCTTTATAAACTAATCTTGCCTTTTTCCTTGTGACTTCTCCATTTTCTATAAACACTTGGTACTAATCACATTTTTCTCTTCTAGTCTAGGAACTAGAATCCATGTCTTATTTTTCTCAATTTGTTCAATCTTGTCTTCCATTGATTTGCTTCAGTCCACATCTTCTAAGGCATCTTTTACTATTTTGGATTATTGCATTCCCAAAAAACATGTATTGTTTCTCAACTTGCTCCTTGTCATTGGTCTAGCATCTTTATCTCTAATGATTTATGTAGTAGGGTGATGTCTCTTGACATAATTAGACAATCTTGGTTTATCTTTGGCTTCTACATTTAGTATCTCAACTTCTAAATTGCTATGTACCTCTCTATCAAGTAGTCCAACATTACTTTCATGTAGACTAATCTCAAAATTAGAATGTGCCTCAACTTCATGTAACTTGGAAACTGAATGTAGCTAAGTTCCTAAATGCAACTTGGCTTTCATAGTATGTTACTCAATAGAGACTAAAACATGTTGTTGGTTAGAAACTTGATTTACGACATCTTCATCAGCCGACATACCTTCATAAAAGTATACAAATAATTTGTATGAACTTATTGTTCCTTCATAGGTTTAGCCTCATATACTTCTACATAAATTCATCAAATTTCACATTTTCACTTTTCACAACATTCTTAGTGTTAGTATTTAAACACTTATAAGCTTTACTTCTTGTGGAATAACCAAGAAATATGCCTTCTTCACATTTTGCATCTAGTTTATTATTTCTAAAATATTTGACAATATAACACTTGCTTCAAAATACCTTAAAATATTTTATATTGCATGAGTATCCATACCATGGTTCAGAAGGTTTTCAATAAGTACCTTTCTTGAAATGTACATGGTTCAAGGTATATATAACTGTACTTACAGTTTCTCCCTAATATTTCAAATAAACATTTTTCTCCATCATGAGTTTTCTAGCAGAGTCCATTATTTTTTTTTCCTCCTTTCAACTATTCTATTTTGTGTAGGGGTTCTAAGAGAAAATATCTATCTTTTGATTCCTCTTTCATTACAAAATATCTCAAACTCATTTGATGCAAATTCTCCTCCTCTGTCAAATTTCAAACATTATACATTTTTACCTATTTCTTTCTCAAATCTTGCTAAGTACCACTAAAACATTTGGAAAGTGTCACATTTTTGTTTTAGAAACATAATAGCCATCATTCTAAAATAATCATCAACAAGAAGCATCATGTACTTATCTCCTTTGTAGCTCTACACTTCAATTGGTCCACACAAGTTAGTATGAATAGTCTTTAATATTTATTTAGAGGTATGAATCTTACTCTTAAAACTTGACTTTGTGATTTTTCCTAACTAACATTGTTTGCAAATTATATTGCCATGCTTCTTCAACTTAGGAAAACCTCTTACTCCTTTTATGTTACTGATACTAACAAAGTTATGAAAATTAACATTACATAACCTCTTATGCCATAGCTGTACATTCTCAAATTATACAATTAAACAAGTGGCATCTTTTATATCAAGGTATAATAGATTATCTCTAGTTTGATAACCTTTTACAATCAGTTTTTCATTAGTATCATATATATTAGCAATCTTATTTTCCAACTCAACCTTACATCCTAAATTATTTAGTTATGAGATACTCAATAGATTATAGCTAGGTCCTCAACATGGTAAGCATTGTCACATAAAATCTTTTCTATGAGCTTGATAGAACCTATTTATTTTATTAGACATGGTGTATTATTATCAAACTTTACACTATTTCTATCATAGTAATTAAAGGTAATGAACTTACTTTTATCCCCAATCATGTGATGTGAAAACCCACTATCAATGATCCATCTATCATTCTTGTTCACATGAGATATTAGTGTAGTTGCCTAATCCTCATCAGATTGATCCTTCATTACAACATACACCACTTCATCATCATGTTCATGAGATCTTTCTTTTGTTTTGTCTTCAAAAATGTAGCAAGACTTCTTGCCTTTATCCTTGTAATCTTTATTGTCATTATCTCTTCTACTTTTGTACTTGTCACCACCTTTATAGTACTTCTTCTCTAGACATCTATTATGACCAACCTCATTGCAATTGAAACACATAAAGGGTAACTTACCTTTGAACTTTTCTTTACCTCTATGAAATATCTTTACAAGTAGTGCTTCTAGTTTATCTACATCTTCCTCATACGTATCACACTCACTTGACACATATTTTGTCTTTTTCTTTGTATTCTTCTCATTAGGTTCCTTTAATGTCAACTTAGCCTTGAAAGAAGATTCAACATCAATAGGTTTGTAATTATCAAAATTAGATAGCTCAAAAGTAGTGAGCCTACCTACTAGACCTTCAAGAGTTAGATCATTCCCTGGTATACATCTCATTTCTTGTATTGCAAAAACTCTAATGGCATAGATGGGCATAATTGTTCTAAAAAAATTTCTTGCTATAGTATCATTATCTATTTTACTAGTAGCTCCTCCTATTGCATTAACAACAACTTTTATCCTAGAGCAATATTGAGCAATTGATATTCTCACCTTCTTGTATTCTCCTATCATTAAACTTACCCCTGAGACTTTCAAATTTGGCTCTTAGAACATTCTAGTGACCTCCATAAATAGTGTGTAAAGCATCCCATATTTTCTTTTCATTGTTAAAACCATTGATATCATCAAATGTGGCATAGCTTAGGGTAGATGCAATTGCCAAGATTGTCTAGTTGTTTTCTTTCTTTTGTTTTAGATCTTTAGAAATTAGGGTTCTAGCATGATCAACATGCTGAATAGAAATGGTAGATTATGCATGATCTCCAAGACCTCCTAGGTGTAGTTTTATTAGACGTTACCATGTAGGAAAGTTGTCTCTATTAAGCTTGGTCACTTCTATTTTTGACATCTTGATCTTTTTGCTTCTAGCACCTTCCAACTAGTCCTCTTAAGAAAATGGCTCTGATGCGAATTGTTTGAATTCTTTAACAATAACTAGGGGGGGGATGAATAAGTTATCCAAGGTCCATATGTACAAATTAGACCTTTCATAGCTTAGTGAACTCATAAAAAATTTTCATCATGTATGCATCCATTAGATTATGTAATCACTTAAACTTGTAGGTTACTATCAAATCAACTTTATAAAAATGTAAACATGAAACATAATAGATTCAATAACACATTTGATATAATGATTTAATGTGGAAATTGAATTTGGTAAAAAGAACCAGTAACATGCTACTCATTCTCACTCTTCTAAACTGATGTCATGTGAAACACCAACCCTGTTAGAGGTTACAATTCACACTATTAAATGTGACTTGGTTAAAAGATTTCAATCACCCTATTTGGAGTGAGCCTTGTTAGAGGACTAGATCATCCACTTGTAATGCCACCTAGTTAAAGGATATACAAATGACTATTAGATCAATATTAATCCAAAGAATCTACCCTAGATTGATGCAATGATTAGAAAGTAGCAATAAAGCTTGATCTGATAACAACTTACAAATTACCTATAGATTATAGATCTTTATTTTAATCCTCCATTCTAATTACCTTTCATACACTAAAGCTTTGATAGTTTGATCATCCTTAAATCATCCATACCCTTAAAAATTAATGCTTTGCTTGCCATTGTAGTTTCCTCACTTAGTTCACTGAATGAAGCAATACCCTAGACTTATTTTCTTCCTTAGGTTCTTACACATAACAACCTTTACTTCTAAATAGCCATCTTTATAAATAGAGAATTAAGATCTTTTGTGATTCATCCTCCATCATCCATTTTAGGGTTAGGTTAGATTACATAGGATTAAATGAATATACCCCTCATTTCATTTTAGTCCCTTCTAGAAACTTCTCCTTCAATTCTCTTTGAATTAACCTAAAAGTGGTTCATCATGAATTTTGTGCCACCAACTCATCAATCTTATCTTCCATGTAGTTCACACAATCTAAGAAATCAAACATGTTGTCTTAGATTCATCGAATTCTTGATCTTTCTCATAATGCTCTCACTTGACATTAATTGGCTTATAATGCTCAACATGTATTGCATTGCATGACATCCTCTATCAAATAACTTGGCACAAACTAAAATTTACTTGTGCTTGATATCAACTAAATTTTACTCAGTGTACACAATTTTTCTCATCTTATACTATAATTGAGCTTGCTTAGATCCAACTAATTTTCTACTTGGCTTGAACTAATTTTTCTTAGCACTTATTATGCAGATTGTTAAGCTTGGAAGAGAAATTTTGTTTAACCTATTTTTCTAAACTTAATCTATGTAACTGACCTTTAAAACCTCAAGTAGATTATCAATTCACTACAATATCACTGTCTTAACTAATTTTTGTACTTCTTTTCCATATCATAACTCAATCTTTCCTCTAGTTTTGATTGTTACTATATTTGATCAAATCCTCTTCATCAATCAAATAAATGATATTAATTAAATCAAATAAACAATTCTCTTACCAACAAGTAGTAGGTTTTACATTAGTGACAAAATAATGATTGAAACACAATTATCATACTTGTATCAATCTATTTCAACACCCTTTACTACAAAAAAAAAGGTAATCATATTCTCATTGTGAGTTTGTATGTTGATAATTTCCTATGTATGGGTAGCTATTCAAAGATGAAAGACAATTTAACACTAGTAAATTTGGACCTATTTTTTGACATGGTTCTAAACAAAATTTTGACAATTAAATGTTGAAATTCAACGTCACTTGAATTATTTTGAAATTTTGATGCATTCCATAGCTAATGATGTATAGATAGGAAGATCCATTAATAATCATCCTCACCGATGTCACATGCTAGTACCAGAAAACTAATTCAAAATATCAAACTATCGATGTTAGTGAGACATGATTTGATGGGTATTTATATTGCCGATGGAAAACCTCATTGAACTATCAATGTCGGTCAAAGATTATTTGATAAATTTTTTATATCATTGAATAAAAATTACAACAAAATTTTGATGATAGCTAGAGTTTCAAAAAAGAAAAAGAAATATTCTCATTTTATATTAGGATAATAACAGGCTTAGAAGAATGATCAAAAAAATCTCAAAATGATTGATTTGGCTAATAAGATTAGAAAAAGATAATATCAAGTTAAGAATACTGATTTACAAAAATGAATATTTTCATTGTATATTGGCATTTTATTTATAATGCATAGATTTGATTCTATTTGGAATCATGCCTTTTTGGATTTATGGTTGTTTATCCCTAGCATTATTATCTTTCATCATCATGCTTTCTTGTTGGGTAGGTATCATGTCAATTGGGTTAATAAATATTTTATTTATCACCATTTGAGTCTTTGAGTTTATCATTCATGATTGGGTCACAATACACCTTCAACACATTTTCAATCATATTAGTACATGTTCAGTTCTATTATTCTCTTCATTTTACTATTGTGTTATGGACTATCAATTTCCTTTCCACTCTGTTGTTGCCTTCCATGCTTTGATGAGTGGAGTGTTAGAGATGTTGGTTATATTTTTCTCTCTTGTATTGGAGTCAACTATTAGAAATTTCCATTTTCATTCTCATCGATGGGCTCTACACTAGAGTCATTATCTTTACTTGAGCTCATCATATAGCCTTTGGATATACCACTGACAATAGTGAGAAGTAAGAAAAAAACTTTTTTGATTAAGAGGAATTCGATCTAACACTCATAGTTTCATTAGAGGATATTCAATTTGGTATTTTTTTTCTATGGTTTTGAGAGGTGAGGCAAACAACACAAATAATTTTTTGAAGAAGTTGAAAATAGTGACTACAGTGTAGCACCTATAGGTAGCATTAGCTACCAAGATAGAAAAATGCATTGACACAAAGCATAGGAGCATCATTTTATTTGCCAACATCATCATAGTGAAGGTCATTATAGATGCAGTCCTCACTAGGTCCCAAGGACATGGACAAAGATGCTCTACACTTCCTCAGATGATGTGATCATCACCAACAATAATGCCACCATTCTTAACAAAATGGATGTAAATTAGATAGCTATTAAAATTCTTGTAGATTTTTTAAAATCTTAGGATATTATTGCTAGTCACAATAGGACAAAAGTTTTTATCATCACTAGTGCAATTCTTAAATAATGCATGCATTTTTTATCAAATGGTGTTCATCCCACCATTATGTCATAGGCCTTTCATGGGGCCTCTGAGAAGGTTGTCAAGGTTTTAACTATAATAGCTATTCCTTTCAAATTGATAGACCATTACTCTTTGGTGAAAAGTGTGACCACTTCTTTGAAGAGTAAGGTTATCAGCCAATATTCTGCCTTATTGGCCACACTTACTGCTGACATCGTCCTGAATTTCATCAACCCTATAAAGCCTGACATTTTTTATTTGAGTGTCATTAATGTTTTGAAAACATTAAGTATAACTGTTGATGATATAGAGATGGTTAAGGGTTTTGTGTTTGATAAAAAGGAAAACTATAGAATTGGAGGCCCCACCAAGATTGAGAATTTGAAGATTTTCATAATACAGTCTCAAATTTTGCCTCCAAAATAGACATTGAGTAGTACATTGTGGTCTTTAATTATACAATGATGGATAGGATTTTGGAGGAGGAGAGGAATTATATTTTGGGTATGATAAAGCATATCAAAGCAAGTGGATACAACATGGTATTGATCTTGAAGAATATTCTATGAGATATTGTCTATGATCTTTCACTATATTATCTATCCAAGGAAAAGATTTTGGTGCTCAAGGATGTCAAAAGGGATGAAATCAAGTTCATTACCAAGATACTGAATTGACTTTAAGGAGGAGAAGTTGTGGTATGCTGATTTGGTTGAAGAGGTTTTAACTAGACCTTTACATGGACTCAGATGACTAAAACTTATATTCATTCTTTAAAAAAAATCCCATATCCTTAGTCTATTACACAATGTTTATCTATACCAAGTAACATCTTTGAACTAACAATGGCTCTTATTGTTGCGAGTTTTTTGTATAGATTCTAAGGAAGCCCTAGGTATAAGCATTGGACCTTTAATTGAGATTCTTGTTTTACTTTTATTGGTACATGTAAAACTTTATTTTAGAGGATTTTGGTTTGGAGAAGTTGTTACCAAGTTTGAAAATATTTGACATTGGTTGTGATTGCAAGAGATGCTTCTAGGACTGACATGTATACAATACTATTGGTGTTTGCTTTATTAATCTTATTTCATACATGTTACTTAGATAGTGCACTTTGTGCCATGTGGCTAAAAATGGATGTCTTTTTCTTGGTGTACTAATTCATCAAGTTAAACACCCAAGTTTGTGTTTCAAATCATGATTTATCTATTTTTGGATTAAGAACTACTACAATAGCCTAGAACATTCATCCATTAACATTAATGTTAATAGTAGCACATAAACACATAACATTTAATAAGGTATTTAAGCATGCATCAACTAATTATGATTTAGGTTTGGATCACCCACCTAATACATACATGGTTAAGTACTACTAACTATTTTCAAGGCTACCTAACTATGTCCAAGGCATCTGCACACTTGAGGCTTCATCCACCTACCAAGTTTCCTACATACTCATATACACAAGATCAAGACCCTTGAACTACACACTAGAATGAATATGTAGTTCCAATTTCCAATTGGTTTCATGTAGCTATATTTCATAAACCACTTTTGAGCTTTAATCACCTAATATAGATCTTCACCATCATACACCCACTCAAGTGAATCAAGAAATTTTCTATAATTATAATCTTTTAATACACTAGCAATCATAATGTAATGACAATGACATTCTAGATCTCTACTGGTCTCCACAATCCATAAGATCTCTCTCTATATATACATATATACATACATATCCTACATACATATATGCATACATACATATACATACATAGACACACACACACACACACACACACACACACACACACACACACACACACACACACACACACACACACACACGCGCGCGCGCGCGCACACACACACACACATATATATACACACACATACATACATACATACATACATACATTTTCTTATAAAATTTTATTAGGTACCTTGAAAGGCATTGGAAGGGATTTGATTAGAAATATGGAGAAATTGGAAAAAATGACAAAAAGTTTTCATGCAACAAATATTGTTGCTGAGCAACTTATTTTGTAAATTTGAAAGGTCAATAGCCAGTATTTTGTTTTGATTAAAAAAGTAGGAATGAATATGCAAGGTCAAGAGATATAGTGTATAAGTGAATTTTCTTCAACCTAGGAAAGGATTGTAGTTGATATGAATAGATATCTCATGTGTACCACTATCAACATGAATATGAACATAGGAAGATTGAACCATGTTATTAAGTTCATGTGAAATGGATGCAACCTCACGATCAAAACTATTTTTACAAAGATCAAAATAAATGTCATACCTTTGTTACAGGTTTTCAACATCAATAATGAGCTAGGCCATGATTTTAATTTGATCCATTTTGTGGTCAGCATGAGCTCCCAATGGTGTACTATGTGCCTTCTCTTGATCAAAGGTTTTTTTTTTGTTTTTTTAGGGATACCACATGATGATGGATTTTTACATTGGTTTTTATGAGTTGTAGTTCACAACTTATGAATTTGATTATCCTAATGTAAAGATTTATTTAGTGTAACAATGTTTGTTTCCAAATAGGTAATCAAGTAAACAATATTTAAGAAGTAAAATAGTCAACATAAAGATTTAAAATGAATCTTTTCCCTCTATTCTAAAAGAGATGCCACTTTATCTAAAAGACATGAATGCTACTATATATATCTTCATACTTAAATAAGACAAAGATTATGATAAATATATTAGGTAGTGGACATGAAGCTAAAGTGATGATTGTTGGATAAAATTGATTAATTGTTTATTGTCTTTGATGTTAAAAAAATGTCATAATCATTATTAGTCAATATATGTTGAGCTCATTCAAGTAGTGAAGATAGTTTTTTGTGTTTATTGAGCACTCTTGTGTTTGCCTAGTTCAGAAGGTAGTGTCTATCGAGTTCACTTAGGTGTTAAATGAAAAGATGTAGAAAGTGGGTGTTAACCAAGCTCGCTTAGTTAATGGAGGAAAGTTGGATGGAACCAGTGCTAACCAAGCTCACTCAGTTGCCAATGGATTTTCTTGAGTTTATAGTGTTAATCAAGCTACTATTGGTTAACAAAGGAAGTCATTTTTGAGTCAGTTTCTACCAAGTTGGGTCGGCTAATGAAGGATTTTCTTATTTTGGTAGAATAATATTAATTGATTTATCTATTGATTCTAGCTGACTAAAGTGATGAATATTAATTATTCTATGTTGTATTAGAGACAACTTGACAAAGTGGAAGATATAAGTATAAGGTCAAGTTGTGATTTCAAAGTGTGTAATATGTGAAGATGTTATTGAAGATTTCATGATGAGAAGAGGAAGCAATTTTGAATGATAAGAAGAATATCGTTGTGGAGTAGAAAAACTATATTCTATTAGGAGGCATGAAGTACAAGCCAAAATAGAGATTTTTAATCAAAAAATCAGTTGCATTCAAATTAGGTAATCTCATTATTACTCTCTAACCATTGTAGCAATGATTAAAATCTCTTAACAAGGTTGGCTTAACAACTATTTTCAAATCCTCTAACAAGGTGCTTGTTCTATTGAATTGTCTCAAGACCTCTAACAAGGCCACTCCTAATAGGGTGATTAAATCTTCTAACATGGTCACACCTAATAATATGTTTTTAGCCTTTAATAGGGTTGGCTCCTAATAGGGTTCACTTTAGAAGAGTGAAAATAATAACTAGTTGAAATTGGTGGTTTTTCCCAAATTGGGTTTCCACATTAAATCCTAGTGTCTAATGTGTTCATGTTATTTTCTTTTATATGTTTGCAACTAAGTTAAAGTAATGGAAATCATAGAAAACATCAAGAATTTTATATGTTAAGTATTTACCAAACTAATTTAGTTATTACTAAGTTAGAACATTTAATGTGTTTACCGAGCTTCAATAGTATTCAATTTTTAGTTTGTATTTTATACTAGGATCTAAGGGATTTGGGATTTATTTTAGTAGTAACTAATTCACCCCTCCGCTCTTAGTTTCTCCTCTTATATTTCCAACAATTGGTATCAAAGCTTTTGGTGCTTGCAGAGACGGTTTCAAGGACATAAGCTAAAGATTAAGATGTCTTGCAAAGGAGAGATTTTGAAGCTGAACAAAAACAATTTTGTAGCATGGCAAGGACTTATGAGGTTACATCTAGCTACTATTGGTGATTCAAGTTGAAAATATCTTGATGCTGAATACAAGACTCCAACTAGAACATTATCAATTGAAGATCCTTTTCAAAAGAAGAATCATAATATCATGATGATTGATATTGCATTTGCTCTCAGTTATGTTGAATTTGATGAGGTAAAGGATGCCAAAATTGCTCATGCAATGTGGACAAAACTAAAAGATATACATGGAGGAGATGCCAATGTAAGAAGATCCAAAGAATAAACTCTTAGAGAAAAATTTTATCAAATGAAAATGAGAGAAGATAAAAACATTGCAAAATATGTTGAAATAATCAAGGCTAGTGTAAGTACAATAAAAGCATCTAGAGGATACATTAAGGAGAAATCTATTGCAAGTAAAGTGATCAAAAATCTTCTTCTTATTTATGTAATTAGAGTGTCTACTATTCAAGAAATGAGATGTGATCCAATTAACAAATTAGGCTTGCATGTTCTTGTAGGAAGACTAACAGCTTTTGAACTAGACAACTATGATAACTATGCTTTTGCTTCAAAGAATATTGAATAAGAATTTAAAGCTAAAATCTCACTCAAAGAAAAGGGTAAGAAATCAAAGTCCAATTAATTAGAAAGTAAAGAAGAAATAACATTAGAAGAAAGTTCAGATAGTGATCTTGAAGTTGTTGAAGCCTTACTTGCAAGGAAGTATTCCAAAGGAAGAGGAAAGTACAAAGGTAAAGTTCCTCTAATCTTCTTTTCTTGTGAAGAAGTTGGTCACATTGATGATAGGTGTGCAAATAAGGAAATCAAGGATGAGAAGAAAAGAAATAAGCATAAAGGAAAGAAGGACTCTAAGAACTACATGAACTTCAAGGACAAAGGTAAGAAATCTTGTTTTATAGCTAAAGATTTTGATAATAGTAAAGATGAAATGGTATATATTGCTATGAAAGATGAATTTGATGATAAAGGAGATAAGATGGCACTTATCTCTCATGTTAGGAAAAATGGTGTATGGATTAGTGACAATGGCTGCTCACATCATATGATTGGTGACACAACAAAATTTTGGCACATGGAATATTATGTTGGAGGTAGTGTGAGATTTAGAAATAATGAACCTTGTAACATAAAAGGAAAAGGATATATTTTATTGACTAAAGAGCTCATATGTGACAATTCTTATTGGGTTGAAGGACTAAAGCATAATATACTAACTATGGCACAACTAAATAGCATTGGACTCAAGGTAGAATTCATGAATGGATAGGCCAAAGTACTAGATGGAAAAGGAAATATGGTAGGATCTAACAAGCAAAAAAAAGGTAATCTATTTTATCTTGATCTCTATTATTGTTCATGCTTTATTGCTCAAGTAAAAGAAAGTTTTTTATGGTACAAAAGTCTATGTCATGTGAACTTTGATAATCTAGTAAAGATAAGAAAACATAGAAGAGTAAGAGGTATTCCTAGTTTGAAGAATTTTGACATGGGTCTATGCAAGAATTGCCAAATTGGCAAGATGGGAAAGAATATCTTCAAAAGAAAAAACTATCAATCAAAAGAATTTTTGGAAATTGTTCATACAAACTTATGAGGACCTATTGGAATAGATATTTATAGTGGAGAAATGTTTTTCATTTTTTTTTTGTTGATGATTATTCTAGAATGATGACTATAATGTATCTAAAAGAAAAATCAGAAGCTTTTGAGAAATTCAAGTGGTATCTAGTAAGAGTAGAAAAAGAAAGTAGAAAAATATTGAAATGTTTAAGATTAGAAAGAGGTGATGAATTCATCTCCCATGAACTCAATAATTTTTGCATTGAAAGAGGAATCAAAAGACAAGTATTAGCCCTTGGTACACAAAAAAAAATGGTATAGCTAAAAGAAGAAACAAATCTATCATGGATTGTACAAGAACAATGATGATTGAAAAGAAGGTTGCTCTCAAATACTAGAAGGAAGCTATTAACACTGCAATTCATACGTTGAATAGAGTACAGTTAAAGAAAGATTCAAATAGAACACCTTATTATCTATGGTATAGCTATAAACCTAATGTAAGTTACTTGAAAGTATTTGGCAAAAAAATTTATATATTGAAAGAATCATGAAAAGGAAAATTTGATGTAAAAGATGATGAAGGCATATTTCTAGGGTACTCTTACAAAAGTAAAGCATACAAATGTTTGTATTTGTCTACTTATAATTGATGAGTTTATAGAAAAGAGTGAATAAGGAAGAAACAAGGAACCAGAAGATTTTTTTACTATGAACCTAATACCCTACCAAATCGATCAGAGATAAATGAGTCCACAATAGTTATTGAGTTGCAGACAGTGCAATGCAAGCTACAGTATGAAGGACCCAAGTCACAATCAGAGGCTACTGAGCTAGTCCAAACTAAGCTTTATGGACTTGAGTCATAGACAGACGGACCTAATCTTGAGACTAAAATTCAAAATGAAGATGGTGTAACTCATTCAACGCCTAAAGAGTCTATGTTAGAAAAATATGTCAAAAGGCATCATGCACCTAATCAAATCATTGGAGACAAATTAGATGGAATAATGACAATAGGAAAATTGAAAGCTACATGTTTACTTGCTAAATTTGAACTTAGAAGTGTTAAGTATGCTTTGGAAAATGAAAGTTTAATTAAAGTAATGAATGAAGAGATAGAACAGATAGAAAAGAACAAAGCTTGGACTCTTGTTCCTAAACCCAAGGATAAAAATGTAATTGGTACAAAGTGGGTATTTAGAAATAAGTTGAATGATGATGGAAAAGTTTCAAGAAACAAAGAAGATTGGTGTGAAAAGGTTATTCTCAAGAAGTTATTGGCTATGGTGAGACTTTTTCTCTTGTAGCAAGACTAGAAGGTGTTAGAACCTTACTAGCATATGCAACACAAAGGATTTAAGGTACATGAAATGGATGTTAAATCTGCATTTTTGAATAGAATTCTTGATGAAGAATTTTACATTCAACAACTAGAAGGTTTTGTAGATCCTAACAAAAGGAATATGGTATGAAAATTACACAAAAAATTATATGGTCTCAAGCAAGCTCCCAGAGCTTGGTGTGAAAGACTTCATAATTACTTGGTATAGATTAGATTTCTATTTAGAGGAAATGATGACTTGTGCAAAGCATTTTTAGAAGAAATGAGTGAAGAATTTGAGTTGTCAATGTTTGGTGAAATAAAATTCTTGGTTGGATAAAAGATATAGCAGAACAAAAATGGTATCTGCGTCACTCAATCTAAGTATATCAAGGAGATACTAAAGAAATTTGGAATGGAAGATTCAAGACTAGTTGGAATCCCTATGTAAAATAGACATAAGCTCTCCAAAAATGATGATTCCAAAGAAGAAGATCAGACCACATACAGATCAATGACTGGAAAATTGTAGTATTTACTTCATGCAAGGCTTGATATTGCACTAGTATTCAGAATAGTGGAAAGATTCTTAGCAAATCTCAAGGAAAATCACATGATTGCAATCAAGAGAATCATGAGATATTTAAAAGGTACAAAAGACTATGGTTTATGGTATAAACTTGGAGGCAATGTAGACTTAAAATTGTTTACTAATGCTAATTGGGTAGGAAGTAGTGATGATAGAAAAAGCACTAGTGGAGTAGCTAGTATCTTGGATGAATAAGAAATAAAATTGTACATCTCAATCCATAGCAAAGGTAGAATATGTAGCAGCAGTATTTAATTTCTCTAACATTCTTTAGTTCAAACAATTATTGGAAGGAATGAAGATAGAGATCAAGGATCCAATAGTCATCTACTATGATAACACTAGTGCAATTAACATATGAAATAATCTAGTAATGCATTCCAAAACAAAGCACATTGTTCTAAAATATCACTTCTTAAGAGAGTTGATGCAAGAAAAAGAACTTTGATTGGAATATGTAAATACAAAATAATAGATTGTAGACATATTCACTAAGTCATTACCTAAGGATGAATTCTTGTATTTAAGAGGTAAGCTAGGGGTCATTCCCCTTTTTGAAATTCACTAAATGAAGTTTACTAAATGCATCAACCAGAACCTGTTGAATATCAATCTGTTGGTGCAAAATTAGCAAGGGCAAATGGAAAATGAATTAGCACTTAAGGTACATTGGTATTTACAAATTTATTATCTTTGGCATGTGTTGTCAAAGAGGAAGAGGTTTACTGTCATATCTCTAATAAATTTTTGGAACCAGAATAAACTGAGGAACCAAAGAGGGAGAAGTTTTCCAAAGAAGAAGTTTGCTAAAAGAGGGAAAAAGTTCTTAATGAACTTGGTAGAATTAGTTGCAGATAGAAGAAAGAACCCAATAAAAGGAAGAGCTCATACCAATAGAGGGAGATCTCAAGTCTAAATACAAAATTTTATTGTGCTATGACATGATGTGTTGCCATCAATTCGAAAGAGGGAGATTGTTGAATACAATTGATTAATTGTGTATTGTCTTTGAGGTTACACAAATTTCATAATAATTATTAGTCAGTATATGTTGAGCTCACTCAGAAAGTGAAGACAGTTTTCTGTGTCTATAGAGCACTCTTGTGTTTGCCTAGTTTAGAAGGTAGTGTCTACCAAGTTCACTCAAGCATCAAAGGAAAAGATGCAAAAAGTGAGTGTTAACTAAGCTTACTCGGTTAATGAAGGAAATTTGGATGGAACCAATGCTAACCAAGCTCATTTGGTTGCCAAAGGATTTTCTTGAGTTTGTAGTATTAATCAAGCTTCTGTTGGTTAATAAAGGAAATCATTTCTAAGTTAGTTTCTATCAAGTTTGGTTGGCTAATGAAGGATTTTCTTATTTTGGAATGTAATAAGCTTAATTGATTTATCTATTGATTCCAGCCAACTAAGATGATGAATATTAATTATTCTAAGTTGTATTTGAGCCAACTTGACAAAGTGGAATATATAAGGTGAAGTTCTTATTTCAAAGTGTGTAACACATGAGGATATTATTGTAGATTTAATGATGAGAAGAGGAAGCAAATTTGAACGATAAGAAGAATATCCTTGTGGAGCAACAAAGCTATATTTGATCAGGAAGGGTCAAGTATAAGTCATAATAGAGATCTATAATCAGGAAATTAGTTGCATTTGAATTAGGTCATCTTATTGTTACTCTCTAACCACTATACTAGTGATCTAAATATCTTAACAACTATTTAAAAATCCTCTAACGAGGTGGTAATTCTATTGAATTGTCTCGAAACCTCTAACAAGGATACTCCTAATAGGGTGATTAAATCTTCTAACAGGGTCACCCCTAAAAGTGTGTCTTTTAACCTTTAATGGGGTTGGCTCCTAATAGAGATCCCTTCAGAAGATTGAAAATAGTAACTAATTACAATTGGTACTTTTTCTCCATATTGGGTTTCCACATTAAATCCTATTATCAAATGTGTGCATGTTGTTTTCTTTCATATGTTTGCAACTTAGTTAAATTAATTGTAATAACAGAAAACATCAAAAAATTTATATGTTAAGCATCTAGCAAGCTTGTTCAGTTATTATCAAGTTACAACATTTTATACATTTTTACCGAGTTTCAATAGTATTTAGTTTTTAGTTTGTATTTTGTACTAACATTTAAGGGATTTGGGATCTATTTTAGTAGTAACTAATTCATATTTCCAATAGTGAAAACACTAAATGACATATACAGGTGACTATTTGGGAGTGGAAACTAAAACAACACACATATGTATGACATAAATACATAGCCTCAATAACCTCTCAATCATCATCTAAAACATGGATATCCATGTTGGTATTGAAAATGATTAGAAGAGTGTGCATTTCTAATCAAGACCAAGAGAATTATATTCAATAATTTTGTCAATGCTCCAAGATAATGATATAAAGATAAAGACAAGACTTTGAACATATATATAATATAAGAAAATGGAATAATGTTACCACATCATGTTAGGAAGATAATTAAAAATTTAATAAAATGCTTGATACTCCAAAAGAAAACGTCATAATAGGGGTAAAAGAAATGATCATGATTCTAGTGATACATCTAAAGGAGGTTTGAATATTCAAAGGATAGAATACTAACTTACTAGTTGGCTAAGAAATGATAGACTAGTGTTCATGTTTAGAATAAATGTCCCAAATAAAGTTGTTTTTTAATCTCAAGAAACTATATTTTAGAGTGCTATGTACTCTTCATCATTAGACACTCAATTTCAAACAGATGGGTTCCATATTTCATATATCATCGCATACTATAAATAATTGTAGCCTCTATCCCTCTAGTTTTGGCCACATTTCAATACAATATTTTTATAGTTTGTAACATTCCATTTAAAGCTCTTTATGTTTAATAAATGTGTCTTACATATGTGCATTTCTTACAAACAAGGTACTAGATTGGTTTAATTGTTGATGCATGTCAGTATTCTCTTTTCTTAGAGTCATCCAAGTGAAAAAAAATTAACAATGTCCTATGTACTTGGAAAATTTATTTATCTTAAATGTATAATGTATCATGTGCTCAAAGATGTAATAAATGTATTTTTTTTTTTAAATTTCCTCTATTGGTTTAGGTCACTATCCTCTAATCTTTGAAGAAAAATATTTGTCTAGAATGGTTAACTACCCCTTCAAGTTTGTAAGAATGTGGTTAATTCATCTAAATCTTGAAAAATGCATATGTTGGTGTTTTTTACACTACCAAGTAATAAGGATGCCTAATATCAAGATAATGAAGATTAAAAAAAGCCAGGTATTTCCCATAAATAGCTAGATGCTTTTAGATTTGGACCCAACTTCAACAAAATCATAAAAGATTTTCTACTCTTTTGGCTCTACAAAACCAAGATAGGTGTACCTGAGGGATAAAATATTCACAACTTGATACTAAATTCAAATTTCATTCATTCCATGACATTTTATAACAATATTCTTCCCTAATATCATATTGGTCATGATTCTTCACATATCTACAAATAATTCTAGGCAATAGAAACTAACTAAGACTTAGAGGTTAAATTTAAACAAGTACTAACAAGCTATTACATTCTTCATACATTTAAAGTAAACTTGATATTGATTTTTTCGATGTTTTCTTGACATCTATCTATCATCTTTTCATATGCTAACTAAAATAATTTATCAGTGCCTTATCCATTGTGATTTAGAGTCTATCCAATTTCTTTACTTAATTGACTACATTACAATCAATATCATCCACAATTCTCCCTAACACTCATTCTTACATAAATCCTTCTTATTTCCTGGAGATCCTATCACATTCATTGAAGCATTTACTCATTTCATTGAATCAAAATTAATAACAAATTGATGTAAAACTTATCTTAGTTACATTAAACAAACAAGATTTTCTCATACATTCTCAAAATAACCAACCAATAAAAATGGAGACAAGATTCAAATAGAAAACATATGGTGACAGTTCATCTTTGTATTAATTCTCTTTGAAAATTATGTAACATTGTATAATACTCAAAAGAGATCAAAATAAGACACCATGATCATGGAAAATTTATGTATTCTTAGAATTGCAGAGAAAATACGTCAAAGAGATGACATCAAGGAATAGAGTAAAATAGACTCGTAGAACTAAAATTTATACAATAAATGGGGACCCCCTCTCTAGCCTTGGAATCTCCCTTATATTGTGTGAGATCAAACAAGCTTTAGGATTTGACAGTACTAACAACTATCCTTAAGACAAAGATATCTACAGTGCTACTACTATAAAAGACAAAAATGGGGTAATAGAATTTCTTTCATCATAAATATTCTCTTGTGGGACCACTTTTGTTGCACTTTTAATTACTAAGGAGTTTATGATTGGCATTTTTGTTATTGGCCTTCCTCAAAGTGTGTGATAATTGGTCCTACATGTGATGGGCCTTGTTCTGGTATTTGAAAATTGAGTTGAACTTGAGGTGTTCTATCCATGTAATATTCTACTAATAGATTGATAGTTACCATTAGTTGTCCTAGTTCCAAGTCATCTATTTGGGCCTTTGTGCTTGTAACTACAATTTGTTGCTTATCTCTATCCTCTTCTTCTTTTACTAACATGTTTATTGTTTACAGTTCATCCTATTCTACCTCTTTACCATCAGTTTCACCATATTCCAATTGTTTCACATGAACACAATCTATCATCCACTTGTCAATAATTGTGTCATCTAGCCAATAAAAATTTAGAATATCATGCATTTTTTTATTACATATTCTCCAGTTTTGTCAATTTCAATAAAAATTTCCCTCAAAGAATCATAAAATAATTGTACTTTTACAACTTCAGTTCTTGCTACCCACCATGAATTTCCCTTTTCATTTATGACTTTATTCATCTATATACATAATAGGTCATTTAATTCTTGGGCTCATTCCTCTTTATTCTTTAACTTATTCTTTTTATGTGGGGCATGGGAGAAGAGTCTAAAACTATTACTCATATAAATTTCTAGATAATTAAAGATAATCCTCTACAATACAATTTTCTTATCATCAAAATTAGAGAGATCATTGGTCAATTGATAAGTCTCTTTTGTATGTTCACAAGATAGATTAATACTAGAAAAACACAAAAGTGTCACATCCTTGTCCCTTTTCTTCCACTTATTGATAATTTTTGTTAGAGCATCATCACTTGCCTCAAGCTCCTCCCATATATTTATTATCTTTTCTAATTGCTCATAAAATTTTGGCCAATCAATCTTATTAACTAAATACATGAGGACTTTCCTTAACCTATCCTCATATTGTATATCTAACTCTACATGCAATGCCCATAGTTTAAAATCCTCTACAATGTAATATTGAGGCCTCTATGGTGTGTCTTGAATTTTAATAACAAGATTGGATTTAAAAGGCTCCACTAGTGGATAAGGATAAGTGATCCTAGGCTTACTAGATTTCCCTCAGTGTCCCATCAACTTATTTTCAAGTTCAATTCTTTTTTGAACCTCTTTATTCTAGGTTGCTAAAACTTTCTCATACTTATCCTATCATTCTAATATTTCTCTTTTGTCCCTCTAAGTTATGGCTAAGGTGAAATTAGATGATCCAACACCTAATATTGTGGCTTATTCACTTGTAGTTTCCTCAACTCTCTTTACAATTAAATTTCCTATCAGGTCAGTGTCATCAAACTGGAAAGAGCAAGTTTTGGATCCTTTTCTCATTGACTAGATTACCAATGCAGCATGATCCTCACTGAACATGGCACCTTTAATCTCTTTCTTCAGTTTTTCATTTTCATTTAATTATTTGGTGATAGAATGAAAAACTAGTGCATCAACAATATCTCAATTTGGCTTTAAAACCCCAAATTATTTTATCTTTTTCCTTCCTTCAATAGAACCCCTAATAATTTTATCATTTTCCTTCCTTCTTCAAGGGTCAAGCTTTCATGCAGGAGCATCTTGGATTTACTTGATGACTACTTTGGAGTTCATGGGAGGAGGCTCAGTAGTTTCTTTGGAGGGTGTTTAGACTGGTACTTTATGAAGGAAGGATTGGAACTCGGCATGGTCTTGGTTGCTTGACATGGTCTTGGTTACTTAGCATGTTGTTTGGTTTCTTAGTATGGTCTATGGGACTCAGCATGGTCTTTGGAGCTCGGCATGGTCTTGGGGCTTGGCATTATCTATGGAGCTTGGCATGGTTTGGAAGCTTGGCATGGTCTTTGGTTGCTTAGCATGTTCATGGAATTTGGTGTCTATTTTTTACTGTGTAACTAATTTTCCACAATGAGTTAAATGATTAAATTTCAGAAATTGAAGAGGGCCATGATTTCTACCAATGGTTCAAAGCTCAAGTTCTAATTCATTCAGAGCTAGATTTTATTGCAATTTTACTAAGACATCAATTTTGGGAATTTAATTGTTGTAGGAGGCTGATTTGTGGCATTTAATTTATGTATTTTTCTTTAATTTGTGTTCTAGGCCAACTTGTGGCTGAGATTGGTATAAGTAGGGGTTGGGGGGGGAGTCTTTAGGCATTAATCATCCATTGTGGAGAAAATGAGGAGCTTGGGAGAGTGAATTTTGAGAAGCGCTAGTAGCTGCAACTTGGAAAACAAGGAGAATTCTTGGTGGACTTGCAAGCTGAAGTTGAGATCTTCCTTGGAGGTTTCTGCCAGAGTGTGCATCTGGAATAGCTAGGGTTTGGGTTTGAATCTTGAGGAATCTTGCAGAACTATTACTTGCTTTGCATCTAGCCATAATTGGGAAGGCCTGACAGCCCGACACGTTGCATGTAATTAGTTATATTTTATGATTATATTATTATGATTTAGTATCATTTCTTGCATTGTTGCTTCTTGTTGTTGTGTTTCCACTGCATGGTTATATAGTTGGGGGCTAGGAAATATCCTTTGGGGCCTCCCTTTCCTTACACTATGTCAATCTTTTAAACTCTTCTATCATTTCCTTTTTTATTTGGTTCTATACATCTACCTCCTCCATCTTAGAATTCTCTATTTTATTTTATTTTATTACATCTCTCTTCTAAAAGCCCAATATTTATCCTCTAGAAAAAATGATAAAAGGCTCTAGAATTAACAAAATTATTTTTAGAATTAAATTCACGGCTAACCTATTCTACAGTAGGGTCCAATTCCCTTCCTTTGTAATCAAGGCTTGGCATATGAGGTTCCTGAGGATTTCCCTCTTCCAAGTTTGATGTAGCAATGAAAACTTCTCCTTTGGACCCCAACTATTCCATCTTCTCTGTTGTTCATATCCTATAATTGGAACTAAGTGGGTGAATACTCTTCTATTTGAGGCACTTTTTCTTCTTCTACCTTTTTCTTTGTGGGCATGGGCTTGTCATGCCTCTCCTCTAGAATATATATATTTTAAAGAGGGTTAAGGTTTTGACCTATAGCTATGAACCAATGACACCACAAATGGGGGACCTTATCTCCATTAGATTCAAACCTTGATGGTAAGGATAAAAAATCAACATCTTGACCAACACAACATGCCACTATTCGTAATATTTGAATACTTGAAAATCACATTTACGTTTTTTTTTAAAGAGGGGTCAATGCTTTGACCTGTAGATATGAACTAGTGAGGCCATAAATGGGGGACCTCATCCCCATTAGATTTGAACCTTGATGGCAAGGATAAAAGCTCAACAACTTAACCATCACAACATGCCACTATTGGCCCTCCCCTCCCCTCCCCTCCTCCAAAATATTACTAGTTAATTCAATTATTTATTTTTCTTTATCCATTATTGCCTTTTATTCTAAATTATATTGTAGCTAGGTCTTCTTTGAATAACTAATTGCCCTGATCCTATTGCAAGGGTGAAAGAAAACCTTCTCATGACCTCTTTAGCTTTATTAGGATAAGATTTCATAAAAAATAATTTCTACTCATTCATAGCCTCCATGACCTCTGGAAAAGAAATAATCAATTTATTTAATTTATCTTCCTCTATCTTGGAATCTTATAATGGCTTATAATTCTTAGCAAAACAATTAATAAAATCAAAAACCCTAGAGAAAAATCTCTAGTTTTCTTTTTTTAATCTCTTTCTCTTGAAGAGAGAATTTATTCCTTATTATGTCCACAAGGAAATAGGGTTGACGATCCTTGGCACCAATCTTAGCCCTTCATTTGAATAAATAAATAAAAATTGCTCACTTTCATTGAAATGAACATGGGAGACAGTCATTTTATACTAGTCCAAAAATTTATACAGGAACACCCAACCACACTTGGTGTGTTGAAATAACTACCAGTCTTCCCCTTTCAGATCCATGACATGGCCTAACCACCTCATGTGTTATACAAGTCTAGTGGTTGTATCAAGAATTAATAAGTTGATCTTTTGGTACAACAAAAACTCTAGCTTGTAATAAGTGGTATCAAAGCTTGGTCATAGGTTCAAATCTCCTCGAGTAATGCTAAGGGTAGAATTATTGGACTAATCACTAGCCTTCCTCTTTGAGATTCATGACATGGCTTAAATTGCTCTTGTGTTATATAAGTATAGTGGTTCGATCAGGCATTCATAGGTTGATCTTTCAATGCAATGTTAAATCTAGCTTGTAACATGGTGATTATGAACTAGTGAGCAATAATACAAGATGGGAAAATTGAGCTCCTAGACCTACCAATCAACTATGCTTCATCCAATCCACCTATCTGCCATAGAATTTCAGCTATCCCTACCTTTAGAGGTACTTAATATAGAAGTACATGGGGAGTTTCTTGGAATCCATATAATCTAAAAACTATAGATATAGGGTAGGGTATAATATCTACCTAGTTGTGGGTTACCTTCAAACTAGAAGGGTTATCCATAGGCTAATAAAATATAATAATGCCTTGGGAATTATGGGATGGTCCCTTAATATGAGGTTCCTCAACCTAGATGTGAAGTATCTATCAAATATGACAAAGCTAGCCTCTTCTACATTGCAGGTCATATTTTCACTCCACAATTGGACTAGTAGAGCTTCTCCCCTATATTCTCTATTTGAAACCATCTCTTTTTCAAAGTAAGTAAACCCTTTAAATAAGACAATATGCATCAACAATGATTAATGGCCAAATTTTTTCTCAACCTTGCTCTTTGCAATCCCAACCAATCCTATATGAATCTCCTCTACTTGGTAAGATGCAAAATCAAAGATGATATTGACACCCAAAGAAGAGATCTATGTCATCATGTTCATGAACTTTATGGCCATAAAATTTTGTTCATCCTTATCAAAAACCCTACATAAAGTCATGTAAATATCTATGGCCCTAGTACTAAAAAATTCCTTCTTAAAATGCTCTTTAATTGATGTTTTAACAAAGATCAAGTTTCCAATTGTGGCCAAGTGTTCTCTTAATTGACCTTGCTTGAGTGGATCCTTTTTAGATAGATATTCCTTCTCCAAACCCTAAAAATCAAAGAGCTCATGGTAATTTGTAATTGGCTCCAACCCAGAAAACTCTCAAATTTCTTCAAGATTAATTCTCATTAAACATTCCCCTTCTACTCTTCTCACTATACTAGCTACTAGGTCATAATTTTGGGCTATGGGTTTAAGAAGGTATGAATCCATGAAAGCCCCAAGGATCACTAATTTATCCAAATAAAAATTCTAGATATTTTGATGGAGGGAAAATAACTTCCTTTCTAAAAACCATTTCTTATAAACCTAGAACCCTATGTTAGAAGTAATAGCATCACTGATCCAATTCCCTTTGTCATATAAACCATTTACAATCTTGAGTCTAGGGTTCACTGGAATTATATCCTAACCAATTTGTGGACTCGGTTAATTGTTCCAAGAAGTCATCATGTATATTCCTACTAGCATATTCTACTTTTAGGAAAAGCCCTTCTTTGGAGGCATATTTGATGATAGTAATGCAAAAAATCTAGAATCCTTTGAGTGATATATGAGATAAGATGATTGCTTCTCTTATTCTTTCTCTGAAACTTGTAGTAAGTTGTTGATACAAATATTGTTTTCACAAAAAAATTCTACTAGGTAGGGAATATCTTCTTCAACGGGTCCTTGCTCTTGGAAAATCAAAAATATGTTTGAACAAAGAAAAGTTTTAATTTCTTCAGTATATCTTTGGTTTTTACTTTGCACAAGAATCTTTAATTCTCATAAATGGATCAGAGAGGAGAACATAGTGGCATCACCTTCCAAGTTTAAAACTAAGTCATCAATTTTTATAAAATCTGATGATTGAGCAATTAAATACTTAATGACTTAGCTTCAAACCTCCAAGTTAGTGGTCAAACCAATTAAATCCTTCCACATAAGCCTTTCCTTTCACTGCTAGTGAGTTTTACTCAATCCACTTAAGTCTTTAAACATGTGTCATCTCTCACTATGTCACGAAGGGTAAATATCAAGCAACTTCCCATGGTGACATAGTGACCATCGTTGATGATGCTTTGATTGGATGATTGAAAATTTATGGTTATTCTATTGTAAATATGGTGGGCCAATAGTATTTCCCTTTGGTTTCCATGTTTCTAGTAGTAAATTCTGAGAAAGTCCCTATAGCAACAAGGTGACACTGATCAATCTTGAAGAGATCTGACAATGTGGTATAATAGTGTCTTTCTAGTAGTGCACATCTGTAATGGCATCTAACATATCTAACAAGCTGACTTACTAATGAGGCTATTAATGGTAGGTAATTTCATGGTGCCATCTTTAAGTTTGGTCCCATGACATTTTCTTTTCACAGGTGGTGGCTATGTTGCTAGTGGTAAAGTTCATGTAACTTCCCATAACGACAAAGCAACCATTGTAGATCTTAGGGAGATCTCAAGTTCTGGATAACTCATCTTGAAACCATGTTTACTTACTAACTAGTGTATATGAGAAATGTTAGTATGCTAATAGAAACCAATTTTAAATAAAGCTTCTACAAACTAAACAAAATTCATAAACTTCAAGATAGACTAAGATGAGCTCTCAATTGAGAATATGAGCCATTAATGGGCTCTCTCAATGAGAAGCTCTCTTGTTGACTAGCTTTGTCTAAATAGATAGGATGTATGCTCAAGCTTTATGCTTCAAAAAGGGCTTCAAATGGAGTTGGAATTTGGGTGTGAGTGTATGGTTTTGATATAAAATGGCTTCTTAAAATGGCATTATGACTTTACTTCATGGATTGTGTTATTTTGCAAAGGGGAAGGATCCAATTTATAGGCAAGAGGCTTGAGGGATTGAGGGCTAAGATGCAAGGATGGAAAAAAGCTCATGGAGGGCTCAGATTGGATGAGAAGAGAGCAAATGGATTGTGCTTCCTTACAGCCAATCAGGGAGTAACACATGTCACAGGGTGAGAGGATGGAGGAAAGGGGAAGGATGAGTCAACAAAGGAGGCTCAAGGGATAAAATCTTCATAAAGACCCTCATAATGGCTTGTAAGAGAAATAAAAGGGCTTGGAAGAGTCATTCATGACCTTGTGGGCTTCATAAAGTTTTATGGTTGAGATATTTTGAGGGAGATGAAAGAAATTTTGACTTGGGCTTGATTAGGAGGGTTTTAAGCTTGCTTAGGATTGTGGAAATGATTAGAGGATGGATTAGGATGGTTTAGGATTAGCTTAGGGATAGGCAAGTGGATGGCATTTAATGAGGGTGGGTGAAGGAGGAGATATTCGTTAACTTTGGTTTGGGTTAGTAAGTCTTAACCCATGTTTAGGGAATGTGACAAGGTTAGGAGGGTATTAGGTTTAGGTTTAAAGACATCTTCTAGAAGAGTCTAGACTTTGGATGTTTCTAAAATAGTCTAGAATTTCCTAGGATGAGGATGAAGACTTTCTAGAAGAGTCTAGAACTTCTTAGGATGAGGGTAAATTAGATTTTTAGGAAATAAATAAAGTTTTATTTATTTCAAGGGTTTGGGTTGAGGAGATATTTATTAAAACTTTTTTAATAAACATGAGGATTAATATTTAATCTTAATTAATTATTTTGAGTTCGGATTAGGGTAGGAAATGATGGGATTATCCTTTAATCAAAATTAAAGAAGGATTAGAAGATTTTGGAAGAGGTTAGTGGTCTTAAGGAAATTGGCGAAGTTTTGGGCAAAAAATAATTTTTTTATTTATTTTGGGTTTTTTTGATCAATTTATTAATTAAATAATTAATAAATAAGGAAATAATGTTTAAATAAGATTTAAAAATTTTTGGGAGGGATTCCTTAATTAAATATTTTTAATTAAGATAAAGGGATTTAATGGCATAAAAATAAATTAATTAATTAATAAATGATGATGTCATTAGGAATTTTTCAGAAAATAAAAATACTTTATTTTCTAAAGGTTTTTAGGTGTCGACATTTTGCCCCTCTTTGATGTGATGCCGCAAGTGGCATGGCATCAAAGATAAGAAAATAAGATGCCCAAGGCTAGAGCAGAAGAGGAGAGAATGGACTGCAAGATGCCCCCTCATGAAGGCGGCGGGGAGAGAAAGTGAGGCTCAACAACTTCTTGAAAAGTACAAGAATCTGAGATGAGCAAGAAAACTCAGATTGGCTTAAGAGAAGAGGTTTAGTTAGCTCAAACTCTCACTACCGGAGAATGATAAAGGGAGAATCAGAGGCACAAGAGGAAGCAAGCTTAAGATCTCAGGGATTGCAGAGGATGAAGGAGAAGAGCGCTATAAAAGGAATCCAAGATGGGGAGATGGAGGATGGGATGATAAAGCTGATGCAACAGGATTTCAAAGAGTCAGATTGGCGGAGGATGCGTTTTGGAGATCCCTAGGACTAGGATTGTGGATCTCGAAAGATGAGGCTTGGTGGATTGATTTGGATTGGTCGATCCCTAAGACTAGGATTGTGGATCCTTAAAGCTAAAGGTGAGGAGTGACTCAAAGAGATATTGATGCATAAGCTAGGGTAGGAGAGACGGATGTTGGATACGGATGGGGGATAATGGAGATGAAGGAAAACCATTGATGCTTTTTGAGTGAGGGGATACTTCAAAGAGAAGTACCACCATGTAGTTGAGCACTAGATTTGCTATAGGACTATTGGTTAATTGCTAAGGTTACCAAGAACATCAAGGCCTTTTCACCAACTATCCAGAGGACTAACAAACTGACTCAAAAAAAACACACAAGGATTGCCCCAGTATCACACATCAATCCTAGAGGAAGCAGTGTGGAAATGACACTGGGTAACCCACAAGCAAAAAAGAAAACAAGCAAAAGACATGATCAGGACCTTACGCTCTGATTGCCCCATTCGCAGTATACCATAATATGGAAGATCGTGGCAACCTTGAGCAGGGAACAAGGAGATTTCTTGGAAAAGATATTTCAAGACCCAACAGGGAAGAGTCCAAATCAAAAGAAAGTGAAAATCCAAAAGAGAACTGTTTGCCAATGAGATGGGTAGGACAAGGTACTAACGGACCAGGATCAGACATGAGGAAAGCTATATCCTACAAGGACCTATCGAAGAGCACCTAAGCTGGTGGATTTGGATGAGTGATGCATCTGGCAAGCTAAACTAAGAAAGATAGCACTTTGGTGATAGGAAATCTAGCTAAAGGATGCATTGGAATAGCTAACCAAGATGTGCGATGGGTGCAAGATGCTGATCAAGGACGAACTGACACGAACGCTAGATAGATACAATGGTACTAAGCTAAAGAGGATGTACAAGCTGATGGACCAAGATATGTTACAAATGTACAAGTTTGTTCATGTTTTGGTTTTTGTGAGATGAAAATGTTTGTGAAGGATGGGATGTCTATAATAGGTGATAGGTGGATAGGTAGATGGTTTGCGAAAAGCTTAAGTGAAAATGGGGTTTTGTGTGTGCATGTGATAGTATACAAGCTAGGATACAAGATTATTTACAGGCTGGAATATGGTACAAACTTTGGACAAGATTCGGATATACAAGGTATGGTACAAGATTTACAAGGTATAATACAAGCTTTGGTATAAGATTTTACAAGCTGAGGTACAAGATTTTACAAGTTGTACAGGAGGTATTTACAAGCTCCATTAGATTTTGGATATTTGGTTGGAACACCAAGGGAACAAGTAGGTGTTTTATGGGATGGTGGGTGAATGGATGAGGGATAGGATAGTGATAGATAATGGATTAGTCTTAGTACACAAGGCACCTAAATTACCAGGTTTTCACCAAGGTACCTATCCAAGGCACTTGAATTGCCAAGTTCTCACCATTGGATGCTTATTTCTATTTACTATTTTTTTTTTTTTGTATTTTTCAAAAGCTGGGTATACCAAGGATCTTCAAGCATAGAACTTCTTGAGATGAATGATGTTAGTACAATCATTCAAGAGTTCTCCTTCTGGTTTAGATATTTGATAGGCTCTGGAGCCAAAGGAAGTAGTAAAAACATAAGGACCAAGCCATGTAGGTTCAAACTTGCCTTTCTTTTCTCGATTTTCTTGGACTTTCATATTTTCTTTGAGGACCATGTCACCTCGCTAAAAGTGTCATGGAAGCACCTTCTTGTTGAAATTCCTTTTGAGACGAGTTTGATAGACTATGAGATGATCATAGTCTTGTTGTCACTTCTCATCTAAGAGATCTAGCTGGGTGAGCTGAGCTACTCTGTATTCTTCATCTAATATTTTCCCTTGCAAAGATATGTACAAGGAGGGAAGTTCAACCTCTATAGGTAGTACCACTTTGACACCATAGACTAGGGAGTATGGATTTGTGCCTATGGATGTACAGAAGGAAGTTCAATAGGCCCATAGGGCTGGATTTATTTGTAGGTGCCAATCACGGCCGAAATCATTGACAACATTCTTTAGGATTTTGAGGAGGGTTTTGTTAGTTTCCTTTGCCTGGACATTACCTTTTGGGAAATATTGGCTAGAAAAGCGATGATGGATGCAGAGGGAAGTGCATAATTCTTCCATGTTGAGATTTTCAAAGTTACCTCCGTGGTCGGTGAAGATGGTGGATGGGATACTGAAGCGGCAAACAATGTGGTACAAGATGAACTTGGAGACTTGAACTCCTATAGCCGAGACTAGGGGGACTACTTCCACCCATTTAGTGAAATAGTTTGTAGCTGTTATTATCCATTTATGTCCATCAGATGAGAGGGGTGTGATAGTTCCAACTAGATCAAAGCCCCAACAAGCGAAAGGCCAAGGTGGTGCAATAGGTTGTAGATCTTGTGCTAGAGCGTGCACAAGATTTGCATGCTGCTGACATGGGAGACACTTTCTGACAAAGTCATAGGAGTCTTCTTCAATGGTTGTCCAATAGTAGCCTGCTCTAAGGATTTGTCATGCTAGGACAATACCACTCGTGTGGGCACCGCAAAGTCCAGAGTGTACTTTGTTTAACACCATCGCGGCCTCATTTTGGTCTAAACATTGAGAGAGTATTGTGATAACCCCAACGATATAGGGTATTAGCTATGATAACATAGTGGGATGATTTTTGAATGAGGTTCTAGTGTTGGGTACGTGTGAGGTGAGGGGATATGATACCATCGTTAAGGTAAGCATGAATCTCATCGTACCAAGGGGATTGGGGACCAACCAAGATACAAAAATGGTTTGAATCCTCATTCAAATCAGCAGGTGTGAGGAGCTGCTCCACTAAAAACTCATACTATGTAGCTGCTTGGGGAATTTTCAAGAGTGAGCCTATAGTAGCCATAGCATCTACTGCTTTGTTTTGTATTCGAGGCACTTGTGTAAACTAAAACCTTGTAAAATTTTGGGTTAGCTGATCAACTAGCTCTTTGTAGGGTAATAGCTTTTCATCTTTGGTTTGATATTCATTTAGGACTTGCTTGATGATGAGCTGAGAATCGCCAAAGATTTGTAGCTCAGCAATGTTCCATTCTGTAGCTATCTTTAATCCTACTATGAGGGCATCATATTCAACTATATTGTTGGTGCTAGGGAATTGTAGCTTGAAGGATTTTGGAATGTAATCTCCTGGAGGTGTGACCAACAATATTCCTACCCCTGATCCATGAGGTGTGTATGAGCCATCAAAATAAAGTTTCCATGGGGGTTGTTCTTCAATTAGACAAATATGCTCATCTAGAAATTCTATGATCAACGGATAAGCATCTGTTAGAGGTGCATCAGCTAGGTGATCTACTATAGCTTGCCATTTGATTGCCTTTTTGTCCACATACTAGATGTCAAATTCACTAAGGATCATAACCCATTTGGCCAAACGGCCTATAAGTGATGTTCTAGAGAGCGTATACTTGAGAGGGTCAATCTTGGAGACTAGTTGGATGGTATGACTTAGCATGTAATGGCGAAGCTTTTGAGTGAGAAAACAACTGCCAAAAAAGCTTTTTCCATAGGAGTGTAATTGAGTTCATAACCAACTAGGGTTCTACTGATGTAGTAGATGGCTCTTTCTCTGTTGTAGTCATCGAGTTGTGCTAGAAGTGCCCCTAAAGCAGTAGGTGTTGCTGATATGTACAAAATCAGGGGATGACCATGAATTGGTGGAACCAAGATAGGGGGATTGATGAGATACTCCTTGAGATGGTCAAAGCTGCGCTGACATAAAGGCTCCCACTTGAAGTTCTCATCCTTCTTCAGTAAATGTGAAAATGGTGTACACTTATCTGCAAGCTAGGAGATGAAGCGTCGAACAGATTGAAGCTTTCCCTGAAGAGAACGAAGCTGTCATAGTGTCTGGGGAGGAGGCATGTCTAAGATAGCCTTGACCTTCTTAGGGTCGATCTCTATACCCCATTTAGAAACTATAAAGCCTAGAAGCTTGCCAGATGTGACCCCAAAGACACATTTCTTGGGATTCAGCATGAGATGATATTTGGCTAACCTATCAAAGACTTTCTCCAGGTCAGCAAGATGATCCATGAAGGTATGAGACTTGACCAAGATATCATCCACATAATCCTCCAAAATTCTATGGATGAGATCATGAAAAATGGCTGTCATAGCTCTTTGACAGGGAGCCCCAACATTCTTTAGGCCAAAAGGCATCATGTTGTAGCAAAAGGTTCCCCAAGGGGTAGTGAATGTTGTCTTATGTTGATCCTCTTCTACAAACTTGATTTGATTATACCAAGAAAATCCATCCATGAGGGACAAAATTTCATGTCCAGCTATAAGATCTACAATCAAATCTATGTTGGGCAAGGGAAAATCATCTTTTGGACAAGCTTTGTTAAGATCTTTGAAATTAGTGCATATTCTAATGTCACTAGAAGGTTTAGTGACAGGGACCATGTTGGAGATCCACTCTGAATAGTTGATAGGTGGATAACCTTAGCAGCTAACATTCTTTCTAACTCAGCTTTGACCAGTAATGCCACCTTGGGGTGCATTTTTCTAAGCTTTTGTCTGACGGGCTTGATCTGTGGATTGACTGCAAGATGATGAACTAAAAGCTTTGCATCAAGCCCTGGCATGTCCTGATATGACCATGCAAATCGGCCAATTTTCTCTCTTAAGACCTCAAAGAGGAGATCAGCTTGATCTTGTGATAGGGATGCAACAATGTGAACAAGCCTAGGGATCTCTGAAGAACTGATGTTGACTTCCCTAGTATCCTCAATTAGAATAGAATATATCTCTGGTCAATTATATTGAGGAGCTAATGCTAAATCTTCATGTTCTGCTTGTGGCTCTAGATGTTCTTGCTAAGGGGTTCTCTTCGCTGCCTTAGCTAGTCTTAGATTCACATTAGTTACAGTTTTGGGTGTATCGGAACTAGGTTGGGGATTTTCTCCAAAATACCCCTTGGGATCTAGCTTGTAGATATAGGCAGAATCTGGCTTTGTTTTCTTGTGAGGTGTTTCAACTCCCATGAATCTCAAAAGCACTTCCCTTGATGTGAACTCATCAATTTGTATGACGCTTGGTTGATCCCAATCTATGAGTTGTGGATGGGCGAGTGGTAGGTCAATGAGGTGGATGGATAGTTCTTGGAGAACAGAGTCTCTGAGGGAGATTTGGTCTAGGATATCATCGTAGGCTCTCTTTTCAACTTCCTCAGGAATGTCTTTGATTTTGACAAGGTCATGGTGAATGTTCAAAAAAGCGTGACCATTCGTATTGGTTCCCTTAGTTGTGGGTATGCCAAAGCCAAGACCTGACTTCGATTCCCACTTGTGTGCATCGATGGGGCACTGCATGCCTCCTTCTTCTAGTCCTAGACCACCACCATGATAGTTCCATTTGTCAGTGATGAGCTTATGTTCTTGGGGATACTTCTGGCTGAAGTGATCAAGGCGTGCCTAATTCCTTTAAGGTGCAGTCTTATGTAACCAATTGTTGATATCTGGAATGACCTCCTCATGAAGAGGGATTTTCGAGGATACAAAGGTTGTTGGGCCAAACTGTTTTTATCGAGGAGGTGGAATCTCCTTAGCTTTTTGATATGTCGATCGTCCATGGGCATGTGGATCAAGTGGGAGTGCCCCAATAGCAAATGCATCCGACAGACTATACTCTCCACAGCCCCTGTTATTGATCTTTACGGTAGATAGGGTAGAGGCGAGGATGGTTTCTGGGTCATTACAAGTGTGGGATGAGCTAGCGATGGATGTGCCAATATCAAATCTAGGGCAATGGTTTGTATATGAAGCTTCAACCGCATTGCAGTAAGCAAATGGTTCTGGATCGGCATTGATGGTTACCTCAGTGCCTTGATGCAAAAATTTGATGCACTGATGGTAAGTGGATGGAACGGCTTTCATGGCATGAATCCATGGGCAATTGAGGAGGATGTTGAATGGTAGGTCTAGATCAATAACATGGCAGAGTATTTCTTGGATGACTGGCCCAACCTTGATTGGCAGCAAAATAGTTCCTTCTGTGGTTCTTTCCAAGTTATCATAAGCTTTGATGGTGATAACCTCACTGATGATATCCGCCTTAGTATACCCAGCTTGTTTTATCAATTTTGGGGTGCAAACATTCAAGGCTGATCCATTATCTATCATTACTCTTTTCATTGCAAAATTGGATACCATGATGGCTATGCGGAGCAGAAGGGTGTGATCTGGCTCGACCCCAGGTATGTCAATGGGTTTGAATGATAGGGCACATGAGGATGAAAGGTGTCCAACAAGATTATGAAAATTAGTAGTATTGATATCAGAAGGGACACGAGATTCTATGAGAGCACTGTCAAGGATGTTCTTGTACACAGGACTAGTGCGAAGAAGGTCTAAAATGGAGATTTAGGCTGGCATGTTCCAAAGGTGTTCGAAGATATTGTAATGGCTTTTTGATGGAGCTGATGGTGCTGGTGACATGGGTGGGCCTGCGATGTTAAATTCGTCTCTTCGAGTGGTGACTGCACACTCATTGTTTGGTCCTTAGATATTGATAACATTGATAGAAGGCTCTTTCTCGGATATACAACCTATAAGGCTACCATAGTCTATATAGGATGAAGTGTGGTCATTGTTCTTCCCATGCTGTTGGTTTGGCTGAGGGTTGTTGGTGTTGTTGTTGTTGGTTTGGATAGGTTCTTTTCTAGGATTTTGATTGTTGTGAGGAGGAAAAGCATTTTGATAGATCTGTAAGCCTGCATTGGGAGAGGTTTGGGCACCAACAATGATTTCCTTCTGATCAATGAGGTCCTGCACATAGTCTTTCAGTTTCATGCATCTGAGGGTAGTGTGATCTTTTACCCTATGAAATTAGCAGTACTCATTATCTTTGTACCATGCAGCTTTGGATTTGCTTGGGTCAATTTGCTGGGTAGGAGGAAATTTGATGAGGTTTTCCTTGACTAATTTCTCAAAAATGACATCCAATGGCTCACCAAGGGGTGTATAGTTTCTAGGTGTAGGTTGGAATTTGGGATTTTGTCCTATAGCTACATTGATGGAATTAGCTTGATTGCTAGACCCTTGAAAGTTTTGTCTTGGATTGTGGTTCTAATAGTTGTGGTTATTTTGCTATTGGTATTTGATAGCTTGCTGATTTTTTGGTTGATAGGGTGGGTTGGACTGGTTGTGAGAAGGACCAACAATATTCACATGTTTGGTGTTAGTGACACCATCTGTTACAACATGCTTTTTTTTGTTCCAATACCTAGACTTGTCATTGGAATGTGATTGATTTTGGTTGGCTTCCTTGTAAATCTTGACCACACCATCTTTAATGAGTCCTTGCTCAAGGATCATTCCTTTCTCTTTGATATCTTTGTAGGTCTACAAATAGTTCATGGTTGTGTGGTGAGCCAAACTAGGATAGGCATTATCAATAAACATTTTCACCAAATGGCGCTCTGGCAAGGTGCAAGATATGCGGGTGGTAAGGGTTTTCCATCTTTGCAGATATTCGGGAAGGCTTTCTCCACCTTTTTGCTTGGTGTGGACAAGATCAACTACTAATAGCTCTGTTTCAACAAGATGGGCATATTGGGCTACAAATGCCTCAGATAATTCAACAAAACTTTTAATTGTGCCATAGGGGATTCTATAAAACCATTCAAGAGCTGGTCCTGCCAAGCTTTTGGGAAAGAGAGGCAAGAGGAAGATGTCATCGTATGCCACTTCTTAGCAGTGCATGTAAAATTCTTTGATATGTGTGACAGGGTCTCCTTTTCCTCTAATTTTTTCAAATTTGGGTGTCTCAAAATGCTTGGGGAATGGTGTCATGGTAATGGCTCTGTCAAATGGGTAAGGGCACACATTCTCAAACTTGAAATTTTTTGGATCATTTCCCTCTAGGATGTTCTTCAAAGCTATTTTCATGGCTTCCCATTTTGAATTAATGGGTGATGGCTGGGGTGCCCCCAATGTGGGAGTGCCTTGATCTACGTATGCACTAGATGGGGCCACTGAATATGGATGGCTGTGAGGGATTTGCTAATAGGGATTGTACATTGTTTGGGTAGCTACATGGTGGATGACAATTTACTAAGGGGGAGGTGGTGCATAGTGTTGCATGTGCTGCGAGGCTTGCTGTTGATATGGGATTTGAGGTTGGGATTGAGGAACATAAGTTGGCTATGGGATAAATGAATTTCTTTGTGGAGGTAAGGCATAAGATGGTTTGTGAAGCTTGGGGAAAGGATCGAGGGGCTTGTGGGGTTTGACCAAGGTATGTGGGTTGTGCCCCCATTTGGGATGGTACCTGCAAATAATTGGTGGTTGGCTGGATTGGTGGGTTACCTCCTAGAAGTGGCATTGAAAAGTAGTTGGTAATAGGAGGTAATGGGATTAGTTGGTGGTGGAGGTGGTGGTATTTGAAAGCTAGGAAATGGAATTGATGGGGTTTGATAGCTTGGTGGTTGGATTTTGAAGCTTGCTAGAGTGGTGGCGGGAGCTTGGGTCACTTGAGAGCTGGGAAGAACATTGGTAGTAGCTTGTGAGGTTTGATAGCTTTGTGGAGTGAGGGTAGTAGCTTTTGGATTTGTGGCTGATGGCACTGAGATCCCAAGACCTAATGGAAATGATGGGATTGTGCTTTGGGCTGTGGTGAACAAGTTGGGGGTGATGAGAGGTTTATTACTTGGCCTCATGGGTGGCATCCCTGTTGTATATTGTTGAGGTTGGCCAAAGATCATAGCACTGATTTGGGAGATGGGTGGATTTGGAAGGCTGGGTTGGGGAGCAGCAGCAGCAATAGTGAAGGGCATGAACGGTGAGGTGTTTTGGGTAAAGGGGGTTTGGAGCGGAGAGGTATCAACCAATGATGGAGTGGTGATGGCTGGGTTGGCTTGTAGCATGGAGATTTCAACTTGGGTGGATGATGGTATGTTTGGGTTTGTTGGATCATATGGATTGGCTGGAGGCTCTTCTTTTGGCATATATTGAGGATAATTTGGATCATAAGAGCCTATGGGTGGTGGTAGCTACCCAAACAATGGGTGAGATGGATCTGATAATGGAGGGGGTCTTCCAAAGTCAAAGGCTCCTACATTGTCCCTTCGAAAATTAGCCATGATTGTCCCTTTCTTCTTGTCTATAATGGTGTTTACCAATACTGCATTTCCTGGTTGGTTCATGAAAGCTTCAATGTCAGTAGATGATGGCATAGCTTTCTTTGGGTTGAAGGATGGCTAAGTGCTCAAGGAGGGTGAGGCTGTTTGATCCAAATGATAGGGCTCCATTGTTTCTTTCTTCTTGGCTAAGAGAGTGATGAGTGGTATGAAAAATGTTCCTAGGGATGAGATGCAACAAATGCTAGTGGATGCAAAAGGGAGGAAGGCTTTTCTATGCAAATGATTTCCTAGGTTGAGGAAAAGCTATATGAAAAAACCTAAGGAGGATTGGGTTGGGGATTCTAACTTCAAAGATATGTTGCCAAAGCACAAAATGTCTACTTTCCTATGTGCAAGCTTGGTGGTGATTATGTCAACTTAAGGATAGACTGATGATCCTTTAGGAAGAACACAAGATTGACCACTTGTGGATCCCAACCTTTAGCTCAAGGTGATGAGGGATAACAAGTGGCAAAGCTAGATTACCCTAGACAAAGCTTTTTCAAAGGGATAACCTTGGTGAGATTGGTGGTTTTGAAAGATTTTAGGAATGACAAACTTTTAGCAAGGTGACAACAATTTTTGAAGGCTTGGATGTGAAGATTTTGGATTGCTGGCTAGATGGTTTGGTCCTAAATGAGATGGATGAGCTAATAATGCTTAAGGGGATAACCTAAGATGGCTGACTTTTCTACAAAGATGACTCTAAGGTGAAGCTTATCCATGAAGGTGTGGAGAAACAAGGGTGTCTAATCATAGAAATCATGCCTAGTTGGTAAGGCATAAGCAGGATTAACTCCTGGATGTTGGCTAAATTTGATGGTGCGCTCTAACCAGGCCTCTCAAAGTGCTTCATCGGTGACTTTATCCTCTACTTTGTGGAGTTTGGAAATTCGAGGACCGTGTGTTAGTTCCTTTCTCTTGGCTGAAATTTCTTGGTATGCTTGAGATGGTTTGAGTTTAACTTTGTGGAACTTCTGTTTGGGTTTGGGTTGCTCTGACATCAATTTCTTGAATCTACTTGGCTTTGAGAGACCTCGGTTATTTTTCTTCAACTTGTTCAACTTTTGGAATAGGCAGTGACTGCGCTAAGTGTACCCTAAGCTAGGATTGACCAAGTTTGGCAAACATTCATTCAAAAAATAAAAAAGCAAGCAATAGATAGGAACAACCAGATAGAAGTTTTTGATTCTCAGAATGTGATACTTGCGTTGAGGAGTGTGTATGTTTTACAAATGTTTCGATCAATCACTTCAAACACATTAACACTCTAGATGGTTGTCTACAAGGCTGACAGTTGGTTTAGCTAGGGAGTCTTCGATATACCCAAAGGTACATGAGGCCCAAATCCGTAGATGAAACCAACAAGATGTCACACAGTCGAGAGGAGCGGTAACCCACTTCTCCTCTTTCACTTCTCAAGGGTATAAAGTTCCTTGAGGCTTAGCCCAAGTGACAAAAATCTTGATTCCAAGAGAGGTGTCTTTCGATTCACCTCCCAATTCTTATACTCTGCCAGAACGCTGGACTTGAGGTCATCCAAGGGGTGATGAAATCCCCAAGCAGGCCTCCTAAAAAGAAACAAGGTTTTGGATCCTAATCTTATGCACCTAAGATGGCGTCGAAAGATGACAAGGGGAGAGAAGACTTGGATGACCTTGGGAAAAAAAAAAACACGCTTTTTCTTTTACCAACTGACTCTTATGTGTGCTAATCTAGACTTTGCAAGCACTCATGTTTAAGAGACAATGTTTAATTCCAACTTGAAGCACCAATAAAACTAAATCGATTGAAGAATGCAAACAAGAAGAAGAGTTAGGGTCAACAAAAGAAAACTCACACACTCAGAGGCCCCCCACGTCAAGTATCGATTAATTTTCTTTAAAGCATTCAAGAGTTGGTGTGATTTTGTTTTAAGCCCAAAGCAAAGATGTGTGAGACTCAATTTGTCAAGCGCGCGCCCGGAGGCCCTCCACATCAATAGTTGTTCAATTTTAGTGCCCAAACTTGAAGTGTGATCGATTTAATCTAGAGTTTTGGTCATTTTAAAAAATTTGATAAAGTTAAAGCAAACGTTCAAAGACCAAGTGAGTGAGTTAGATTGTGGAACATTTAACACCTTTTTCAAATAGACGCATCCCCATAAATGGCGCTGACATTGCAACAATTGGTTGAATTGATGGGTGATTAGAAAAGAGGTGAGTCCAAGGAACTACTCAAATTGATTTTTAAAAATTTTTATTTAACTTAAAAAAGTTTCTTAAATGTCCAAAAATCAAACTTTACCTAAATTGCATGTGGAAAAGAGATTTGTTTTGTTCAATTTTAGAAGCTCCAAATGAAGTGTTTGATATTGCAATGGTTAATTAATCCTTGGCATTCAAGATTGGATTTGTTGTTTTAATCATGCATTCAAGGAAAATTTGATTTTAATCCATGGCATTCAAGAGTGTGTTTAGCAACATGCATTCAAAGACAAGTTATTAAAAATTCAAGTTTTTTCCTTTGAGCATTCAAGATTGAGATTTTGTGTGTTGTTTTAAGAACTTTGAAGTGCTTTATTTTAAACTTAGATCATTCAAGATTGTTTTGGACTCAAAAGTGAAAATGACTCTTTGGACTTTAGTTTTCATTCAAGATTTTGTGTTCTAGTTTGCATATTTTAAGCCCAAAAATGATATTCCTAGATTGTTTTGATGCATGAAAAACCTAAAAAACATACAAGATTTTGCAACAAGACATTTGTTTGGAACAAATAAAAAAGCTTTTAAGACAATTTTTTGGCAACCATTTAGGACTCTTAGTTTTCATGAGATTTTTAAAAGAACTTTAAAATATTTGCAATTGAGGTTCATTTTATCCTTGATTCGTGCTTTGAGTTTGATTTAGATTTTAGTGTGCACTTAGTGTTGATTTTGAACCTTCTGAAATGGAAACTTGAAGTTCTTTTTAAATTTCCAAAAATGAAGTTTTCCTAACTTTGTATGAATGCATCTAAAACCTTGATGTTGCAAGGATACAAATGATTGAATTGGTTTAGTTTCACTTGTTAAATGGCTTTTTTTTTTTTTGCAAATTTTTAGTTTTTAATGGATTTAAGTATTATTTAGGGGTTCATTTTAAGCACTAAAAAGAAGTGTGTATGATTTTGCTTCCTTCAAAACAAATGGCCAAGATCTCCCACAAGAATAATAAGAAGAAGTAGATGGAATAAGAAGAATATAGACAAGAAGAGGAAGAAGAATTCCAAGTGCTTTGTCCACCTATAAGATTGAAAAATCTGAAAACACTATGAGATAGATTATGAGTTCCTTTGTCTTTTTCATGCTCATGTGGACCTACAAAACCAATTTATACAATCCTACCAATCACAAAAAAAAACAAAATTAGCCAAAATTAGCAAATGACATACAAAACTTGACTAAAAAAGCTAATGAAGATGACCGATGCGGGGTCCCACCGGGCATGCCAAAATGTATATGAGCAATGTTAGTATGCTAATAGAAACCAAATTTAAATAAAGCTTCTACAAACTAAACAAAAGTCATAAACTTCAAGATAGACTAAGATGAGCTCTCAATTGAGAATATGAGCCATTAATGGGCTCTCTCAATGAAAAGCTCTCTTGTTGAGTAGCTTTCTCTAAATAGATAGGATGTATGCTCAAGCTTTATGCTTCAAAAAGGAAAATGGAGTTGGAATTTGGGTGTGAGTGTATGGTTTTGATGTAAAATGGCTTCTTAAAATGGCATTATTACTTTACTTCATGGATTGTGTTATTTTGAAAAGGGGAAGGATCCAATTTATAGGCAAGAGGCTTGAGGGATTAAGGGCTAAGATGCAAGGATGGGAAAAAACTCATGGAGGGCTCAGATTGCATGAGAAGAGAGCACATGGATTGTGCTTCTTTACAGCCAATCAGGAAGTAACACATGTGACAGGGTGAGAGGATGGAGGAAAGGGGAAGGATGAGTCAACAAAGGAGGCTCAAGGGATAAAATCTTCATAAAGACCCTCATAATGGCTTGTAAGAGCAATAAAAGGGCTTGGAAGAGTCATTTATGACCTTGTGGGCTTCATAAAGTTTTATGGTTGAGATATTTTGAGGGAGACGAAAGCAATTTCGACTTGGGCTTGATTAGGAGGGTTTTAGTCTTGCTTAGGATTGTGCAAATGATTAGAGGATGGATTAGGATGGTTTAGGATTAGCTTAGGGATAGGCAAGTGGATGGCATTTAATGAGGGTGGGTGAAGGAGGAGATATTTGTTAACTTTGGCTTGGGTTAGTAAGTCTTAACCCATGTTTAGGGAATGTGACAAGGTTAGGAGGGGATTAGGATTAGGTTTAAAGACATCTTCTAGAAGAGTCTAGACTTTGGATGAGGATAAAGACTTTCTAGAATAGTCTAGAATTTCCTAGGATGAGGATGAAGACTTTCTAGAAGAGTCTAGAACTTCTTAGGATGAGGATAAATTAGATTTTTAGGAAATAAATAAAGTTTTATTTATTTCAAGGGTTTGGGTTGAGGAGATATTTATTAAAACTTTTTTAATAAACATGAGGATTAATATTTAATCTTAATTAAATATTTTGAGTTGGGATTAGGGGTAGGAAATGATGGGATTAGCCTTTAATCAAAATTAAAGAAGGATTAGAAGATTTTGGAAGAGGTTAGTGGTCTTAAGAAAATTGGCCAAGTTTTGAGCAAAAAATAAATTTTTTATTTATTTTGGGTTTTTTTGGTTAATTTATTAATTAAATAATTAATAAATAAGGAAATAATGTTTAAATAAGATTTAAACATTTTTGGGAGGGATTCCTTAATTAAATATTTTTAATTAAGATAAAGGGATTTAATGGCATAAAAATTAAATAATGAATTAATAAATGATGATGTCATCAGGAATTTTTCAGAAAATAAAAATACTTTATTTTCTAAAGGTTTTTAGGTGTCTACAACTAGGTCTCACATGTAACCACTATTTGGTCACCATGTCGCTAGTGGTAAAAGGAAATCTATTTCTTATGCCACCATAGCAACCACCATTTATCTTAGGGAGATCTAATAGTTAAAGATCATTTGAGGAGATTTAGGAGATGATGTGAATAACCATATAAAAGTTTCCCAAAAATATAAAGGAATATTTCAAAAATATTTCTCCCTCTTGAAATAACATGAAGATGCACTTGATCCAAATGTTTTCTAGGGAAACTTTATTTCTCGTGAAAAATAAATAGGGTTTTTCAAGTGTTAAGAAAATTAAGAACAATGAACCCTAATTTTCATGAAGAAATCTGAAACATTCACTTTGAGATATAATCATACAGGCACAAAGTGAAACCATTACCAACAACATACATGAATGATGAAGCATTCAAGTTAAATCGAAAGCTATGTACAAAGTGGAAAATAAACATGGACATGTGAAAGAAAGGATCAAAAATTGGGAATAAGGAAGTCTTTGGAGACATATTCCAAATGAAAGTGAAAACCAAAATGATCTTAAAATTATGTGTGATCGAATTCAAAAAGAGGGCTACACTATACATCTGATAAATTCTAAGAATGAAATTATAGTCAAGTACCATAATATAACATCTAAAGACTAAATATTCTAAACAAGAAGATTGATAGATTTATGGTTTGTGAGTTTGTGGTCACTGATTAGGGAAGTACTATATACTTCCTAAATTCTTTGGCACCCTATTTTACTGGTACTTTGGGATGACATGTATTTATTAAATATAAGCCTAAAGTGTTTTAATACTAGTATAAAAGGACTTAGGCTTAGGGATTTTTTCATAGAAGGTGATGCGAAAATTTGGTTCTTGTGATGGTATTGAGCTATAAGGGATTACAGATTGTAATCAGGTTGTAATCATTAGATCGTAAAATATTGAACTTGCTATTTTATGGACATAACCCACTATTTGGGTGAACCACATTAAATCTTGGTGTCTTGTGCTCTTTTTTTTGTGATCTATTGTTTTTTGATATTTTCTATATTTGTATGTAATTTTTATTTTTGTTCGCAGTTTAATCCTAGCAAGTGGTGTCAAAGCGAGGTTGTTTTTTTAGTTATCCTCTAAAAAAAGTCTTAGGGTTGAGTGGGAGTCTCACAATTGAGTGGAAGTGATGGAAGATGAGGGTAAGCTAAGAGTTGATAGGTTTAATGGGTAGAACTTCTAGTTATGGAAGACACAAATTAAAGACTATCTTTATCAGAAGGATTTAAGCCATTGGAATGCAAAACCAAGAATCATGGATCTATATGTCAAATGACTAATGGGATATTTTGGATAGAAAGGCACTTGGAGCATTTGATTATGCTTGGCACCATTAGTGGCATTTACTATTATAAAAGAAAAAATGATAGAAGAATTGATGCAAACCTTAGAAAAGCTATATGAAAAGCCCTTTGCTTCAAACAAGGTATTTCTCATGAAGCATTTATTTAATATGAAAATGGTAGAAGGTGGATCTATTGAAAATCATTTAAATGAGTTTAATACAATTACTAGTCAGTTATCTTCTATGGGTATCAATTTTGATGAAGAAATTAAGGCTCTCTTAATTTTTTGTTCTTTGCCTAAAATTTGGAATGGCTTGGTAATGGTTGTGAGTAATTTTGTTCCTCGATCTAGAACCTTAAAATATGATGATGTGATTGGTGTTATTTTGAGTGAAGAAACTCATAGAAAATCCTTAGGTAGATTTACATCTAGAAGTGCTCTAAATGCACAAAGTCAAGGTAGAATGATTGAGAGAGGAAGTAATTTTAGAAATCATGGGAAATCAAGAGGAAAGTCAAAGGGGAGGATGTCTCGAATGAGAGGATTGAAAAACTACTAGTACTATGGGAAACTCGGGCATAAAAAGAAAGATTGTTGGAATCGAAAGAAAAATGAAGGAGATAAACTAGATGGAGACAAGGAGGTAAATGTGGTAAGTAACAAATCTGAAGAGGATGATTTTCTTCTACCCTTATAAAGTGTTTATGATTCATGGGTTTTAGATTCTGGTGCTTCATTTCATGCTACACCTCATAGAGGTTATTTTATTGATTATGTCCAAGGGGATTTTGGACTTGTTTATTTGGGGGATAATGAACCTTGTCAAATTGTTGGAAAGGATAAAGTTCAGATTAAGTTGCAGAATGGGAATCATTGGCTACTACATGAGCTAAAACATGTTCCAAGGTTGAGTAGGAATTTGATTTCAATAGGGCAACTCGGTGATGAGGGTTGTATAGTTACTTTTAATGATAAAAATTTGAAGGTTTCAAAAGGTTCCCTTGTAGTAGAAAAAGGTGTGAAAGTAGGCACCTTATATCATTGTATAGGTCATATTGTTCCTTCTGCTTTAATTGTTTCATAGAAAAATTAATGTTTAGGAACAATTGTTGCAATTGAGCAGGAAGAACAAATATTTCTTGTATATTATGATACAGTGCTATGGCACAAAAAACTTGGGCACATGAGTAAGATAGATATGAAAGTACTTCATTCAAAGAATATTTTACCAAGTCTGGAATATGTTAATATGGATTTTTATGAAAGTTGTGTGTATGAAAAAAAAAAAGAGAGTGAGTTTTGTAAAGGTTGGTAAGGAAAACAAAAAGGAAAAATTAGAGTTTGTGCATACCGATGTATGGGGATAGGCTTGTTATAGTAAATAATTAATTATAAATTATTTATTCTATTTTACTTAAGCTTACTTAGGTTAATGCATTTATTTATTAGTTTTACTAATATTTTGTTATAAGTTTTTAACAATATAAGAGTTTGTTCTCTCATAAGTCATACTTATCATCTCACCTTATTCAAAGAATCTCCACCTTATGTGGATGTACGCTTAGGTTTCAAACTTATCTCCTAGCATCTTCTAGCTCATTCTAGAAGATTCCTAGAGCTCTTTATATTTGGGCTCTCTCGTTATATTTTCAACATATCACTTATTGCATATTATAAATACATATTTTCTTATTTGTAATAGTTTCTCTCTCATGTCTATTTAGGGTTTTCCCAAGCTCTAAGCTCTTCCTTCCTTGGTTTCCCTTTGGTAGGTAACTCATATGTAGGTGATCCTAGGAATTTTTAGAGTTGGATTTCACTGACTACTACATGGTACCAGAGCCTCCCTACTACTTCTTATTGGAGAAATTTTTGAAGCCACTATTTGGAGTCACAAACCCTAGTTTGTTTATGCAATTTTTTTTTAAAAATCAGTGGTAGAGCATTTTTTCAGAGCACTTTGGGCCCAAACTGATGTTGCCACTAGATTTAGAAGGTGCTTTTCAGTCAAGATCCATATGAAATTTGTTAATTTTGGAGACAAGGCTTCAGTAGGTAAAAAATTTCTAGTTCGTGGGCCTTTTGTATGGTCGTACAAACAATTTGCACAAGAAAAAATAGAAAAAAATGTATACGTGTAGGGCACACTACTAGGTGGCCACCACTGCACCACCCAGCTACTACTTGCACACAACCCACACCCAACCATAGCCTAGCCATGTAGCCCTTACTCCATCCAAACCCTGCCTTCCCCTACACCCCACTTCTTCGACAGTATGACCTGTATCCTCTGCTGCGACACCAGTGTTCACACTGCTCTATCGGCTTTATCTTCCTCTACAGTGCCCTCTACTACATCTACCCACTTGTTGACATGTGGAATAGCCTATGCCCATTCAACCTATTTTTTGATTGACACATGGTTCTTTCTCAACGTACTTTATGCACATTCAACCATAGAACATTCTACACTTGGTGCAATCTGCATGTGACACATGGTAGGGCTGCCATGTGGCCCCTGCCATGTTAGCCAATTTGACATGTGGCTACCATGTGGACCTACTATATGGTATTTTTTTGCATTGATGGTGGGTAGCTATCAATTTTAAGCTTGCTTCTATTGATGTTAGCATGACATCATCCTGCATCATCCACCTCTTGCACCTCTCCAGGGTCATTTTAGACCTACCTTTAATTTTTTGACCATAACTTGAGTATACAAAGGTATTTTTATGATCCAAAAGAAGCATTAGAAAGCTAGTTCTAAGATGGAGATATTTTTGTAGGTATTTTTAGGTTTTTATTAGTTTTGTTGCTCTTTTTTGCATTCAAAGTTTAAAGTTCATTTTTTGACTCTAACAAGCTTTTATTTTGCATCCCATGCCCTTTTTTTGAAAATGTTATATTTTTGGACTGTTAGTTCTATCTACTTTTCAAAAATGTTGTCATTTCTTTTAGATTTTGCCCCATGCTCTTTCTATCATGTTTTTGGTATTTTTGGTCCTTGATGGATATCTTAGGTGTTACAAGTCCGAGGAGCATTTTCCTAGTATGGGATCCTTTTTTTTGAGTTGTACTATTTTTTTTGCATCTTGTTTTATGTTTGGATCATTATTGCTATCATTTTGAAGCTTTTTTATATATACACACTGAGATAAAGTGCCACTCTTGCATTCTAAGGGTCATGAATGTTGTTTTGAGATAGTTGTACTGGCACTATTTTTATAAAGCACCATGGGGGGATAGTTTTTTGCCAATTTTGTGCTTTCTTCTCTTTTTGCCACATGCAGAGTTGGTGTGATCATTTCTTTATAAGTGTTTGTACCTCTTTCCCTCTCTCATCATTCTTGGTTCATCTACAGGAGACTTTGGCCCACCTTTTCAATTGCATGTCATCTCACCCCATCTGCATTAAGGGGGTGTTTTTCTATTGTTCTAATGCTTTTTTGGTTCAATGGTTCATTAGTGTGAGCTATGTATTTAGTGGTTGATCCTATATACAAGGTGATTGTAGTGGCTAGCTACCTTTGCATTTTGGTGAAATGGATTATCTACCATATAGAAATGCTCGGTTTGTGCCTTCTTCTTCCATGGTGGTTCTTTAGATCAATAGTTTCTTTCTAATGAAAAATTTGTGGCTTCTTCATGCTTCAATAATTCTCTTCATTATCACTTTATGTTCCTATTTGTAGGAACATTTCTCTAGTTGGATGCTTCTTCAGTCCTTCACTAAGTTACCTCTTTTTAGGGGAGAGTTTTTCCCATGTGGTTTTCTCTCTTTCCCCATTTTTAGAGGTTGCATCTATTTGCATTATACATGGGTACCTAACATGGCCTTTTTGTCAAGACCCTTTCTACATTTTCTCTTATTTTTGTGAGCTTAAGGCATTTTCATAATTTCCACTTAAGGGGGGGGGGGGGGGGGGGGGGGGTGGTGGGTGTTAGAGTAAATAATTAATTGTTAATTATTTATTTTATTTTACTTAAGATTACTTAGGTTAATGCATTTATTTATTAGTTATAGGCTAGGAGTTTGTTATAAGTTATTGACAATACGAGAGTTTTTTCTATCCTAAGTCATACTTATCCTCTCACCTTGTTTGAGGACTCTCCACCTTATGTGGACATATTCTTAGTTGTCTTACTTATCTCCTAGAATCTTCTAGCTCATTCTAGAAGATTCTTTGAGCTCTTTATATTCAATCTCCCTCATTGTATTTTTAACATATCAATTATTTCATATTGTAAATACATATTTTCTTATTTACAATAATTTCTCTCTCATGTCCATTTAGGGTTTTTCCAAGCTCCAAGCTCTTCCTTCCTAGGTTTCCCTTCAACGGGTTATTTGCATGCAGGTGATCCTTGGCATCTTTGGAGTTGGATTTTATCAACTCCTACATGGCTCAAGTATCTTCCCTTGGTGGCTCTCATTATTATGTTTTGTTTATTAATGATGCAACTAGAAAAGTATATGTTTATTTCTTATATAGAAATATGATGTATTTCAAAATTTTAAGAAATGGAAATGCTTGGTTCAAAAAGAAACTGGTAAAAAATTAAAATATCTTAGATTTGATAATGGTGGTAAGTATTGTCGTCATGAATTTGAAGATTATTGCTCCACTAATTTTATTTGTAGATAGAAAACTATTCCAAGGACTCCATAGGAAAATAGATTGGCTGAATGCATGAATAGGACTATAGTGGAGTGTGCAAAGAGCATGAGGTTTCATGTTGGGTTACCCTTACACATGTGGATAGAGACTATCAATACTATTATATATTTGATTAATAGAGGTCCCTCTACTCATTTGGGTTGTGGTATTCTAGAGGAAGCATAGACTAGTAAGAAGGCGAGTTATTCCTTTCTCAAAACCTTCAGTTGTAAAGCATTTGCTCGCATAGACTCTGAAAATAGAACCAAGCTAGAAGCTAAGTCAAACAAATGTCTATTTGTTGGATATAGAATGAATGAGTTTGGTTACAGCTTTGGGATTTTGAAAATCATAAAATTGTAAGAAGCATTGATTTCATATTCAATGAGAAAGTGTTGTACAAAGATATATTGTAGCAACATGAGAAGAGAGAAGATTATTATGTAGTGTTGGATGATACTCCAAAAGATAAAGTTCTAGCCATTCCTCATGATGTGCAACAACAGAAACAAAAAATATCACACAAACTAGTGAGTATTAGATGGTCAACAAGACAAATTAGAGCTCCAAAAAGATATTCTCCCTCTTTGTAATCTATTTTATTAACAAATTTTTGTGAACCTAAATGTTATGATGAAGTTGTACAGATGGATACTAAGATTTAGTGGGAGTCTACAATGAAAGATGAAATGGACTCTTTGCTAACAAATAAAATATGGGATTTATGCAAGTTGCCTGCAGATAAAAAGGCTTTACAAAATAAGTGGGTTTATAGGTTTAAAAAATGAGGATGGTGTTAAGAAAAGATTTAAAACCAGGTAAGTTGTGAAAGGATTTGCACAAAAAGGGCATTGATTTTGATAAGATATTTTCTCCTATTGTTAAGATGACTTCTATCTATACTATTTAAAGTCTTGTGGCTACTAAAGACTTACATTTAAAGCAACTTGATGTTAGAATAGCCTTTCTTCATGGTGATTTTGATGAAGAGATATATATGGCTTAGCCATAAGGATTTGAGGTCAAAGGTAAGGAGAACTTAGTGTGAAAATTAAAGAAAAGTTTATATGGCTTGAAGCAAGCATCTCGACAATGGTATCTAAAATTTGATAGTTTTATGCATGAGCATTTATACAATGGGTGTCATTCATATCATTATGTTTATTTTAAGAGGTTAAATGATTATAGCTACATTATTTTATGTTTATATGTTGATGATATGCTTGTAGTTGGGTCTAACATAGATCATATGAAGAGGTTAAAATGCCATTTAGCACAAGCATTTGCTATGAAGGATTTGGGGGCAGCAAAATAAATCTTGGGATGAAGATTTGCAGAGATAGGAAGAACATAAAGTTGTTGCTATCTCAGGATGATTATGTGGAGAAGGTGTTGAAACATTTCTCTATTGGGAATGCTAAAGAAGTTAGCACACCTTTTTGAAGTTGACCAAGGAGATGTGTCCTAGGACATAAAAAGAGGAGGATAAGATGTCCAAGGTACCCTATGCTTTATCTATAAGAAGCTTGATGTATGCTATGGTATGCACTAGCCAAAATATTGCACATGCAATGGGAGTTGTTAGTAGCTATATGAGTCATCCAAGAATTGAGTATTAGAATGCACCCAAATGGATTCTCAAATATTTAAGAGGAACATCTAATAAGTGTTTACACTTTGGAGGCTTTGCTACTGATTTATAGGGCTATGTTGACTTATATTTGGCAAGGGATATTGATACTAGGTGAAGTACTATAGGTTATGCCTTTACTACTGGTGGAGTAATCATGAGCTAGGTTTCTAGGTTACAAAAGGTTAATGATTTATCCACTATAGAGTTAGAGTATGTAGCCACTACAAAGGTAGCCAAGGAGATGATATGGCTTTAGTTCTTCTTGGAAGAATTAGGAAACCCTTAGAAGGATAATTATTTTTTTACATATAGTCAGAGTTCCATTCATCTTGCAAAGAATTTAGCTTTGCATTCAAAGACTAAACACATAAAGTTTGGTACGATTTCATTCGGTCAATTTTGGAGGATGGACAATTAAAGCTGGACAAGATACATACTGATGAAAATTCAGTAGATATGCTTATAAAGGTAGTAACCAGGGAGAAATTGAACTCCTCTTTAGCTTCAGTTGGTCTTCTTTACTGAACATTAATAAAGGAACAATAAGGTCTAGGGTGGTTTGATCCAGTGAGAGTCTCATGGAGTAGCCACATAGCTACACGACCAGTCTTTGAGTGGGAGATTGTTATTTTGTGGTGACTGATCAAGCAAGTACTATACATACTTCATAAATTCTTTAGGGCCCTATTTTATCAATATTTTGGGTTGACATTTAATTATTAATTATAACCCTAAAGTAGTTTAATACTTGTATAAAAAGGCTTAGGCTTAGGCATTGTTTCATATAAAGTGATGTCAAAATTGGTTCTTGCGGTGCTATTGAGTTGTAAGGGATTATGGATTGTAATTAGGTTATAATCATTGGATCATAAAATATTTGAGTTTCTATTTGGTGGACGTAGTCCATTTTTTGAGTGAACCATGTTAAATCTTGGTGTCTTGTGTTCTTTTTCATGTGATCTATTATTTTTTGATATTGGTTATATTTGCATGTAATTGTTATTTCCATTTGTGGTTTAATCCTAATATGGATGAAGGCCAAAGATAGAAACACTAAATATTTACATATGATAGCTCTTAAGAATAAGGAAATAAGTAGAATAAATAACATTCATTATGATAGAGAGAAGTTAGATAAGGATCAAGATATCAAGGAACAAATGGTGGGGTATTTCTCTAATATTCTATTGATTAACAATAATTCAAACTCTTTTGATCAAAATAATCTTATCACTTCTATTCCTTCTATAATTGATCATATGTTGAATAAATCTCTTTGTTCTATTCTATCCTCCAAAGTAATTAAGGAAGAAACCTTCTCATTTGAAGGAGAGAAGTCCCCTGCATTGGCTGGTTTCCCTATGCTCTTTTTCCACAAGTTTTGGCATATTGTTTCTAAGAAAATCTTGATTTTTTTTCAAATTATTCTTTGGAACTCAATCTTTACTAGAGTAAATAAATTATACATTTATTTCCCTTTTTTAGAATAAAAAAAGAGCTAATTTTGAGTATGGATTTAACACAATTATTCTTTACAACTTGTTATAGAATATTATTTTCAACTAAAGTCCTAACTTTGACGTTGTTGGCTCTCCTCCCTAAAATTATCTATGTCCAACAAATAGGTTTTTTTATTAGAAGAAAATTTTGGGATTCAATCATTAGAAGTCTCAAGAAAATAAGATTTTTTAATGAAATTAGATTTGTCAAAATCTTATAATATATTTGATTGGGGATTTTTGTGCAAATTTTTAAAGGTTTTTAGTTTCAACTAGAAATTTGAATGAAATTGTTTTTTTCTACTTTGTCTACTATTGTGTTGGTGAATGGCATATCTTCTAATTTCTTGAAAGCTTCACATAGTATCAAAAAATGTAACACCATTTCTGCTATCCTTTCCTTATATCATGGTGGAACCTTTGGAAAGACATGCTGGAAGATTTGTTTAGGATGGAAGATTGAAGGTCTCCAAAAAAATTCTAATTTTCACCTTAGCTTTGCAAGAAATTTTTTTATTAAACTATCATGATGCAAATGGATTTTTTCAAAGAGGCAAAAAAAAAAGATTTCTCTTTCTTCCTATACTTCATTCTATGGGCCAACTTATCAGTTGGACCAAAAGTTCCATTTTCTTTATCAATAATACATAACAAAGATTAAGAAAAAACTAAAATCCTTGATTGTAAGATTTTTTAATTTTTGTTTACCTTTTTCCTATCTCAATCTCCCATTAGGGATCAAGCATTTTAATTGTTTTAGGAATTCCATTATTGACAAAATTAATAGTAGGTTGACTTCTTAGAAAAGAGACCTTTTAAGTCAAGCTAGGAAAATCCAACTTTTGAAGTCTATTCACCAAAATATGCATGTGTATGCAATAAGTTATCTCTCTATCCTTTCTAAGTATGCTAATATAACTAAAAAATACAAGAGAAATTTCTTTGGATGGACACATACGAGAAGGTTTAGTTTTGTTAGTGTCTTAAGAAAATGCCTGCAAACTAATTTATAAGGGATGTATTGGCATCAAGACTATCAAAATGACTAAAAAATTTCTTCTGTCTAAACAAATTTAGAGAATACTTGAAGTAGAAAAATAATGGAACTCTCTAAGTAAGAAAAAGTATGTCTTTGTAGATCCTAACCTTAAAGATTATGTCTATTTAGTTGTTTTGATTAATGGTCACTAGATCTAGAATAGTATCCATAAAAATAAGAACATGTTTAGCAAGTAAAAGGATGGAATCTTGGTAATGGAAGGAGGATCAAGCTTATAGAAGATAGTTTGATTATGGATAATCCTATTTTTCAAGATCTTATCTTCTTCTAGAATGCAAAAAAATGAAATAATTTACTATTGATTGAAGTTAAAAACTACTAGAGAAACAATGAATGAATTATACTTAAGGATGTGAATCCTACTCTTCCTCCTATTAACTAAAATCTGAATTCCTATTTTACTAGGCCGAGTCTTAATGAAAATATGTTCCACAATCATAGTTTTGATGGAAAGTAATTTCTTTCCTCTATTTTGTCTTTGAATTTCAAAGAGTTTGAGATTTCATTTTGATCTAAAGCTTGGATTAACTCTCTAATTCCTAAAATAAATACTATTTACTAGTTTTGTTTTCAAAATAAGGTATTGACTATTGACAATTTATGCAAGAACGGATTTACTCTTACTAATTGATCATGAAAAATATATATGATTTCATCAATATTTTAATCAAATATGTTTGGACTACTATTCTTTAGCACAAATGGCCTTATGTGGGAAACTATTACATATTTTTTCCTTAATGAAATTTCATGAATCCTTTCGATGAGTTTGCTATCTATTCTCATTGCTTGGAATGATCTATTCAACATTCTTGGGAGAACATTTTAATCCACATCAAGGGAAAAGTAGTGTCTCATTCCATTTGTTGAGTCAACTTTCAATTTTTAGACTAAGTGTACATTTCAAGCCTCAATATCAATTTTCTTAAGGAAATTTGTGCCTTTTCTAGTTTTGGGTGTAACAAATTTTATGGTCTCCATTACATTTCATGCTCTAACAAATTTTGTTTATTGCAGGCTTACTAGATTGTGTCATTCATGTAAATATCATGCAATTTTATAACCAATCCCTAGAACCTAGTGAATCAGCATTATTTTTCTTATTCATCTCAAAACCCTAATTGATCACAATAGGGAATTTAATGTATTCTAATAATATTTACATGCTGAGGAGAAACAATCTCATTCAAGTGTATCTCTAATGGCTCCTCTATAGAGACTATTGGTATGTGAATGAATCAAGTTCCTCTAATAGCTAGTCTATAAAGAAAAGGGTATATCATTCAAGTGTATCTCTAATGGGTAGTCTATGAAGACGCCAAAGATGTGGAGGAAAAATAAGCCTTGCAAATTATTTTCAAAAAAACTTTACCTTCAATGATGTTGTAAAAATGTTCATGAAGCCTCCCTCCTACATGCACTTTTCCATGTAAATAAATGAAGTTTCACTTGTTTTTATATCCCCAACAACATAAAAAGTTTTATGATGAAATTAAATTTCATTGAAATTTTGATGTTATCAGGATCACTTTTTTTTTAAATGAGTTTGAGCTTTTTGGCTTTAGTGAGTCATATTGGGGAGGTGGTTTGGATGACTAGAAATCTACATCTAGTAACATTTTTTCTTTGGGTTCTTGTTTAATCACATAGAGTTCAAAGAAAAGAAGTATGGTTTATCTCTTTTCTATAGAAGTCGAATATGTTGAGGACAGTTACAAAATATCAAATTTTTGTCCTTAGAAGAATTACGTCCAACTCTACCACTTCTTAGCTCCACCATTCTACCATTTATATTCTAGTTTAAACTAGGTCAAAATAAAAGTGTTCATGCATGATTCAAGTTTGACATCATTGCAAGATTTTTGGTCTAGTAATTTAGTTAAATAAAATAGTTGTTGTATTCCTCCAATCTCTATTATGGTGTGCAATCATGCAACATGATATTTGATTTCATATAAAAATGAGAACTGTTGTTCCCTATAATTTAGGTTTTCATTCTCTATGTCAATTTCTCTTAACTTAAAAACTATTCATGCTACCTATATTTGGGAAACAATTTTGTAAGCATGTCTTTATTGACATTGAGGTCAAGTTTTTTTATTAGTGACTCACACTTAGACAATTAGTTAGTAGCTACCAAGCATATCATATAGTTTATAGTATTAATTGAGCAATCCAATTACTACTGAGCTCTAAAATTTCTATCAAATTTTAGAATCTACTTTCAATTCATGCCAAGCAATATCTAACAAGTTCATCAATGACAGTGCAAATTGGGCTTCATAGTACTAATCGAGTTGCACAGTGTCAGCTATGTTATCCAATGTCTACTACATTAGCAATATTAGTGATGTAAATGTAGTATTGACCAAGGCAAGGAGTTTCAACTAAGTGATTCAATTTATACCGATCTTTTAGTGTTAGTGTTGACTGAGCCATGCAGTGTTAACCAAGTGATTCAATTTATATGTCAAATTTGATAGTGTTTACTGAGTCACAAGTTTTTGCTGAGTTTAGACTACTTGGAAATTATTAGTATGAACTAAGATTCTATGTATACTGAGAGCATGATAATGTTGGGTGTTGACAACGATTGGTGAGTATTAGAACCTCACTGAGTTTGTCTTCAAAACTAGAGTTTCAACAATTGAGCTGACTTTGTGGTTCTTGGTGAAACTTTTATTGTAGAAAACTTTTGTTGAATTGTATTTTGGATTGATCTATGTAATGTATTGTATTACATCCAAATAATAATGATAATAAGAAGTGTAAGAATGTGAAGAGAATAAGTGTCAATTAAGAAGGCTACAAGCAACATAAGGGATGACAAATATTTATCAATCACAACAAGGTGATATTTACATTTCAAAGGTATTTCAACTAGCAAATTAGACTTGCAAATCAGAGATTAGCTACTAGTCCATCCTAATAGGTGTATTAGTTAAATCCTTTAATAGGGTAGACTTGACAATCTTTTGCAAATCTCTTTACCAAGTGCATACTTCATTGAATGTTTTGTAAATCCTTTCACAAGGTGGACATATTAGTCCTAATTTCTCCTAATAGGGAAGATCATTAGAAGTGGTCAATTCTAAGCCTTAACCAACCAACTTTATGCTACAATACTAAATATTGTGGGCATCATCCCCACCCTAGTTTTTCTTTCTATTTGGAAGGCTTTTAGATCACCATATCATGTGTCGTAGTGTTAGTAATGTTTTACTACTTTAATTCTCTCATGCATACAATTGGATTAGAATATTATGTGAAGGATTAATTGATGAAAGAAGTTGAAGTCTTATTCATTCTTCATTCAACACCCCCACCCTCCACCCTTCTTCTCAATAACCTTGCATACCTCATATCTCTACCAATTGGTATAAAAGATCTATGGTTCTAAGATTAAAATTTTAGCATCTTGAGAAAAGATTAGAAGTAATGGAGATATACATGCTAGAATTGGCTATTGACAATGAAAAGTTGGACTTAAAATTAGTCATTGGTCATTTGAAGAAAGAAAAAGAGAAAATCTTTCAATCATTGAAAAGAAGAAAATATATTGTAGTACATATGAATGATAATCTATACACTGAAGAAAGAATTGAAGATATCTATCCAAAAATAACTTTACATAAAGTTGATGAAGCAATCAAAGACCTATCAAAAAAATAATTGAAATCTTCAAGAATAATTTAAAAACCTAAAAAGAAAACAAGAAATCCAGTCAATAGGACTATGTTAATTCATCAAAGAAAAAGAAAAAGCCAAGGAAGAGATAGAAAGAAAGAACATTAAATTCAACATCTACCCCTTCAGTAGGAAGATTGCATTGATCATCTTACTAATGCAAAAGAAGAAATCATGAATCTAATATCATAGAATGAAATATTACAGAATGTTGAAATCTCAAGTAGACATGAATTAGCTGAATGAGAAATGTCAGTAAAAGCACAAAGGCAAAGTAAGAATAATATACATAGAAGAAGGTGAATCATCCAAGCAAGGAGCTCAAAAGAATCAAAAGCCTACTTGCAATCATTTTGGTAAGTTAGGACATACATCAAACCAATGTGGGAATAATGGTAAAGCAAAATTCAATGAGAAGTGTTACAATTGCAACAGGCATGGTCATAGAGCAAGTAAATGCAAGGAGAAACCTATGTTTTAAGGTACATGTCACAAGTACAATAAATAAGTACACAAATATTCTGAAAATCAATATATTGAATTGATTATGCTAGATTGTGAAAGCTATATTTAAATGGGACTACAACACATGGTGTAGATGCCACTACTATGGAGAATTTAAGCACATTGCAAAAAATTGTGTCAAACATCACATGAGGAAAAGAGACACCACTAAGAGATGTTTTATTTGTATAGAAATTGGCCACCTTGCAAAGAACTATATGAACACTAGAAGAGTTGAGGATGAAAAGAAAGTTAGACCAAACAATACCAGAAAGTAGATGAGGTAGTAATGGATTTCAACTAGCAAGAAGAAGAGATCCATATCAACATTCAAGATGCAAAGGGATCACCAAGTGATTGTATAAATTCAAGACCTTACCATGCTAAGTCAAGTTTCAAGGCCCTATTGAACAAGGTCAAGTTATAGTGAAACATTGTGGGGTAAAATTACAAAGCTATGTCAGCTTTTAGGTTAACTTATCACAATAATGGAATTTGAGTATTTATATCTAAAAATCAATTTTGTTCAAATGTATGATCTAGATAAATTAATTCTAGCTAAGTTATATATGGTCTCACACTTTTCCAATCAGAAATGTCTATTAAATGCATGTTTTATACTAGTTTGTATCCAAGTACTACAAAAATAAAATTGTTTCAGAAAAGTGGCATTTCAAAAAATCTTATTATATTTTATGATTTTTTTTAGCAAAATATAAACATCATTTTATAGAGCTCAGATTCAAGAACATTCTCCTATAGATTTTATAGTTCTTTAATTAGATATAGTGTATTGTAATTACAAAACTCTACAAGCACATATTTTAACATGTGAAAAGATGTTGATTTTGACAAAGAAAAAAATATTAAATCATACTAACGAAATTTAAAAATTATATGATGTTCTATAGGAGAGAGTCCTCTTCTAGAGTATATAATTTTTATCATAGTTAGAATAGATTTATTCTAAAAAGTGTGGTGGGAGATAAAAACTATTGATTTCAACTGAGTTGAAATTTGAATGATTATAAACTAGAAAATATAGATCTAAATCCAATTTTTATTCTTGAATGTTCTACCTATGTATGTTACCTATAACATACTCTAAGATCAAAGTTAAATAAGTCATTTTTCATATAATTTTGTGGTGAGAACTAGACACCTAATTTTTAACATTTTTCAGCAACTAAAAATTAATGTATAAAATTAGGAAAATGTATCAATTCTTATTCTAGATAATTATTAAAAATTATTATTCTAAACTTCATCCATTTCTACACATTTCATTAGTTTACTTCATTTTCAAATTCAAAATAATATTACCAATTTTATGTCATGGAAGGTGAATAGTTATACTTTTGCTAGCCTTTTCCTTTACAAAAGGGTGACATAGGTTTGTGCTTTTACCCTGTGTGGACACTAAGCTATGAATGACTCTATTGAGCATTAAGGTTAAAATCTATTAAAAGGAAGGATATCAAATTCATCTTTCACCATGATTTTTTGAAGACCTATTTGCAAAGAGAGATTTTATGCTTTCAAGAGATCTATATCTTTTCTGCTGAAGATTTTTGTGTTTTTAATAAACCCTACCAAGCATGGCATTTTCTAGTAGAAAACCTAGGAAAGGATCTCAAATGTTGGTTCATGGAATTGAATGGAAGCCATAGGACTTCAAGTTGAGTCTAGAAATTGTAGAAGCACTTGAGCCAACTAGATATCAATCATTGATTCCACCCAAGGTATTACTTGTTAATGATATTTGTTCACATTTTCACTATTTAATTGAATAACTTGGAACCCTAGAGATGGATGAATCTTTGAAGAAGTTATGTGTTAATGGTTTGTTGAAAGCCAAGGATCAACATTTTGAGACCAAGAGTTTAACACACATTCTACATATACCCTGAGATTTTAAAATTAAATGGATCATTTTTATTCATATCCATGTATACAAAAGGAAGTTATGATTGGAGAAAAATATTAAAACCTGAAAGAAAATGATTTATAGAATAAAATGGCTCCCAATGTTGAACAAAGCTAAGACTACCAAAACCCTAAGTCAGGTAGAATTGGAAAACAATACTCTTACCAAGTGGGATGGAGGAGGAATTAAAATTAGAAATCTAACTAATTTGGACCTGAAATTTGGAGTTCATGTGATTTCCCATAAGATCTATTGCTTTAGCTATCTCAATATTGTGTTGTGTAAAGTTGTTGATCTGGCTCTCAAGGTAGTGAAGAACTACATGTCCTTTGACCTTGCTGAGCTAATGCTAAATTAGTTCAACAAGAACATTAAGAGCATCAGGACTAAAAAGGATAATCTATATAAGTTTGGTTCACTCTTGAAATTTGTATTCTTCTACATGCAAAAGGTTTTCCTTTCTAAAGGCTCAATTGTATGGAGAAAAGATGTACCAATCTTACATCAGATTAATGAATATATAGTAGAGATGGGTGAGAAATTTGTTAGAATCATGGACAATTATTTTGATTCATTCAAATAAAAGATGAATAATAGATATAGAATTCCAAAGGAACTTGTAGAACATTGGAAGAAAAATTTTTGTTTGATGGTATAGTGTAACAAAATCTACATTCAAGAAGTCAAACCCCAGAATGGTGTGGGTTAAGCCTCTAAGGTAAGAGGTTAACATTGATAACACCAAGGATATCATTGTGGCACTATTCAAAGAACCTATAGATCCCAAGGCCACATATTTTGGTACTTATGATGAAACCAAGCTAATAATAGAACTTGAAATCAAGCTTCCTCAAGCAGTTAGCAAAGGAAAGAAGAGGACAGAAAAATTGAGGCAAGCAAGATTTACTCTCTTGTTCAATGAAGGAAAAGGAGATGAAATAGAGAATGAAATATAAGAAATCAACTCAAAGGAGAATCAATTAGGAAGAAAGGTAAGGTTGTCATAACTTGACCTACCAAGTCATCTACTATAGTATTCACTAGAAAATTATCAAGGTCTAGAAATAAATTAAAGTTAAGTGAGGAGGATGTAGAGGAAATTATTTTCAAAATGCCTCCACCTACATTCCAAGAATAGTTAAATGAAATAGAAAGAGGCATTGAAATGGAAAACTTCAAAGCACATAGATATGAAACTAGGATTGTAGATGAGAAAAAGTAAGTTGAAGACATGATGATATCAAAATTGGGTAAATGGAAATACTCTCTTTATTAACTTGTACAATAATTTCCAAATGAGCTTATGCAAGAAATCAAGCCAAGATGGTAAATGCTAAGAAAACTACAAAATACATATATGAGATAACTTTGAGGCAAGTCATGTTGTGTCTTAGTAACAAAGAAGTGAAAGATTCTATGAAGAAAAATGAGGAGATGCTCACTTTAAAGTTCAATACATGTCTTGCGCTGATGAAAGACATATAATCTATAGTGAAGACAACTACTACCACATGGAAGACCATTTACAACTTTCATCAACCGAGTGACTTCATTGTTCATGTTAGTGATAAAGAGGGTGAAGATGATAATGAATATGATGACATTGATGACAAAGAAGATGTGGAAATAAAAGCTGATTTAAATTTTGATGACAAGGAGTAAGTACAAGAACCTACCAAGGAGAATCTCCCTGAGATTCAAAGTATTGAGGAAATTAACCTAGAGAAGATAGCAATAGTAGTTATGGCCTCATTTTCTCATTCTCTAGCTCTTTGATACCATGAACCATAGAGAAAGATTCTACCAAGTTGGTTGAGGTAACCATTGCAACACTAAGCACCAAACCAATCTTTGCACTTGTTCAATTGAGTACCATATTTATTGAAGTAATCAACACTTCATCTACCAAGTAGCTATTGTCTCCACCATCATCAAATTTGGATACATAGCAACAAGGTATTTCTACTACTAGTGCAATATCTAGTTTTATCTCTAGCCCCTCTATTCCTACTATTGTTACAATTCCAAGTATACATATAGAAATTACAAGGACAGTTGAGATCATGTGTCACCTAAGTACTAAAGTTTCAAGTATGGATAAAGGAAATAAAGAAGACATTGATCTAGATGAGGATACAGTTATCCTAAATTGGGATATTTCTACTTTGAATCTTGATAAAATTAACATCATGGGTGAATTACTGCAAAAGAGAGCTAAGTAGCAAAATCTTAGAGAAGAGAAGAGCAAAGAAAACCAAGTTCTTGAAGATGTGAAGAACATATCTGTAGATGCACTAAGTGTTGAGGTTGATAGTACTCAACCTATTTTGGTTCAGTTAGAAGAAGTTGGCCAGAAATTCAATGAAGATTTGAAAGGGAAAGAAAAGTTGCTATAGAGAGCAGAAGGAAATTTGAGAATAAAGCATTGAAGTAGGCAGTGCAAAAAATTACAATAATTCAACTAGAATTATCTATTATTCTTAGCTAATTGGAAACCTCTACGAATAATGTTACTAAAAATTATTCAATAAGTTGTGTGATACATCTATCTTCACTCGATAAATCAAAGATAAATTATCTAAGATAGATGAAGACTTGAAGGAAAGTGAACATCAGTTGTCACTTGACCCAAGCTATAGTTTTGCTTGCTATTCAAAGATCAAATATCTGACAAATTTGTAAGTGAAATTGCTAAGGGAAGAAGAATGGATAAGGGCCATAATTGTAGACATCCAAGGAATGATTCTCTCAAATATGGGTGCATTGTAGGAATACATTGCACATGCCAAGATTCTCATCCATGACAATAACTTGTCCATAGTTGATCACATGATGGAGTTATTAGTAGAAGTAAAGATTGCATTTCATGCAAGTAAGGTGTTATAGAAAAATTGGGACAAGATAATGACACTAATTTTAAAAGTACACTCTAAGTTCTATATATATATAGACACACACACACACACACCCGCACACACACACACACACACACACACACATAAATGGAGAATTATGTATATATATTGTAGAAAAGTGTAATATGCATATATATGATATATGTATGGGGGAGTAACATAACATTATACACATACATGTACAGATAATTTAAAAAATGTATTTTGCAAAAGCGATTTTGAAAAATATCAAAAAAAGAGTATGTTACCAAGTTGAAGACATGGGATGGAGATAAAATAAATGTTTTGACCTAAAAAATTTGAGAATTTAGTTTTGCATTGATAAGAATTTTTGTCACTAATGCCAAAGGGGGAGATTGTTGACATTGAGGTCAAGTTTTTTTATTAGTGACTCACACTTAGTCAATTGCTTAGCAACTATCAAGATTATCTTGTAGTTTATAATGTTAACTAAGAAATCTAGCTACTACTGAGTTCTATAGTTTCTACTGAGTTTTAGAATCTACATTTACTTCATGATGAGTAGTATGTACTGAGTTCATCAATGATAGTGCAAACCAAGCTTCATAGTACTAATTGAGTTTTATAGTGTCTATTGAGTTAGTAGTATCAGTGATGTCAATCTTGTGTTGACTGAAGCAAGGAGTGTCAACCAAGTGATCCAATTTATATCAAGCTTGTAGTGTTAGTGTTGCCCAAGCTATGTAGTGTCAACCAAGTGATTTAGTTTGTATGTCAAGTTTTCCAATGTTCACTAAGTCACAAGTGCTAACTAAGTTGAAACTACTTGGAAGTGATTTCTAGTGCTTTCCCTTGGTTCGCATTTTGTTATCGTTGTTGAACTCTTTTAGAGTTGGTTTCATGTGGTTGGTTAGCAATATTCTTTTGAGATTATCAGATATTGTGCTATGGATTCAGTTTATTATGTGATGAGATTACTTAAATTTTGCAATTCATGTATGCATGATGATTATTTTCAGTGTTTGCAGTTATTAATGATGACTAGTAAGATGATTTATTATCATATGTGTTTTCTTATGGATACTTACCCCATACTTCCATGTGTATACTTTGCATTTTTGCTTTTGTATGGCATGTCCGATGTGGTTAAGGAAAGGAGTCGTAGTCACCTGCTAGTCAGGATCTACATGATGCAACACTTCTTTCCATTGATTGTTGGGTTTAGTATATATTGTGCTTGTACATACATGGTTTTTATGCAGGTTGCAGGTACCGGGTATCAACTTCCATGAATTGCCAGGATGAGCGTACTCTATCACATTATCTCAATGATAAGAGAGGGGAGATAAATTCTCAAGTCCAAATCCCAACCCTTTAAGCCATTTGTCCTAATTAGAAAATTAGGACAAGTATCCAAGTTGAGTACCTCTGAATGCATCAGATGACGTAATTTGTGATTTAAACCCTTGGTTTGAATTTGTATGTATTTTGGCTATGATGGGTTTTCATATTTTTACCTTATGAGTCTTTGATGTATTTTCTATTAATTAAGATTAATTAAAAGATTTAATTAATGGTTTAATTTAATGAAAAATTAATATGGTATTTTAATATTTATTTTATTTAATTAATTGGGAAATTAATTAAATAAAATAATTAAATTTGAAAATAAAAGTTAAAAGTTTAAATTTGAAATGTGACAATATTTATTTTAATAATAATATATTTGGAGCTCATTTTTAAATAAATGACTAAATTATATTATTATTAAAGCTAATAAATATTTTAGGAATTAAGTTTTGAAAAATAAAATTTAAAAGTGAAAAATATATTTAAATTATTAAAAGATTCTAAATCTCATGTGATTAAAATATAAATATATTAAGATTGAAAAGTGGAATTATTAAAGTAAGTGCATGACATTTAATAAATAAATTAATTAAATTGGAAAGAGTAAAAGTAAATATTAAATTAATTAATCTGCATTATTTTAATATTTGCTCACATAGGAGTTGGCAACTTCTCAAAAGTTGCCATGTAAACAACACAAGAGTTTGCACTCTAAGAATGCACAAGTTGTCTACGCTTAGAAGTTAGCATTTTATTTAAGCACATGATGTCTACAACCTTAAGACTCATCTAGAAGGTTGGAGAAGGCCCATGCTTGGTTTTCATGCTTATCTTCTAGTTGTTTCTAAAGACACTCTAGATGCATCTTAGAGGCCTTTAAATTGAGGCTCTCCTAGTGTGTTTTGGCAATTTGAATGGAAGCTACAAGCTTAATGGAAGATATAAGCTACAAGCTACAAGCTTCTAGCGAAAATAGAAGCTTCAAAGCTTTCATGCATTGGAGAAGATTCATATGCTCATATATTTTCTACTTGCTTCTATGCACCTTCTAGCACTTCTAGTCACTTGGAGATATTTGGTTGGCTTGGATCTTGGAGGAATCGTGAATGATGGAGAAGGAAGGGATTTTTTATTGACTTCTAAGGCATGGCAAATTTAGCATCTATGTCCAGGTGCACTCGTGATATTTGCATACTCTCTTTGCACTATTTCTCTTCCTATCTTCATCATGTTTGTTATATGTGTCTGAATACTCTCTGTGATTGAATCTACAATTTGCAATTGGAGTCTAGATATTTTATTTTGTTGAGAAAAAAAAATAGAAAAACCCTAGTTCCAAATGAGAAAGAAATTATATCTAAATGAGGTTTGGGTTCGAATTTATATTGTGAAATTAGATAGACAAGATTTGAAATTAAAATCAAAATTCTAAGTTGAAAATTTGAATGGTTAGATGTAATCTTTCTATCAAATTATATTTTCAGATTCGTATGGACAAACCTATGAGATGGATGAATGTGTAAATTTAGAGAACAATTATTTTAAGGGAAAATTCTTAATTCATCACAAACTGCCCTGTCACTGCCCCTTGGATAGACCTGAACTCAGTCATTCATAACATTTTATCATAATCGAATTTATTCGATCGCTCTAGTCAGAATTGGCACAACTTAGCCCTCTCTAACATATTTCAATTTCAGCCCGATCCAACAGTTATTTAGAGAAATATGACCCTCATACTGGGACTATTTTATTCAAGGACAGATATTTCTCCATTTCCCATAACCAAGAGTTCTTTATGCTTAAACTTCACAAAAATAATATATCAAAGCATGGAATGAATTAAAGATATTATTGCAATCTACCATTATTAGAATCTTATTAATATGCATTAGTTTTATATAGTTTATTATCTAATCTAATTAAATAAAATTTAATTAAGATTAGTTAATAGTAGAAAAAGTGTAATTAATTATTAGTCAATCTAAGTAAATGGATTTTTAAATGAGAGAAAATTAAAAGAAAAGAGACTTTAATATAGTTTATATAGCGAACTTTTTATAATGTATATTAAATACTATTTAATGTATATTAAATAATTTAGAGATGGTAATTTTATATTACATTTTTTAATGAGGAGACTTTAATGATAATGGATTAAGATTTAATTGACATGGAGTCATTATTATAACATTACTATAAGTCGAATTTTTATTATTAATACATTATGTATTATTAGATAACTTGTTGATATACCTTAAAGGTGATTAGAGTTAGCCAATGAAGTTTTATGTAAAGGTTCTCTAGATCAATTATTATAGTTTTGATAAGTGTATTATTTATTAATGTTTATTGGGTCTAGCAAATTATTAATAAATAATAGAGTAATGATCTAAATCATTATGAATGATACGGATTAATTAAGTAAACATCAATATTCATTAAAGAGTGATGAATGTGGTCATTACAAAATTATTATTAAGATTTTTAGTATAGCTTGTTATTAAATATTAACAAGTTATTATTATTGAATTATTAATATAATCATTTGAGTACTGAATTATAGTTTCCTTTTATCTTACAGAATTCTAGTTAGTTATGGTCAACTAATTTTCATTAGGTTGATGGTATGATTGTGCAATTATTAATTAAATCAATTAACTAGAGTTAATTAGATTTAATTAATAATTATATTATGTAATAGAAATTTAATTGATATAATTATTTTAATGAGATTGTAAAAATATTGATATCAAAGTTGATAGGTCTTGTTCTGATGACTTGAATAATGACCTTAGATGTTTAAATGATGACACTTAGTAATATTAAATTGAAAACTATTAGAATGTTAATAGGTCATGGATGGTGTACCTATTGATTTAATTGATCATTTTAATAAAGTTATATTCTTCTTATTCGAAGACTAGTAATTGGTTCTTTTATAAACGAATAATAATTCTTTGATTACGTTGAAAGTTGAAGTAACATTAAGGAAGAGTTATGCAACTAGTAATCTCAAAGTAAATGATTTAATGAGTAAATATTTATCCTTAAATTATTCTTAGGATAATGCTATCGGAGAACAAACGGGTTGACTTGTAGGTCAAATGATGAAACTTAAGACACTTGAAGTATACTTGCAAATAGAAATAGGAAACCCCTACACATAATTCAACTATGTGAATCTAGTAAACCAAAACATGTGTTTGCATCGTGTATTCTATATGCTTCTTGTTTTGAGTTTTGTGTTAACTAGTGTTGACCAGTCCTAGGTTGTTACTAGAGGCTTGGGGGTTATGAGATGTGATGACATTTTGATCTTATTTGGTCTCGATCTTTATAAGCCCAACCATGGTAATGTGATCGTATGCTCTATGAAATGTTTGTATTTACTGATCGCTATAGTTGAGATTCTTATGTATCTGAGACACTTGAGCTAATCATTTTTGAGTCATCAATCAGTTATCCTTGGATTATTTTCTAGTCACTATGATGGGACTGAAATGTGGATTTATTTCTTGATGATGTTATGTTGTGACATGTTTGACTCAACCATTTTTGGAGTCTTCGATTAGTATGATTTTGAGATATTCTTGGTTGCTTGTTGAGAACCAATGGATATGGTGATTTATTTTGAGATATATTTTGAGAACCAATTGATACTTATGATTATCAGTGATGCCTTCAGTTGCATATAGACAACTGTTGTGGTCATTATTTTCTATGGATGCTTTTCAGATTCTCATGGAGATTTGATGATTCTTATCTTGGAGATTTGATGATTCTTATTATGGATATTTGATGCTTATATTGTGGATATTTGATGATTCTTTTTATGTATTATCTTTTGGATTTTCTTTCCAATCGCTTGTATAGGACTGGGGTGATTTTATGATTCCATGAGCTTAGGGTAGGTAATCTAATTGTAGTGTTGAAAAGTGGCTTGCAATGGGGGTTGGGGCCCTAAGTGGCTACCAGGGTAACTCATTGTAAGTTTAGTTAATAAGTGATAATATTTACACACTAAATGGGGATTAAATGAACCTAAAAAGATAATTGTTTTGATGTTCTCGCCCATGCTTTGAGTGCTTATACAGGCTAGGATGGGAGTAGAGAGAACACATGGTTGCGTCCTTGCATTCCATAGTATGCCTCGTCAGTATGAGAGGATACTAGTGGCCGCATGAGATCAATATGGACTTGTGGAGTTTAGCTAACTACCAGTGTAACTTGTACGTGATAAATGCGATGACACTTTTCTGCTTGCATAATAGGTTTCCTACATGTCATTGTTGTGCCTCTGGGAATTAGATGTCGATTTTGTGTGATGGAACCTTTGAGTTAGTATACTTTTAGGATTCCTGGACTATAGAGATTTATACTTTGTGGTTTTCATAGCTTGTTTGGGACTTGATCTTATCTCCTCAGCATGGTGGGAGTGGACCATTTACGTTCCACGCGGTCGGGTGGTAGTGTTTTTCCACTCTTATCATTTGAGATTCATCTGAGACACCGTGGAGGGAGTATTCTTGGTTGGTATTTATCTTCATTCTATTTGTGGATCATTATGATAGATGATGTACCCTATGATGGATGTATTTACTTTTTTGTTTCTTACATTGATGATTTTCATATGTTAGATGATGATATCTTATGCTTTACCTTGTATGTTAGTAGGATGTTCTAGGAGTGATATTCCTACTATGATAATACCGATGATCTCTTCGATGCTTTGGAATGTTATGCATGGAGGGATGGCTAGGATCCATGATGGTCTAATGATTCTATTAACGGTTGGGAAGAACCATGCACTTAGTTATTTACGTTTGTGATATATGGTTATCATTTATGATGCATGTTTATATCTTCTATGATGATGTATCATGTATTGTTTATGGTTTCATTTACTTTAATTGCATCATGGTTTAATATTGGATGTTGATGTACTTTATTTACATAGATGTTTATTATTTTAAGCTTTTTCATACCTTGTAACATGTACAGTGGATGATTGAGCTAAAATGTAGTTACAAAAATGACACATGTATATGGTTTAAGAATGTTGGTTGTATCATTGTTATTTCATAAGGATGTGATGTTAGATGAATAGTTAGATGTTAAGGGATCTTTAAAGAATGTAATCTGTTATGTTATGTTTACTTTCAGTTGGATGTTACTAATGCTTCCGCAAATGTTATGAATGGTTTTACTTTCATTTTTAAAATTAAAGAAAAAAAATTGTTTGGAAAACTTAGTGAAATTTTAGATTAATTCTTTGGATCCCTTGGCGGGGCATTACATTTGGTATCAAAGCATGAGTTTCAACATTAGGAGCTCTGAGTATATTGGAATGCTACTAGTTATTAACTAGTTGATCAAAATAAAACTTTGAACTATCATGTGTATCTCTTTCAAACTGAAAACTTGAAACTAGGTGAACTGAAATAGAACCTAAAACTATTACTTGCATATTTTTTCATACTTCAGCACTTAGCTTTCAAAACTGAAAATTCTACTTAAACCTAAATGAAGGCAAAACTAAAAATTGAAACTCATTTTAGTTAAAAAACATGTATCTTTTATCTATGTTGTAAGGTAGTAAACCTTTGTTTATCTTTGCAAGCATTAAATTGCTCTTGTTTAGAATGTATTAAGGGATCTATTTTAGTAGTTGTTAAAGGAATGATGTTAGATCGATATGGTTTTCAGTTTACCATTAAACCAAAATCATATTGCTCTAAGTGTGTTGTAATATCCCCAGTGGAATCATATTCTCCTGTAGGGAGGAAAAGGGATCAATGGGACCCACATAGTGAGTATCTTAGTTTTTCATTCTTGTAAGCTTCAAAGAGTAAGCCTAATCCCAGGGGGGTGGATGTAGTGCATGCCTTTGGTTCACATTTTGTTATCGTTGTTGAACTCTTTTAGAGTTGGTTTCATGTAGTTGGTTAGCAGCATTCTTTTGAGATTATCAGATATAGTGCTATGGATTCAGTTTATTATGTGATGAGATTACTTAGATTTTGCATTTCATGTATGCATGATGATTATTTTCAGTGTTTGCAATTATTAATGATGATTAGTAAGATGATTTATTATCATATGTGTTTACTTATGGATACTTACTCCATACTTGCATGTGTATGGTGTGTGTGTTTGCTTTGCATGTTTGCTTTTGTACGGCATGTCTGATGTAGTTAAAGAAGGGAGTCGTAGTCACCTGCTAGTCAGGATCTACACGATACACCACTTCTTGCCATTTCCTATTGAGTTTAGTATATATTGTTCTTGTACACACATAGTTTTTATGCAGGTTGTAGGTACCAGGTATCGACTTCCCTAAATTGCTAGGAAGAGCGTACCCTATCACATTATCTCAATGATAAGAGAGGGGAGATAAATTCTCAAGTCCAAATCCCAACCCTTTAAGCAATTTGTCCTAATTAGAAAATTAGGACAAGTATCCAAGTTGAGTACCCTCTGAATGCATCAGATGACGTAATTCGTGATTTAAACCCTTGGTTTGAATTTGTATGTATTTTGGCTATGATGGGTTTTCATATTTTTTCCTTATGAGTCTTTGATGTATTTTCTATTAATTAAGCTTAATTAAAAGATTTAATTAATGGTTTAATTTAATAAAAAAATAATATGATATTTTAATATTTATTTTATTTAATTAATTGGGCAATTAATTAAATAAAATAATTAAATTTCAAAATAAAAGTTTAAACTTTAAATTTGTAATGTGACAATATTTATTTTAATAATAATATATTTGGAGTTCATTTTTAAATAAATGACTAAATAATATTATTATTAAAGCTAATAAATATTTTAGCAATTAAGTTTTGGAAAATAAAATTTAAAAGTGAAAAATATATTTAAATTATTAAGAGATTCTAAATCTCATGTGATTAAAATATAAATATATTAAGATTGAAAAGTGGAATTATTAAAGTAAGTGCATGAGATTTAATAAATTAATTAATTAAATTGAAAAGAGTAAAAGTATATATTAAATTTATTAATGTGCATTATTTTAATATTTGCTCACATAGGAGTTGGCAAACTCTCGAAAGTTGTCATGTAGACAACACAGGAGTTTGCACTCTAAGAATGCACAAGTTGTCTACACTTAGAAGTTAGCATTTTATATGAGCACATGGTGTCTACAACCTTAAGACTCATCTAGAAGGTTGGAGAAGACCCATGCTTGGTTGTCATGCTTATCTTCTAGTTGTTTCTAGAGACACTCTAGATGCATCTTAGAGGCCTTTAAATTGAGGCTCTCCTAGTGTGTTTTGGCAAGTTGAATGGAAGCTACAATCTTAATGGAAGCTACAAGCTACAAGATACAAGCTTCAAGCTAAAATAGAAGCTTCAAAGCTTACATGCATTGGAGAAGATTCATATGCTCATATATTTTCTACTTGCTTCTATGCTGCTTCTAGCACTTCTAGTCACTTGGAGATATTTGGTTGGGTTGGATCTTGGAGGAATCGTGAATGATGGAGAAGGAAGGTATTTTCTATGGACTTTTGAGGCATGGAAAATTTAGCATCAATGTCCAGGTGCACTCGTGATATTCGCATACTCTCTTTGCACTATTTCTCTTCCTGTGTTCATCATGTTTATTATATGTGTCTGAATACTCTCTGTGATTGAATCTACAATTTGAAATTGGAATCTAGATATTTTATTTGGTTGAGAAGAAAACAATAGAAAAACCCTAGTTCCAAATGAGAAAGAAATTAGATCTGAATCGAGTTTGAGTTCGAATTGATATTGTGAAATTAGATAGACAAGATTTGAAATTAAAATAAAAATTCTAAGTTGAATATTTCAATAGTTAAATGTAATCTTTCTATCGAATTATACTTTTAGATGCGTATGGAAAAACCTATTAAATGGATGAATGGGTAAATTTAGAGAACAATTATTTTAAGAAGAAATTCTTAATTCATCACAAACTGCCCTGTCGCTACCCCTTGGATAGACCCGAACTCAGTCATTCATAACTTTTTATCATGATCAAATTTATTTGATCGCTCTGATCAGAATTGGTGCAGCTTGGCCCTCTCTAACATATGTCAATTTCAGCCTGATCCAACAGTTCTTTAGGGATATATGGCCCTCATACTGAGACTGTTTTATTCAAAGATAGATATTTCTCCATTTCTCATAACCAAGAGTTCTTTATGCTTAAACTTCACAAAAATAATATATCAAAGCATGGAATGAATTAAAGATATTATTGCAATCTTCTTTTATTAGAATCTTATTAATATGCATTAGTTTTATATGGTTTATTATCTAATCTAATTAAATCAAATTTAATTAAGATTAGTTAATAGTAGAAGAAGTGTAATTAATTATTAGTCAATCTAAGTAAATGGTTTTTTAAATGAGAGAAAATTAAAAGAAAAGATATTTTAATATAGTTTATATAGTGGACTTTTTATAATGTATATTAAATACTATTTAATGTACATTAAATAATTTAGAGATGGTAATTTTATAGTACGTTTTTTAATGAGGAGACTTTAAGGATAATTGATTAAGATTTAATTGACATGGAGTCATTATTATAACATTACTATAAGTAGAATTGTTATTATTAATACATTATGTATTATTAGATAACTTGTCGATATACCTTAATGGTGATTAGAGTTGGCCAATGAAGTTTTATGTAAAGGTTCTCTAGATCAATTATTATAGTTGTGATAAGTGTATTATTTATTAATGTTTTTTGGGTCTAGCAAATTATTAATAAATAATAGAGTAATGATCTAAATGATTATGGATGATACAGATTAATTAAGGAAACATCAGTATTCATTAAAGAGTGATGAATGTGGTCATTACAAAATTATTATTAAGATTTTTAGTATAGCTTGTTATTAAATATTAACAAGTTATTATTATTGAATTATTAATATGATCATTTGAGTACTGAATTATAGTTTCCTTTTATCTTACAGAATTTTAGTTAGTTATGGTCAACTGATATTCATTGGGTTGATGGTACGGTTGTGCAATTATTAATTAAATCAATTAACTAGAGTTAATTGAATTTAATTAATAATTATGTTATGTAATAGAGATTTAATTGATATAATTCTTTTAATGAGATTGTAAAAATATTGATATCAAAGTTGATAAGTCTTGTTCTGATGAATTGAATAATGACCTTAGATGTTTTAATGGTGAGACTTAGTAATATTGAATTGAAAACTATTAGAATGTTAATAGGTCATGGATGGTGTACCTGTTGTCACTTAGGTTTGCACCCTTGTCCAAGGCCTATGCGCGAGGACAACCTAGTGAAACATGGAAACAACCTCCAAGCTGTGGGACTTGAACTACGAGGTTGAGTCTCTGGAGAAGGCCGACTTCCTCTTACTGTCAGGGCGCACCTATCTATTCTCAGAAGGGAAAGGGAGAAAGAGAGCGTTAAAGCAAATCTACCTAGTCTAATCTAAGGCGGTGATGCACCAAAACAGAGTGTTCAGACTCATTCCTGACCATATATGCACTACAGAACTAAAGTAACATCCAAAATTCATACGCGTCCAGACTTATATCGATCAATAATCACATACAGATCAGAAAACCAACTGAATGACACCAGGAAAAGAAGATTTCACTTGTATATTATCCAATAGGCCAAAGATAGATACAGTATGTGGACCACTAATCACAATAATGCATCAATGAGAGGCAAAATGAAGCACATACACATTGACCACTGAAGAGAATGACACAGGATGCTATGTAGCTCAGAGACACAGGGATTCTACACTGCAAGTCTACAAGCAGTAGCAGAGAAAATTGGGAAGAGTCGACCCTAAGAACAAGTCACCAAATTGCCTTTATAGATCAAGCATAATTAAAGATTTTTGTGTCACACTCACTTCTTACCTACTGGCATTAACTTCCCATCTTGAGAATCCAATTGAAGATCTGATTGAATCCTGGCTTGCATACCAAGAAATCTCATATCTTTCTGAGAAAGAACCTGGAGAAGATAAAAACGGCGCCACAACATTCCCTGCCATGGTAGATGGATCGACTGGATAGATGGAGTGTCCCTCTGCACCTGATATTCACTCTGAGTTGGTGGCAACTAATTATGAAATCAGATCCACGGCAAAAATAAATAAATGATTTCTATCCTTTCTGGTTCACGAAACAGCAGGGTCAAAAAGGTCAACCAGGTCCACATGCTAACTGGGCCACATGGGGCAATCACTTTCCTCCCCTTTGCCACCCTAGCAGTCCTCTTCACGTGTTGACCACACCTTTATGTTTGACTGGGCGCTATGTTGCTATGGGCACCATGCCCTGAAGTTCCTAATAGCGACATAGAGCCCAACAGTTATCTCTATCCGTGGTGGTACCAAACTGTGACTGCGACGCCCCAACCAAACTGTATTATGACTTGGCAACTTAACTGTCAATTGTAACTATGATGTTAACTGCACATCCCCCCCTGGGCGCCAAGGACACGTGGCAGAAAGGCTCCAACTCGTTATGGAAAACCTCGTGCATCTTCCCCATAGCGCGATGGCACCTGCCCCTGATCTCTGCAGATCTGACGGCTCAAAAATCAACCCCTTACTGCGCTAGCTGCATTGAAGATCTAGTGCCACCTCATGTCTATGTTCTGATCTGGCATATGTGGCAGTCTTTCATTGGCCTGACGTAGCACCATTCTGGCGAATTCCCTAACACTTGGCCCCATTGACCTGGCACATGGTACTAAGGTGCTATGTCGCTATGGGAAAATCGAGGCAACCTTCCCATAGCGAGATAGCACCCAACTGCCATCTCACCCTTTGATGCAAACATGGCGTATTCTGAAATGCCACCATGGTAGATGAGGTACCACCCTGACCAATCACGAGGCTACGATGTTAGATAGCTCATCCCACCTGTCCTGTCCTTCGGTCCCACCAAGCATGAGAGTCCGTCATGGTCTATTTTTTGTTTGGGCGCTATGTCGCCAACGGAAAACTCATGAGTTTTTTGATGGCGCCATGGTGCCCCACCAGCATTTCTAAACTTTTCGGCTGCCTGACCTCTTCCTGTCGCAAAATTGGCATGTCGTAAACTTTCTTGCCGTCACACTTCCTGACTGGGCGCTATGTCGCCAACGTTAACTCTTGGGCAGTTCTCGATGGTGAGATAGCGCCAGCCGTAGATCCCTATGGATTCGACGATCGTGAAGACTCACCATGTGGCTGTGTTGGTCGAACTAAGATCTAGTGCCACCTCATGTCTACATTCTAATCCAGCACATGTGGTTGTTCCTGATTCACTGTAACACTAACCACCGTCGGTACACCTTTTCAATGCCACAGTCTGCCCATCGTGAGACGTCCGTCCTGTCGTGAACTTTTCAATCTGCGACCAGGCCCATTCCACTTGGCACCATTTCAGTGATGCATCCTGGCGAGACTTGACCCTACCAACACGTGGCGAAAGGGTGCCAAGTCGCTATGCAAAAAACCTTGCAGCTTCGCCATGGCGAGATGGCGCCTGCTACCGATCCATTCTAATCTGACGGTCGCAAAACCTAACCGCCCGTGACCCTCCTTCCTTTATGATTCGCTGAGCCCGCCAAAACGTGGCATTAGCTTATTCATTCTCCTGACGCCGATGGGTAAGACCTGATTCCTACCGACACATGGCGAATGGTCGCTATGTCGCCATGTTAAAACTCGTGCATCTCTGCCATAGCGAGATGGCGCCATTCGTTGATCTGGATCGATCTGACAGTGGAGATCTTACCCCTCCATGTACCGGTGACGCTAACTAAACTCTGACTTGGAGGACGTGGTCGCTCTTTATTGGCCCAATGAGACACCTCCCTGGTCTGACAAAGCACCAACTCAGAGGGTCCATATTGCCTTGACCCCACTGATGAATACGTGGCTACATCTAATTCACCATCTTGACGTCGGGCTGGCAAATTGCATTGCAGAGTACCGACGGGACCCATTTGCCTGATCCTTCCTCGCCATGGTGGATTTTTCGATTGGGCGCTATGTTGCCATCAAAAAATGCATTGGATTTTCGTTGGCGCCATGGCGCCTCGCCATGTTTTGAAACTTTCAGTCTGTGGAACGTGTCGCCCGTCGACATGAGCATTTCTGCCGGGCGCTATGTCACTATGGAGATTTTCCAACCGGCATGTGATAGCGACATAGCACCTGCAGCACCGATAAACTTTCCTGACCTGCCCTCCGTTGTAGCCCGCTCGCCGGACCCACCAGACACGCATCAATTGGGCACGATGTCGCTGACGCTATTTCCCGTGCATCTCTAATGATGAGATCGCACTGACCATCGATCCTGCTAAAATCTGACGGAGAAGATCCGTTGGCGGGTGAGCGAAAGGTAATAATTCTGGCGACTCACAGGGGGCATGAGCCTGCTCAATGCATGACCAGTGCCTGAGAATAATCCATTGGGCCATGGAGTCAGAAAAGGGCTTGGAAGGTAGGGAACCGAGAGCTGCAAGAAACCCTAACCCTAAATGAGGAAATCAAAACATTAAAAAACCCTTGAACTCTGGCTCTGTCCCTGCAACTTGGAAACAAAACAGGACCTCCTCAGCAACTTGAGACTTGTCAAAATTTTGGAAACTAGCGACTCGAGAGGAGAGCCATGTGCGCGCACACTTATTACAAACAGGAAACGAACAGGAAGCAATTAGGCTAACTATGTACATGGGCTCACAATCCTTCAGAAACAGGGCTTCAAATGGATCCCATTGACTGGAATGGGCAGAACTTCACCATTTGGCCTGCTTAGCCGGAACGCATTGGCCTGTTTGCAACTAGAGATCAGATAAGGGCCACTCCATAGTGGATCAAATTTGGAGTGCCTTCCTGGTTTTGCCCTGTCTGAGTCCCACTTGAGAACTAAATCTCCTTCTTTGAAGACTCTGGCCCTTGCCTTCTTATCAAAGCTCCTCTTCATCTGCTGCTGATGCATCTCTAGAGTTTGCATAGCTTTGCTTCTCTTTTCTTCCAGTTCAATTAGTTCTGTCATTCTTACTGACATGGCATCATCTTCAATTAGTTCCAGCTAATGAGCCAACTCCAAGGATGGGAATTCCACTGAGATTGGGAGTCTGGCCTCCCTACCATATACCAGCAAAAAAGGTGAATTCCCAATAGATCTCTTGGGCGTTATCCTATCAGCCCATAGAGCAGTTCTTAGCTTCTTATGCCAGGCCCTCTGGTTGTCTTCTATTGTTCTCTTTATGATTTTGATCAGATTCTTATTGGAGGATTCAGCCAAACCATTACCCTACGGGTAGTAATTTGATGATGTGCTCATATAGATATTGTGACTCATTTCCCATGCACAAATCTGGGTTCCAACAAAAGATTTGGCATTATCTGAGATGATAGTAGAAGGAGCTCCAAACCTAGATACAATTCCATCAAGGAATTCAACAACTGATGGCTCTGTAGCATCCTTCAAGGCAACTGCCTTTGTCCACCTAGTGAAATAATCGATATCAGCTAAGATCCATTTATGACCTGCACTAGATGGAGGATTAATGGGGCCTATGAAATCGAACCCCCACTGGGTGAAGGGCTGATCCACCTGAATGGGATGACGAGGAAGAGCTGCAAGTCTCTGCTTGCCTGAGAAGAAAGCGCACTTCTCACATTTTCTCACATACCTATGACAATCATGAAACAAGGATGGCCAGTAATAACCAGCCCTCATGATCTTCATGGCAGTTGTTCTCGTAGAGAAGTGGCCACCATCAGGGCCATCATGGAGTTCTTTAATCATCTTTTCAGCCTGATCCTCTTCAACACATCTCAACAGGGTCCCATTAAATCCCTCCTGAATAGGATATCATCAATCACAACATAGGGAATGGATTGTAGTCTATATTGTCTTCTTTTAGCTCTGTCCAATCCCTGAGGGTATCCATTCCCTGATAAAATGTTCCTCATGTCATCTATCCAGCTCCTTGGGGCATTAACATTTCTTTCCTCCTGCTGCTCTATAATTACCATAGCAGCTTCTTCATCTGAATCCTGACTTGATAACATTTCTTTGCATAATCCTCTCCCTCTTACCAATTTGGTAATTTGAATGTCAACATCATATTCCATTACCCTAGTGATCCATCCAGCTCTCTTCTCACTGATATCTTTGTTTAACAGGAAGTCTTTTACACTTGCATGGGGCACCAACAAATGGATCCTATTATGGGATAAGAGGTGTCTGAATTTCTTCAAGGCTCTAATGACTGCAAGGACTTTCTTCTCAACAAAGCTATACTTATCTTCATATTCCTTGAGCCCTTCACTAAAGAAGGCTATGGGCTGCTCCTCATTCTTGTCATTTGTTTGAGTCAAGACAGCAAAAATACTTGACTCACCACCTAAAGTGTAGAGGATGAAATCTTTCTCAAAATTTGGGTTCATGAGGGTAGGGGCCGATGCTATGGCTTCCTTGATCTTTTAAAAAATCTCCTTCCCCTCCTTGGTCCATGAGAAGACCATATCTTTCTTGAGCATGGCTGTAAGGGGTTTCACCACGGTAGCAAGATTAGGAATAAACCTTCTTACAAAATTTATCCTACCAAGGAAACTTTGCAGCCCCTTCTTGGGTTTAGGGAGAGGAAGGGCAAGTATTGCTTTTGTTCTTTCTAGATCAATGGTCAATCCATCCTTAGATACAATGTGTCCCAATAGTTTTTCTTGGTTTGTAGAAAAGACACACTTGGCTGGGTTGAGAGAAACCCCAAACTCTCTACATCTTAGAAATACCTGTCTCAAATGATCAAGATGATCTTCTACATTCTTGGAATACACAGTTATATCATCAAGGTATACTAAGACAAACTTGTCAATTAATCTTTTGAAAGCTACCTCCATTGCCTTTTGGAATGTGGCACCTGCATTTGTTAATCCAAATGGCATTTTGCAATAAGCATAGGTGCCCCATTTAGTAGTAAATGTTGTCTTGTATCTATTAGACTCTTTAACTAGCACTTGGTTATAACCAGAAAACCCATCAAGAAAAGAGAATCTCCTTGACCCACTAACCTTGGACAAAATTTCCTCCATAGAAGGGAGAGGATGGTGATCCTTAAGGGAAGCCTGATTAAGATCCCTAAAGTCCACACACAATCTAATTTCTCCATTCTTCTTCCTCTCAGGGACAAGGTTAGCTACCCATGATGAATGTTTAATAGGAAAAAATATGTTAGCTTCAATCAACTTGGATAGCTCTTTCCTCGTCAAAGGTTCAATCTTGGGATTCACTGGCCTCTGCTTTTGTCTTACTAGTTTGACCCTATCAGCCAAATCTATGGTATGCTGAAACAAACTCGGGTCGAAACCTTTTAAGTCATCATACGTCCAACCAAATACATCACTAAATTCTTGACATAGATGAATGAAATTTTCTTGCTCAGCTTCAGAACATACCTTCCCCATGTTAAGAGATTTTCCATCAGCAATAGTAACTGGAGCATGATCATCCTTTTCTGCAACTAGATTTATTCCTTTGCCCCTTGACTGATCATCAGGATTAAAGATACTCTCCAAGGTAATGAGACCCTTGGGCAACTTGTTGGAACTGAGGTGGATGATCTGATCACTATGCTGGTCTTGTAGTCTTGACTGATTTCTTTCTGAAAATTCCACTTCATTTTACAAGAAACTCACAATCTGCTCATTAGACTCAAACACTTGCCAATGAGTATTATTATCAGAAACAGCAGGCCTTACTACCACCCTTATTTGTTGCTTCTTATCTTCCCCAAGATTCCCTGGCACATCATAAGATGCCCCCACTGCTGCAAGTCTATCAGCATATTTATTTCCTTTCCTAGGAATGCTCTGAATATTAAATGCTTGGAAACCGTCAAGAAAATCCCAGACTCTGTGTTTGTAAGACTTGAGTAGGCCATTTTTGGTGATATTCTGATTTCTCACTTGGTTCACTACCAACTCACTATCTCCATATACTTTCAAGGCTTGAATTCCCCTCTTCTGGGCAAGTAGGAGACCTTGGATCAAGGATTCATACTCGGCCACATTATTGGTACAACTGAATTGGAGCCTAAAAGAGAAGTAGTATCTTATTTGTGCAGGAGAGATCAACATAACACCGACCCCTGCTCCATTTCTATTCCTTGAGCCATCAAAGTACATATTCCATATTCCACTCATGTCATCATTAGCTCTGACAAGATCAGGAACCTGAACCTCTTTCTCTATTATGCAATATGTACTAAGGCCTGTCTCAAGAGTTTCCGACATAGGCTCAAACTGACATGTATTTGCCCACTCATCTAAGAAGAAATCAAGAATCTCTGCTATGGAAGTGACAGACTCGTTTACTATGTTATTTTCGTCCATCTCTAGAATAGGGAAATTCATATTGATGAAGTTGGGAGTGTAGGGTTCAGTGTGATGAAGGGTTTGAGGTTCTACTCTTATTGAAGAATTGGCCCCATATCTGGTCTTAAATGACATATAAGACCAATCAGCAGATATGAATCCACCTATTTGGGCAGTGAAGTCTCTTGAAAGATAGATTGCAAAATAGGTCTTGACTTCAGCAACAGATATGTCTTGAATCACAGTACAACTAGAGCATGCATGTAGGGCCATTTCCACACTTCTAAGGATGCCTACGGTTTTTATAGTACTCCCATCTAGTTGTAACACATCCCTAACAATGGGCTCATATTTCATCCCTAAAGCATCAGCAACACACCTAGGCATTACTGAGCTACTAGCCCCCGAATCTATCATGCAATTATAGACTAATTTTCCCCCTATAATTAGAGAAACATAAAATGGAGGAGGTCTAACCTTTTTACTCGTCTCCACATCTCCTACTGGTTGTACTAAACTAGTGGCACTCTCCACGGTAGATGACTGATCCTTGGGTTCAATCCTTTCCAATTCTTGCTGCAACATCTTCCTCTACATTGGTATGGTAGCAATAGCATCCCACATGGAAATGTTTACATTGGTCTTCTTCATTTTCTCTACCACACTTAATGGTGCGTTAGGAATTTTGGTAGAAACTTTGGGAGCTGCAATCATGAGAGGTTGAGATGGAGCAACATAGGGATCACTTGCATTCTCCTCTCTTGGACCTTGCCTTTGCTATTGTGAAGTGTTTGTCTGCTCATTTTCTTTTTGTGTATGAGGTATAACACTTGAAGTTGAGGCCTACTTAGGAGAAGGAGGAGGAGCATGTTCCATAGCTCTCTTCTTACTTCTTGTGTTATGAGCAACGAAATCCTGGTTTACATTACAATGCTCCTCCATCTAGTGATTCATGAAAGAGAAATCACCTTGCCTTTGGATATATGAGGCCTCCTTAGTATGATCTTCCTTGTGTGATTGCTTTACTGCGAACTCCTAAACAGTTGGGGCCAAATAAGATTTTGTTTTCTGACAGAGGCAGTAGGTATAAGAATAGTTGCAAGAAGGAAAAAAATCTTGATCTTGGGCCAAGTTATTTTGAGGGACTAAAGCTCTGTTCTTATTTGAGCTTGAAGCAGAAGCATGACTATTCTGCCTATTCTGATCAAAAGAGCTATTTCACTGATTAGGAGGCCTACCACCACTTGGAGCCTGATATTGTAATTGGGGAGGCTTGCCACCTTGGGCTTGTTGTCTTTCTAAGGCCACCACCTTGTTACTCATATTTTGTATTAGAGAAAAACTATCCTCTAATCTCTTCCCTTGGTCCTTCAACTCCCTTCCCTGCTCTTGTAATTTTTTATCCAGGGTCTTCTCTCTTTTAAATGTGTTCAGCACTAGACCTTGGAGCATTTCCTTGAGTTCATCTATTCCGTTTGAGGATGTGGAAGCTTGGGGAACTGGAGTAAGGGCTTGTGACGTAGAAATTGTAGGAAGAGGGGCTATTGCGGGTTGGTGGTTGGGAACATCAGGAAAGAAAGGCATAGGAGGTCTTGGAGCCAACTTTCCACCTTGTGTTAGGATATTCTCAGCTTTTATAGCTATCTCATAAGCGTTTGGTAATGTATCTCCTCCCATAGTTTGGATAGTAGTGGCAATGTCACTGTTGAAAGATCTAAGGTAATGCAAGAAGGCATTACTAGGGGTAGGTTTCACTATAGTAGGTATTCTATCCCATGTCTTTTGGAATCTGTAGTTAAAATCAGTCATACATTCATGGGGGGCTCTTTTTATTGTAGTCAGTTGCTCTAATAGTGACAAATGGTCACTCTTATCCTCAAAATGTTTGCATAATCCTACTCCTAGTCCATCTCAATCAGTTATGGAACCATGAGCTAAGCCTCTATACCACTGTAATGCTTTTCCTTTTAAAGATGAGGCTAGAAGTCTGATGGCAACATCATCTTTTGTAATACCATGAATATTGCAGACATTCACTATCTCTTGGATATGCTCTAGAGGGGAAATAGAAGTTTCACTAGTAAAATCAGGTATGCTTTTTAGTGCAGCTACTCGTATATCATGTCTTTGGGCTAACAACAGAGGACTTCCACCATTAAAGGTGGGAAAAGGATGAACTCTTGGCTGTGCCATATAAACAAGTGTTCTATTGATGAGTGTTGATGGCAATCTAGGCTGAGTTCGAATAGTAGGGGGAGTAGATACAGATCTTACAGGTATATCAACTGTTATTCTACCCCTAACTGGTGATAATGAAGTTCTAGTCCTTCTTCTCCTAGGATTTGAAAGAGAAAGCTCTTGATATCAAAATTTACCTCTAGAAGACGCCCTTGTTTCAGTCCTGGGCATGAATCACTGCAAACTTGGTCTGGAACCAGACTTTTTGATGTTCAGAGTCGCCAAGTACTTGAAGAATCAACCTCTTGAAGGCTTGAATACTAAAGCCAGCACTGCTTCTTCAGCGTTGATCCCTAGAATTCTCTCTTCTTAACACCAATAGACCTTAAATCTTCTAATATAGGTCCCACCGGGCATGCCAAAAACTGTTGTCACTTAGGTTTGCACCCTTGTCCAAGGCCTGTACGTGAGGACAACCCAGTGAAACATGGAAACAACCTCAAAGCTGTGGGACTTGAACTACGAGGTTGAGTCTCCGGAGAAGGCCAACTTCCTCTTACTGTTAGGGCGCACCTATCTATTCTCAGAAGGGAAAGGGAGAAAGAGAGCATTAAAGCAAATCTACCTAGTCTAATCTAAGGCGGTGATGCACCAAAACAAAGTGTTCAGACTCATTCCTGCCCATATATGCACTACAGAACTAAAGTAACATCCAAAAGTCATACTCGTCCAGACTTATATCGATCAATAATCACATACAAATCAGAAAACCAACTGAATGACACCAGGAAAAGAAGATTTCACTTGTATATTATCCAATAGGCCAAAGATAGATACAGTATGTGGACCACTAATCACAATAATGCATCAATGAGAGGCAAAATGAAGCACATACACATTGACCACTAAAGAGAATGACACAGGATGCTATGTAGCTCAGAGACACAGGGATTCTACACTGCAAGTCTGCAAGCAGTAGCAGAGAAAATCAGGAAGAGTCGACCCTAAGAACAAGTCACCGAATTGCCTTTATAGATCAGGCATAATTAAAGATTTTTGTGTCACACTCACTTCTTACCTACTGGCATTAACTTCCCATCTTGAGAATCCAATCAAAGATCTGATTGAATCCTAGCTTGCATACCAAGAAATCTCATATCTTTCTGAGAAAGAGCCTGGAGAAGATAGAAATAGCGCCACAACATTCCCTAACATGGTAGATGGATCGAATGGATAGATGGAGTGTCCCTCTGCACCTGATATTCACTTTGAGTTGGTGGCACTTGATTATGAAATCAGATCCATAGCAAAAATAAATAAATGATTTCTATCCTTTCTGGTTCACGAAACAGCAGGGTCAAAAAGGTCAACCAGGTCCACATGCTTACTGGGCCATGTGGGGCAATCACTTTCCTCCCCTTTGCCACCCTGGCAGTCCTCTTCATGCACTGACCACACCTTTATGTTTTATTTGGCGCTATGTCGCTATAGGCGCCATGCCCTGAAGTTCCTAATAGCGACATAGTGCCCAACAGTTATCTCTATCCGTGGTGGTACCAAACTGTGACTGGGACGCCCCAACCAGACTGTATTATTGACTTGGCAACTTAATTGTCAATCATAACTATGATGTTAACTACACATCCCCCCCTGGGCCCCAAAGACACATGGCAGAAAGGCTCTAACTCGCTATAGCAAACCTCACGCAACTTCCCCATAGCGCGATGGCGCCTGCCCCTGATCTCTGTAGATATTACGGCTCAAAATTCAACCCCTGACTGTGCTAGCCGCGTTGAAGATCTAGTGCCACCTCATATCTATGTTCTGATCTGGCATATGTGGCAATCCTTCATTGGCCTAACGTAGCACCATTCTGGCAAATTCCCTAACACTTGGCCCCACTGACCTAGCACATGGTACTAAGGCGCTATGTCACTATGGGAAAATTGAGGCAACCTTCCCATAGCGAGATAGCGCCCAACTGCCATCTCACCCTTTGATGTAAACGTGGCATATTTTGAAATGCCACCGTGGTAGATGAGGAACCACCTTGACCAATCATGAGGCTACGACGTTAGATAGCTCATCCCACCTATCTCGTCCTTCGGTCCCACCAAGCCTGAGAATCCGTCATGGTCTGTTTTCCGTTTGGGCGCTATGTCGCCAATGAAAAACTCGTGAGTTTTTCGATGGCGCCATGGCACCCCACCAGCATTTCTAAAATTTCCAGCTGCCTGACCTCTTCCTGCCGCATAACTGGCCCGTCGTAAACTTGCTTCCCATCACACTTCCCAGCCGGGTGCTATGTCGCCAACGTTAACTCTCGGGCAGTTCTCGATGGCGAGATAGCACCAACCGTAGATCCCTATGGATCCGACGATTGTGAAGACTCACCATGTGGCTGTGTTGGTCGAACTGAGATCTGGTGCCACCTCATGTCTACATTCTGATCCAGCACACGTGGTTGTTCCTGATTCACTGTAACACTAACTGTCGTCGGTACACCTTTTCAACGCCACAGTTTGCCCGTCGTAAGACTTCTGTCCTGCCGCGAACTTTTCAATCTGTGACCGGGCCCATTCCACTTGGCACCACCTCAGCGATGCATCCTAGCGAGACTTGACCCTACCGACATGTGGCGAAAGGGCACCAAGTCGCTATGCAAAAAACCTTGCAGCTTCGCCATGGTGAGATGGTGCTTGCCGCTGATCCATTCTAATCTAACGGTCACAAAACCTGACCTCTCGCGACCCTCCTTCCTTTATGATTCACTGGGCCTGCCGAAATGTGGCGTCAGCTTATTCGTTCTCCTGACGCCGATGGGTAAGATCTGATTCCCGCTGACAGGTGGCAAATGGTCGCTATGTCGCCATGTTAAAACTCGTGCATCTCTGCCATAGCAAGATGGTGCCATCCGCTGATCTGGATTGATCTGACGGTGGAGATCTCACCCCTCCATGTATCAGTGACGTTGACTGAACTCTGACTTGGAGGACGTGGTCACTCTTTATTGGCCCAATGACAAACCTCCTTGGTCTAACAAAGCACCAACTCGGAGGGTCCGTATTGCCTTGACCCCACTGATGAATATGTGGCTACATCTAATTCGCCATCTTGACATCGGGCTGGAAAATTGCGTTGTAGAGTACCGACAGGACCCATTTTCCTAATCCTTCCTTGCCACGGTGGATTTTTCGATTGGGCGCTATGTCGCCATCGGAAAATGTATTGGTTTTCCGTTGGCGCCATGGCGCCTCGCCGTGTTTTGAAACTTTCAGTGCGTGGAACATGTCACCTGCCGACGTGAGCATTTCCGCCGGGCGCTATGTCGCTATGGAGATTTTCCAGTCAGCATGCGACAGCGACATAACGCCTGCGCCGCCAAAAAACTTTCCCGACCCACCCTCCGTTGTAGCCCACTCACCGGACCCACCAGACACACGTCAATTGGGCGCGATGTCGCTGACGCTATTTCCCGTGCATCTCTAATGACGAGATCGCGCCGACCATCGATCTTGCTGAAATCTGACAGAGAAGATCCTTTAGCGGGTGACCGAAAGGTAACAGTACCTATTGATTTAATTGATCATTTTAATAAAGTTATATTCTTCTTATTCGAAGACTAGTAATTGGTTCTTTTATAAACGAATAATGATTCTTTGATTACGTTGAAAGGTTAAGTAACATTAAGGAAGAGTTATTCAACTAGTAATCTCAAAGTAAATGATTTAATGAGTAAATATTTATCCTTAAGTTATTCTTAGGATAATGCTATCCGAGAACAAATGGGTTGACTTGTAGGTCAAATGATGAAACTTAAGACACTTGAAGTATACTTGCAAATAGAAACAGGAAACCCCTACACATAATTCAACTATGTGAATTTAGTAAATCAAAACATGTGTTTGCATCGTGTATTCTATATGCTTCTTGTTTTGAGTTTTGGGTTAACTAGTGTTGACCACTCCTAGGTTGTTACCAGAGGCTCAAGGGTTATGAGATGTGATGACATTTTGATCTTATTTGGTCTCAATCTTTATAAGCCCAACCATGGTAATGTGATCATATGCTCTATGAAATGTTTGTATTTACTGATTGTTATAGTTGAGATTCTTATGTATCTGAGACACTTGAGCTAATCATTTTTGAGTCATCGATCAGATATACTTGGATTATTTTCTAGTCACCATGATGGGACTGAAATGTGGATTTATTTCTTGATGATGTTATATTGTGACATGTTTGACTCAACCATTTTTGGAGTCTTCGATCAGTATGATTTTGAGATATTCTTGGTTTCTTGTTGAGAACCAATGGATGTGGTGATTTATTTTGAGATATATTTGGAGAACCAATTGATACTTATGATTATCAGTGATGCCTTCAGTTGCATATAGAGAACTGTTATGGTCATTATTTTCTATGGATGCTTTTCAGATTCTCATGGAGATTTGATGATTCTTATCTTGGAGATTTGATGATTCTTATTATGGATATTTGATGCTTATATTGTGGATATTTGATGATTCTTTTTATGTATTATCTTTTGGATTTTCTTTCCAGTCGCTTGTATAGGACTAGGGTGATTTTATGATTCCATAAGCTTAGGGTAGGTAATCTAATTGTAGTGTTGAGAAGTGGCTTGCAATGGGGGTCGAGGCCCTAAGTGGCTGCCAGGGTAACTCATTGTAAGTTTGGTTAATAAGTGATAACATTTACACACTAAATGGGGATTAAATGAACCTAAAAAGATAATTGTTTTGATGTTCTCGCCCATGCTTTGAGTGCTTATACAGGCTAGGATGGGAGTAGAGAGAACGCATGGTTGCGTCCTTGCATTCCATAGTATGCCTCGTCAGTATGAGAGGATACTAGTGGCCGCATGTTATCAATATGGACTTGTGGAGTTTAGCTAACTGCGAGGGTAACTTGTACGTGATAAATGCGATGACACTTTCCCTCTTACATAGTGAGTTTCTTACTTGTCATTGTTGTGCCTCTAGGAATTAGATGTCGGTTTTGTGTGATGGAACCTTTGAGTTAGTATACTTTTAGGATTTCTAGACTATAGAGATTTATACTTTGTGGTTTTGACAGCCTGTTTGGGACTTGAGATTATCTCCTCAGCATGGTGGGAGTGGACCATTTAGGTTCCACGTGGTCGGGTGGTAGTGTTTTTTCACTCTTATCATTTGAGATCCATTCAAGACACTGTGGCTAGAGTATTCTTGGTTGGTATTTATCTTCATTCTATTCTTGGATCATTATGATAGATGATGTACCCTATGATGGATGTATTTACTAGTACATTTCTTACGTTGATGATTTTCATATGTTAGATAATGATATCTTGTGCTTTACCTTGTATGTTAGTAGGATGTTTTAGGAGTGACATTCATATTATGATAATACCGATGATCTCTTCTGTGCTTTGGAATTTTACGCACGGAGGGATGGCTAGGATCCACGATGGTCTAATGATGCTATTAATGGTTGGGAGGAACCTTGCACTTAGTAATTTATGTTTGTGATATATGGTTATCATTTATGATGGATGTTTATATCTTCTATGATGATGTATCATGTATTGTTTATGGTTTCATTTACTTTAATTGCATCATGGATTAATATTGAATGTTGATGTATTTTATTTACATAGATGTTTATTCTTTTAAGCTTTTTCATACCTTGTAACATGTACAGTGGATGATTGAGCTAAAATGTAGTTACAAAAAGGACACTTGTATATGGTTTTAAAATGTTGGTTGTATCATTGTTATTTCATAAGGATGTGATGTTAGATGAATAGTTAAATGTTAAGGGATCTTTAAAGAATGTAATCTATTATGTTATGTTTACTTTCAATTGGATGTTACTGATGCTTCTGCAAATGTTATGAATGGTTTTATTTTCATGTTTTAAAAAAAAAAAAAAAAAAATTTGGCAAACTTAGTGAAATTTTAGATTAATTATTTGGATCCCTTGGCATGGCATTACATGATTAGTATGAATCGAGCTCCTACATCTAGTGAGAGCATAAAGATGATGAGTTTTGAAAATGATTGTCAACTGTGAGAACCTCAAAAAGTTTGTCTTTAGAACATAAGTTGCAATAGTTGAGCCAACTTTATGCATTTTGGTTAAACTTGTATTGTCGCCAATTTTTGTTGAATTATATTTTGGATTGGTATATATGTAATGTATTATATCACATCCAAATAATAATGATAGTATGAAATGTAAGCATATGAAGAGAAAAAGTGAAAATTAAGAAGGCTACAAGAAATATTTAAGGGATGGAAAATATTTATCTATTATAGTAAGGTGATCTTTACATTTCAAAGGTGTCTCAGCTAGCAAGTCAGAGTTATAGATCAAAGATCAACTCTTGGTTCATCCTAGTAGGTGTATCAATTAAATCCTTTAATAGGGTAGACTTAATATCTTTTACAAATCTCTTTATCAAGTGCATACTTCATTGTATATTTTGTAAATCCTTTCAAAAGGTGGATCTAGCAATCCTTTCTCCTAATAGGGAAGATCATCAGAAGTGATCAATTGTAAGACTTAACTTAACAACGTTATACTATAGTACTAAAGCTTGTTGGTATCATCCCCACCCCAATTTTCCTTTCTATTTGGAAGGTTTATGAGTCACAATATCTTGTTTCAAAGTGTTATGAATGTTTTATTTCTTTCACTCTTTGATGTATGTAGTTAGATCAGAAAATTATATGAAAGATTAATTAATGAAATAAGTTGAAGTTTTATTGGTTCTTGATCCACTCTTTTGTTATCAAGGTTATATGGAAAGCTTGGGAAGCTATCAAGCCTTGGCTTTACTAGGCTAAACATGGGTTTTGAGATGGGATTTCTCTGAATCAATAGAACCTTTGGTGGTCCCTATTATTTTCCATTCAAGGTGTTCCTTTGGCCAAGACTCATGGGGCTAGTGCTCTACTTTTTTTCAAACATGGCATCAAGACTCCTAAAGAAATATTTTTTAGGGTCTCTATGAGTCTCAGATATTGGGAGGATATTCAAGTCTAATTCTTCCTTACTTATCCAAATCAACAAACTTTTGATCTCTACTCTCTACAATTCAAAATCATTTGGTTTATAGGGTGGAAATTCAGTCTATTTGGCATTGGTGAAAATATTGGAACTGGGATCATGCAATGTCCCTCGCTAGTTACAAAGCCAAGCTTATGATATAGAAAACTTTCTCCCCATCTTTCCATGTGGATACTCTCAACTAGCAATGGCATCTGTGGTCTCCTCATTGTCTCTAGAGGCTGTAATTTGATACTATTTGGAGTGTTATCACTAAGCCTAAGAATGCCCACATTTCCTAATGCCTTTTGTTTCAAGGGGTTCCCCTTGGGCCATGGCTCAAGAATATTGGGGTTCCTATTCCTTGGTGTCATTTTTGTTGGCATCTTGAATCATTTTTGCATTTTTTTAGTTCTATAGGTCTGCTAAAAGTTACTAGCATTAGATACGTGACTATTTTAAGCCTCTCAGGAAAAAATCCTTTTCTTGGCATATGGTTATGTTTGGTGATTCCCTGAAGATCCCTAAGAAATTTTCTCAAATCCAACATACCTTCGGGATGGAATTTTTTTTTACTTTATGAAAGGATAGGAATTTTGTTCTTTTTACTTACAACTTTCTTGAAATTAATGTTTCTATTACACTAAAACATACATTTGTAATAATGTCACAATGCAAATTCAATTCTAGGCTAACAAATTGGCTCTAGACACTACCCACCTTTAGGAGTTACTCAAACATTGGGGTAATGTCCCCTTGCACAGTTACTAAATTGCCTCCGAACGCCTTGGCTAATCATACTCTACCTAGGGGCCATCGTTGGGGGTGTAGCTCCTCTATTCACCACTTTCACATGCCACACTTGTAGGCTCCCCAATACTACCCTCCTACTGGTGGAGATGGTGGTCAACAACATTTCTACTCGACATCTATGCCTTGCTATGGCTCTAGCTGGTCCTTGGGTCCGCTGGCTCCCCCTATTGGTGCTCCTCCTATTGCTTCTAGAAAGTGGCCCTTCTACCTGAATTTGGCTACCTCTCTATCATGGGTGAAGAGAAAGATAAAGACAATGTTATTGATGACGTTATTGCTGGTTTGACTATTCCTAGTCTGCCTATTATTCCCAAGCATGACTAGAGTTTTAATGATCAAGATGAACCACCTCTATAGGGTGGCACTACTTTGGTGACCTGAGGGGCTACTTCATTTTTTAATTTTTTTTTGATGAATAGTTGTTTATCCAACTATAGCCATGTGAACTCTCATGGGGTGATCTTGTATTCCTCGACCCCTTTATTGTGAGTTTGTAACAAGTATATTAATTTATTAATAGAAAAGGACTATTCATCAAAAATTGAATCCTTTAAAAGTAACTTGATGTTTGTTGCATTAAAAGTATATCTATTACATTACTTTAACAATAATTAATATATAATTTTTTTAATCTATTAGTATTATAGTGAGTTTTAGCTATCTTATTTGTCTCAAGAATCATATAAAAAATTATTTATTGAAAATTTAGATTTTTAAATTAATATCAGTCAATAAATACCATTCAAAAATTATTTTCCTTTTATATTTATTTTATTTTTCATATAAGCTATTATTCCCTTTTTTAAATTTTAAATTTAAATAAAAAATATATTAAATATATAATATTTATTATAATTTCTATAATATAGGATAAACACACCTTATATATAGTTTTAGATCTTTTACTTACAAAATATGTTTCTTCCATTTTTTTCCTCTCACAAGTGCATGTTATCAAATGTTACTTCTCTTTATTGTTATCATACATTAATACATTTTACCATAATTACTATGAGCTAGTATGTATAGAATTCCTTTAGGTTATAATAACTATGTATGGAATTTTGCAAAAAACAATTATCATCATAAAAATCTTCTTATTTTAGTTCTTTATAGTTTTAAGAGAGTAGCTGTTAACATCATCATAGGTAGACAAATATTATTCTTATTTTAGTTCTTTATAATTTTAGGTGAGTAGATGCTATTTCATCATAGGTAGAGAAGTATTAAATGTCTTGAATTTATTCAAACAAATATATATTTTCTATTAATTACAAGAAAAAACATCTTTATTTACATATTGGTTCAACAACATAGACTACTACATAAAAAGCTAGCTCCACATATGGAGAAAATCCTTACAGACTATATGTATGTTTAGCTACAATATTACACTACAATTTTACCAAGAGGCATCATATGCATTTTCAGTTTACATACAAAAACTCAAAAGACATCTATAACCATGTAGGCACCCAAGAAGTCTATCCTCAAGGACCTTTACACCATTTCATAATCATGCCACTGAACTTGAAGATAGCATATGGATTAGACATCTCTTCTTCTCATGAAGCAGATTAATCTAGAACCATCATTCAATAACTCTATGAAATAATTAAATATTTAAATTTCTATAACTAAAAATATATGATATTATTGTTATAATAAATGAATATTACCAACTTTAAAAATATGATTACAAGACTCACAATTTGCATTTCTTCAAAGGTATTATCATGTGATTGGAGATTATAATTGAAGACTATATCCAACACTAACAATTAAAAATATTTTGAACAATTTTTTTGTAATGATTAAGGAACAATTAGCAAGAAAAAAATAGCATACCTTACATGACCATTATAGAAAAATAATCTAGAGAAGATATGTTAAATAAATTAAGACATATTGTCTAATGATTTATTAACTAGATTTTTTAATTTATGTTTCCTCTCAAGCGATAGTTATGAATATTTTATTCAACTATAGTTTTGTTTTTTAGCTTTAGTTTTTCTATAGTTGATCATAGTTTATTTTCTACAATGAATTTCTTTATTTCATCTAGATTTAGGATTAGGGCATCTCTTCCTTTCTAGAAAGAAATTTATCATTTCATTATGATTTTATCTCTTTTTTTTTGTGCAGTTAATACATAACTATCAGGTTATTCTTTTCTTGCTATTATTATGTGATAAGTATTTCTCTAATAGAAAATTTTTAGCTTATGTGGTTATTTCATCAACATGTAGATGGTTTTAAATGGTAGTCACATGTCCAAATACTCTTAGTTAAAGATGATGGGAAGATTGTTGATAAGTGTCTAAAATACATCCTAAGGACTCATGACATGGGTTTACAACCTTTTATGTGATCCTTGATTAGGATGGTAGTGTTTATTAAAGAGGTTTTTATTTGTTGTTCTTTGTATGTTTGTATATTCTAATGTCTAATAATTTCATTTAAGGAGTCATACTAGGTTTTCTATTCACTCTTATTTTACTAGACTAACAGAGGAAAATTATGAGTTGTGACATCATTGTATCCTAACACCTCATGTGGCTATATATGTTTCCATACTTGTATTAAGTTTTAAATAAACTAATAACTTTAGTAGATAAATCAACTTTAGGGAAACATCACAAACCATAGTGCAAGTGTATTTTTTCCTAATGTTGATAATGATACTATGTGTGCTATATCAAACCATACATTCCCTAGTACACTTTGGACCCAACTTTACAACATGTATTTTAGATCTACATAGCTCTCCATTCCTAGAGGATCTTGCAATTGCCAACCATGCTCCCCTTGTTGATACAAATATCATATACTTTGATGATAATACTACATATGAGCTTGAGCATATACTTGAATGGTTTAAATAATTGTATCTTAATTCTTAGTCTACACTTTGAGATAACATCTATATCAATATCACTATTTTGAATATTTATTAGATTAGAATTAAATAAGGTATATCACCCATTGATTTTGTGCAATAAGACATTATTCTTACAAACATAATTTCTTGGCATTCATATCTTACAAACACATTATTATTTTTAATGGAGTCCCATATCGTATATCTAGAGGATTATTTTATGGATATAATTTCTCTTTATTGATAGCTATATCAATGTTCACAACTTATGTTTTTATTTATTGGATCCTTTTTTCATTGTTTTTGTCAATCCTTGATTTTCCAACGTCTAATTGATTACTCATGTACCTTATTGTTTTTTAGAATTTTCATATATAATGGTTATAGAAAGATTTAAGAAATATCCATAGGCATGCATAGTTTGTACTTGGATCCTTATTTCTTAGATAATTCATGGGAGTGGCTTCTCCCATCTTTGATGAACTTGTATAGGAATTCATCATTAGTAAATGAGATACATACTTATTAGGTTAATCTTATCCCTATTTTATCTACCTTGTGAGGTAATACACTCTAAACTATTGTGATATAGATTTAGTGCTTCGGCGACATCTTTTGTTCTTCATACTTCACATATGTACTTTATTTTTATTGAATCTCTCAAGTTTGGAGAGGGTTTTCTTCCCACATTATTTTTATCCTTTCTCAACTTATGGAAACCTTATTTTTGTTTCATTGATATGTACATGAGTACCTAAGTAGGAATTAATTATTGGGACTTATGTTCATGAGATCTTATTTCATTCATGATTAGATTTTATCTTCTCCCCAATTTTATCTTAAAGGGAAGTGTTTGCAAAATAATGATATTTTATCTAATTATTTATTAACTACGACCATTAATTATTTTTGTTTTAACTTGACCTTTGGTGAATTTCAGCTATAGGTAAGCTTATTTTAGTTAACATTGTGCATTTATTTAGTTCTTCCAAATTTAATATTAAGAAATATCTTGCTTCATATAAATAAACTCATTCATTCATGTTGTATCTCCTATTTTATTCGTTATTAAATTAACACAAAATTCTATAATTTTTAGATAGCATGTTTTCTATTCTTAATCTCATTTAAAATCCAAATTGTGCATATTCCTTTATCTTGCAAGTAATCATAAGGTAGGTGATAGAATTCCTATCCCAAAAAATCTATGGATTTAAAAACTAAAATTTTAAACCAAGAGGTACTCACAGCTAGATTCCATGCTTAATGGATCACATTAGACTTTCTTGCTAAGGTTAGGGGTTTAAGAATCTCTTTGAAGAAATAAATGCCTTGAGCACATAAACAAAAGTAAGTAAAATAAGCATCTAAAGCATAAGCATCTTTTTAGGCTAAAGTGGGTGTGATAGAGTAGATTATACAATAGCTCTAATTTATGAGAGTGGCTAAGCACTATGATATTGTAAAGCTATTTTAAGTTATGGCAAGAAAAGTCAAAAAAAAAAAAAAATTAACAATGGGTAGAAGTATGCTATAATATTGCTAATTATCTATATGTTTTGGTTTTTTCTTTTAAAATCTATGTGAAAGCAATACCAAATTGAATTTTTTTAGTTATCATAGTCCAAATCTAGCATGTCAAATTGTGTCATATTTTTCATTTTTTAATGTAGCTATTAGTGGAAAAAATTAGGATCCTACAATGTCAAGGGACCACAATGAAAGAAGATATAACTTACAATGAAAAAAAGTAAGAAACATATCTACTTGGATTTTTACAATAACAAAATCTTTATAATTTGAATTGAAATGTATCAAAAAAGATGTGCAAACCCATCTAATTCAAGTTGTTATTTAAAAGGGATGCATTATAGAAATGGGGTTGAACCAAGAAGCAGTAAATTTCGTCTAATTTCTACACATAAAATTCTAATGCCCTCACTTACTAAAATTAACCTTAGCAATTGTTCTTGTCATGAAACTATTATTCTAAACCTTATTGGTCAGATAAAATTTCCCTGGTTGATCATTTGTTGGATTCAAAGACTTCATGATATTAAGTTTAGTATCCACGATGATTTTTTCAGCCTATTCTAAATAACCCCTCTTGCAGTAATGTTGTTGTCTATAGTACAAGGACCAAGATCAAGAAAATTAGAAAGACAAGACAAAGAAGAATGAAAAATCACTTTAAAAACAACTTGTACTAGGTAGGATAACATCCTTCTCCTAAACCCAAGAAATCATAAGAACATGTAAAGGAACTTACCAAAGAAAATTAAACCATTAAATGAGAATAATCTCCTCCTATTGAGGCCGATGGTCATTACATCTACTTAAGAAAACTTCTAATCTAAATGAAAAACTATAAGAAAATCTATCTCAATTTCTATTGGGTACCTAAACCCAAAGCAAGCACATGATCACAATGCCAAGGTAGAAAAAAAAGAAATAATGATAAGCAAACTAAATGATTTTAAATGTCAAAGTACATCCATGCAATGATAAAGATATTGATCAAGGAAGGCAAGGTGGGATAGGAAGAACATAGTGTAATATGAAGGTTACAAAAAGGAATATTATAATATATCAAAAGATTAATATTGATAATAAGATGGCATACATAGGATCAATAAAAAAAAGAACACAATAATTTAGAAAATAGCTAAACATAAGAGAAATTAAATTGACTAGATATTGTACTTGCACAATCAATTCCAATGATAACTTTAGTGGCTAATATTCACTAATTTGCTAATTCCACTCATCAGGGACCCCAAATTTGGCTTTTTTTTTGCACTTTTGGAGTGGCCATGTTGCCTACACTTTACAAAAATTGGGTCCCATGCATAGGCCAATTGCCAATAATAATACATAAGTATTTGTATTTTAGTGATGACTTTGCTAGTGCAATCTAATTTTTCCATGCAGTAAATTTTACATCTTCTCCTAAAATTTATAATTGTTATCTTATTTGATGTCATATTAGCCAATATTTAGTAAAAAATGAAGTTAGGTTACATGTTAAGTATGTAGATTTGACATGCATCTCTATTTCAGAGACTTTCCATTAAACTTATTATCCTTTCTCAATTTGGCCCTAGATAGATTTGATTGGGAACATGTGTCTTTACTTTTGGGACTTTCTTTAAAACTTGGTATCCTTGTAAAAGTTTTTCCTGAAATAGGATTTAGGCCATCGATTTATGATCTTCCAATGATCATAATAATAGGAACTTTTCTTGCATAACACCATTCAATAATTTGGAGGCAAATTATAATGATAAAAGTGGAATAAATTTAACCTTCAGGTTTGATACTTTATTACGATCCATATAATAATAATAAAATGATGGTTTCTAGGTACATATAATTTTGTCCATGACTTTCATCAACAATGAAAGACTTGTGAAGATTTTAAATAATTTTCATACAGTAAAAAATTTTAAATAATAATTTGCCAATAAAAATTAATTGTTTTCACCTAGAGTAATGTTTGATTCACCAAAATTTTATACATTTTTCCAAATGGGGGTTTCTTAAAGTTATCCCTAATCAATCCTTGAGATCTATAGATGAATATAAGTAATGTCTTCAATTTTTCTCATATGTAGAAAAAAATCAAGATTGGTAACATTCAATTTTATTCCTTAAAGAAACTATTAAAATCCAATATGACCTTTCAAAAAAAACACCCTATTAGTTAAGAATAGAACACACTACTAATGAAATATGTCAAATTAACTTAAATTCCCTTAACATTCAAGAACCTACATCTAATATGAGATAGCCTACTTTGAATTTCTCTTGCTAATAAAAAATAAATAGTTCACAATCATCATGATAAGACAAAGATACTTCAAAGAGAGCAATGCAAATTAGTCATGACATTTGTTAGAAACTATTTTAGCATATCTTCAAGTGAAGAAGTTTGAGTTTCTTCTAATAGATTGAATCATTTATATTTGTAAAGATTGTTGTAACGAGAGCCACATAGTGCTAAGATTTTTAACAAATCACTTATTTGCACAAATAGACTTATAAATCTTTTTAATTTTACTCCCTAAATGCTCCACAATCATAATTGTGGCATCTAAAGCTTAATAGTTCTCCATTCTTTTTGAACAACTTGGATAAATATAATAACTATTGGTAGCAAGTTTCATGGGTATAACTCAATCAAAACTCTTTATTAGATTGTAAAAAAAACATATTTTTCAAACTTATTTTCCCATATATGATACAAGATATATATTTTTCATGATTAGTATGACAATAGTTCTATGGAAAGAGTTTTCAATTAGACTTTAGCAATGCTTAAAAGAAATAGAAAATAGTGAATCAACAATCTTAAACAATAGTAGGTATCATAAATTAAAACAATATGATCTTAAATAATCAAGATTGATCAAGTCTAAGAGAATTTCAATATATTTATATTATAAATCAAATAGGAAATACTAAGTGAACAAACCCAAACACAAAAGTATATTTTATGAAAATGTTGAATTCCAAAAGATAACAGTTAAGATAAAAATATAAAAATATCAATGGTAGCTGATGACTTTCTCATAGTTGACAAGATATTCAAAATATTGCTTCAATTGAAATTTGGAATATCAGAAATTCTAGTAAAAATAAAATTAAAAATGTCAACTATGGATAATTCATAACAATGTATATATTGAAAAATCACAATATTGCTAACTAATAGGATGAGAAAAGTAAACTAATTACCATTTCATGGGATGAGTAAAATCAATTGATCATTTTTTTTAAATAATATTTTGGATCGCTCTCCCTCCTTTTAATGATACTAAATGTGATTCAAAGGCATTGATTCAAACACATATACAACTAATTTCAGAAACCTCCTTTCAAAATAAATTATAAATTAATTTTATGTAATTTAAATCTTCTATAATATCAAGACCTATAACTATCATGATTTTCACATTTATATAATAATGCTGAAATTAAATATTCATGGAAACATTATTACTTGGATCGATCAGTGTAGTAAACTTTAACTATTTCCAAATGCTTGAATGTGATGAAAAATAGCTTCTCTCTTACCCCTTTATAGGTAAATTATTTTAAAATTTAATAGGATTGTATTCTATAAGATCATTTTATAGGAAGAACTACCTGTCACATGTGCCTCTTCATATGGGCCATTGAAATTAATTAGAAAGAAATTAATCTTGCATTCTCCCACCTGCAACATATGATAACTTAGCATTGGAGTTTGATAAGGTAGTCATTAGGCACACTATAAATCATATCCATCTTAACTTCAATTGATCACCATAATACCATGATTAAACAACCCATCAATGCAAGTCATGGTGGTTCTATGTTAATAAAGAAACGTAGCCCCTTCCATGTACCATAGAGATAGTAACCTATTTAATTTAGTCTATAAATGAGAAGTGTATTCATAAAGTCCAACAACAATATCACTTGTCAGAGAAGAGACTAGTCTTGTCATCATACACTCATTCTCATACATGTGTGTACATATTAAAAACAAGAATTATAAATCAGAAACATCTTTATAATGATCTAAAAGTGGAAATAACATAATGAAATTGATTATGTAAGGCTAACATATGTTATGTGCTACAATCAATATCCATTCTATTGGCATGTTCCTTAAATTTTTTTGGTGGTAATCCTATTGTCAATGGATATTCAACCATAAGAAGTATGCTTATATGTTCAATTCACACTCTTTATTTATGAACTTCATCCTTAACATCAAAGTATCAAAATTCCATGTCATGATCACCATTAGAGTAGCTTTCATTCTTAAAGAAAAATACAACTCCAGAGTTATCGCAATAAATTCTTAGTGGCTTGGCAATAGAGTTGATGACCCTAAGTCCTAAGAAAAAAATTTGTAACGACAATCCATGAATCGTCACTTTAAAGCATGCCAAAAATTCAACTTCCATAGTGGATGAAGTAGTGATATTTTTCTTTGCACTTTTCCATGATATTGTTCCTCCAGCTAATTGGAACAAGTAATTAGAAGTTAACTTTCTACTATCAACACATCCAACAAAATCTTATCTGAGTAGCCAATCACCTCTAGGTTATTAGTTCTCTTAAATGTCAGCATGTAATTCTTTGTTCTTGCAAGTACCTCATCACTTTCCTTGTAGCCTTCTAGTGATTGAATCCAAGGTTAATTTGATATCTTCCCAACATACCAACTACAAAATTGATGTCTGGTCTAGTGCAATATTGTGCATACATTAGACTTCCTACAAAAAAAAGCATAGGAAATTCCTTCCATATGTTTTGATTCCCATTAATTTAGCGGACATTGCATAATGCTGAATTTATCTTCTTTTTGAATAGGAGCAACACTAGCTAAACATTTCTCCATTCCAAGTCTCTCTTAAACACCTTTGATATAGGTCTTCTAAGATAATCCTAACAATCCACATGATCGATCTTGGAATATTTCAACTCCTATCACATAAGACACCTCACCCTTATCTTTTATTTAAAATTTCATAGAGAGAAACTTCTTTGTTTCATGCAACAGACCAAAATCATGGGTGGCAAGAAATATGTCATCGACATACAAAATTAGAAATCTGAACTTACTCCCACTATCCTTTAGATATATACATTGATCCACAATGTTTTCCTTAAATCCAAAGGAAGTAATAGTATTGTGGAACTTAACATACTATTTCCAAGAATCTTGTTTAAGTCCATATGTTGATTTCACATACCATTTCCAAGAATCTTGTTTAAGTCTATATGTTGATTTCTTAAGTTTTCAAACTAGGTGTTCTCCTTTAATAGAGAAACCTTCAAGTTGATCCATAAAGACTTCTTCCTCTAAACTCCCATTCAAAAAAGTACTTTTCACATCCATTTGGTGGAACTCCAAATTATAATGAGCCACAAATGCCATGATGATTCTAAGTGAATCTTTCTTGGATACCGGAGAGAAGTTCTCTTTATAACCTATGCCTCCTTTTTGAGTGAAACCTTTGGTTGTAAGTTTGGCTTTATGTCATTCAATATTTCCCTTAAAGTCATGTTTGGTCTTAAAGACATATTTGCAACCGACTTTTGTGAATCCTTTGGTAATTCAACAAGATCCCAGGCTTCATTCTGGTCCATTGATTTCAATACTTTCTATGGCTTATGAAAAAGAATTATGATCCGTACAAGTCCCTGATTCTTGTAGATAAAACACATAATCATCAGAAATAGTAGGCCTCCTTTTCCTTTGAGATCTTCTTAATGCTATTGTTAGTGGCTATTCTACAATTTTCAATTCTTCTACTATTGGTTCATGGATGACAGTCTCATTATAGAGTAGTGGTTGATTAATTTGTTGTTCAATATTGTCAAGTTGTTTAACAACATCAAAAAAAAAAATTTCCTTTGAAGCAATATGTACTAGGGCTTGTACCATAACTTCTTGGATAACCATAGTTTGTGATTTATCACTCTCACTAACTTCACCATTTTCAATGAAGCAAGCATTACCGGTCTGTACAATTCATGTATTGTGATGATGATAGTAAAAGCTACACCCTTTGGATTTTTTAGGATAACCAATAAAGTAACCATCGATCATTCTAAAATCCAATTTCTTTTCATGTGGATTAACACTCTAACCTCCACTGGACAACCCCAAATGTGCAGATGTCTTAAACTCAATTTCCTTCCTATACACAGTTCAAAAGTGGTCTTTGGAACTGACTTTCTAGGAACTTGATCTAATAAATAGACAAAAATCTTAAGAGAATGTGTCCACAATGACATGGATAGTTTGGAATTATTTAAAATACTCCTAATGATATCCATTAAAGTATGATTATGCCTTTTAGCTACACCATTATGTTTTGGTGTTCTAGGTATAGTATACTATGCACATATGCCATGATGTTCAAGGAGTTTAGCAAATGGGCCAAGGTATTGCCCTAATTACTCATACTTTCCATAATATTCACCACCTCTATCAAATTAGATTATTTTCACCTTTCTCTCTAATTTCCATTCAACCTCAGTAATGTATACCTCAAGGGCATCGACTGATAGGGATTTTTCATGCAACAAATAGACATAACTATAATGTGAGAAATCATATATTAGGGTGATAAAATACTTTTCTCCACCAAAAGATGGTTTGTTAAAAGTCCTGCAAACGTTTGCAGGAATAATCTCAAGAAGCTTTGTACTTCTTGTGGCACCCTTCTTAGTGTGTTTGGTTTGTTTTCCCTTAATACAATCCACACATACCCCAAAATCAAAATAACATCTACATTCAAGAGAATCCCATCTTTTACTAATCTTATTAACCATTCTTTGAAATACGTCTGAGCCTTTTATGCCATAAATATGATGAATTTTCATTTGTTAGGCTATGTTTAGTACAAATATTATGATGAAGGATAAGAATAGTTTCACCAAATTGATTTTCAAGTTTTAATTTCTACAAACCATCACAATGAATACTAGAACCAACAAAAGAGGTACTCTTAAACAAACTAAAATTTTTATTCCCAAATTTAAAAGAGTAACCATCAATACCATGTTTAGACAAGGAAATTAAATTCATGGAAATAGAAGGAACATAAAGAGTCTAAAACATATCTAAATGATAACTAGAATCTTGAAATAAATGATAAATCCCAAAAGCTTCAACTAGAGCTTGAACCTGATTTCCCATTAACATAAATTTTTTGTTTGGATTTATGGTCTAGGTTGTAAAGAATTCTTGCCTCATAGTTGAAACATAAGTAGTAGCCCCAAAGTCAATCGATCAAGTACTAGAAGGAAATTTAGTTAGGTTTGATTTGAAACAAAAGGAAATGAAATTCATATGTTTCTTTTCGATCCATTCATTGCATTTTTTATAGTCTTTCTAATAGTGTCTCTACTTTCCATAGAAGTGACACTTATCACTGTTCTTTTCCTTCTTATAAGTCATAGAACCATGATTAGGCTCATATGTCATAGGTGGTACTTTCTTCATTCCCTTACCAGGCCCTTTCCCCTTCCTTCCAGTTTCCTGAGTTGTGAGATGAACTAAATGTTTTCCATCTTGCTTAAGTCTTGCTTCTTCTTGACTGAGTATACTGGCCAACTCATTCACATTCCACTTATCCTTAATGCTATTATAGTGAATCTAAAATGGGCCATATCGAAGAGGCAATGAGTTCAAAATAAACTATAGAAGAAAGAATGCATCCACCTTTGTCTCAAGAGTGTTTAATTGGGTAGCTAAATTTGTCATGTTAAGGGCATGCTCATGCATTCTACATGTACCATCAAACTTCATGATGGTAAGAAAATCCATTAATGTTCCAACAAGGGACTTGTTAGTAGTTCAGAACCACTGTTCCATAGATTTTAGAAATTCTTTAGCATTTTCAATTTTAGGAAGAGTTAACTTGGTATTGTTTGCTACAATCATTTGCATAAACTTAAGCCTCAGTCTATTGAATCTTTCACAAGCTTGAAATATATTATTTTCTTAGATGTACTAATTTTATCAGTAATAGCAATTGGTTTCTTGGTTTCAAGAGTTGTATCAAGATCTAGAACACCAAGGTGAAATTAAATACATTCTTTTGAATATAAGAAATTCATTCTATTCAACATCAGAATAGAAGAGGAATGTGAATGTAGTGAAATAGAGACTGACACTGCAACCATAAATTCATGTTCATTACAAGTAAATAATCAACATAAAAACACATAGTCAACAATAAATAGTATTACCATGACCTACCTTTGGGCTAATCTTATGGTAAACTATTAACAATTAGGGTGATTTCCTTTCACCTAATAGGACTAATTGATAAAATATTCATAACTAAGTAAGTTTTTAATCTATGCTAACCTTTAAACATGAATATCCACCAACCATCCTACTCCAATTATTTAATCTCAAAAAATTGGTGCACATTTTGGCCAACCTAGCATTGTAGTGATTAAATCATTATGATTTGCAAAGTCATTATTTATTTTTTAATACTAGGAAACAAGTATTAAACTTCAAAAATTTGACTTGGTATCTACATATCATTGTAGCTTGACCACTTTGGTGGCTATTGAGTCATATCATAATATGGACCTCAAATCAATATAATGACCCAACATATACATTTAATTTACAAATAAAATTAATCAATACAACAATTTTTTTAGGTTGCAACCATGTATTATACTAGATCATGGTTTTGTATATATAAGCACACAAAAGAAATTTGATGTCATAAAACAGATAAAACATTATTAAGCATAATGGAAAAAGTTTACAGTTCTAAAATATGCTCTGCTACCACATGTGAATTGAATATAAATTAACATTATGTTATTTACATCTGCTATAATCTCAACACCTAGAGATCATGATTTTCATGTGTATATCGTAATGCAAAAATTAAATAATCATGAAAACACTATTACCTTGATCCATTAATGCAGAAATTAAGAAGTGATTAGTATAGTAAACTTTAACTATTTCCAAATGCTTGAATGAGATGAAAAACAATTTCTCTCTTTCTGACCACTTATAGAATAATTTTTTTTAAGACTTAATAGGATGGTATTTTGAAAGATCATTTTATAGGTGGGGAGATGATTAATTTTCCCTAAATAATTATACTCCACTTACCCATCAAAGTAGACGTTTTGGAAACTACTCTTCCAATTGATTAATAAAATATACAAAAGATATGAGATACCTTTAAAAAACCATAACCATCTATCACATGTGCGTCTTCACATGGGCCATTGAAATTAATTAAAATTTAATCTTACATCAATATGAAAAATAATTCACATAAAATATCTTTATTCAAAGATTGTAGTTCTAAAAATAGTAAGCTAAAGAAAGTAATTTACTCATGATTGGATGGCATGGTTCAACATTCAAGTCATAAACAAAGAATTAAGAAATCCTACCAAACCCTTGAATGGAAAAGAAAGCCTATATATTTATGTCTAGTTCATAAGTGTGTGGAAGAAAATCTCCAATACAATTATGCGAAATGAATATGTAGTGTCTTCTCTAGTGTACATTTTCTTAGTTACATTGTTGCTATCACTGCCAAACTCTTTAGGCTAGTTTCATGTTTGATGTGTAGCAATATTGTTGTGAGATTATCAGATGATGTGTTTTAGATTCAGTTGTTATATGATGAGATGACTTAGATTCTACATTTCATGTATGCATGATGATCATTACTTTATTCTTAGTTATTGATGATGTTTAGCTAGATGTGATCCAAGAGCATCCAGAGGTATAAGGGCAATCCTATGTCACCCAAAAAAAATACCTAGATATAGTTTATGTTTCATGTGTTTTAATTTCTGGATACCCATTTGGGTCAAACAAAGGTTCCAACTCTCATAGTTCCACTTTTAGTGTTCTCAATTAGAGTTATTTTAGAGTTTTTAAGCACCTTGGGATATGTATAAATGCCAAAAAAATAGGAGTATGTAATTGAGCCATAATTTTGGTCATTTAGAAGGTTTAAATTGGTCTAATGATTGTAATTATAATTTAGAACATTCTAGAAAAAGGATCAGGTCAAAAGGCCCCACGGTTTGAAAGTTATTGCAATTTTTCAACTTCTGGGGGACCTCCTAAGAATGCTTCAAAGTTAGGTTAGGGGCATTAAATAACCTCAAATAAGGCCAAAAAATGGGAGACAAGAAAGGCTGGTCCATAGAACCATAGAGCACTTTGAGAGCTTTCCGAAAATGTAAATGGTTCGTCAATTGGAGCTACAGTTCAAAAGTTATGCCTTCTAGAAGTTCGGCTACTGTTTCTGGATTCTTCTAATTTTATGCTGACTTCTAATACAACTTTTGGAGCCTTCTATTTGGGCAGCAGATGCCAACTGGAACTTTCTAGAATGTATTCCTAATCCTTAACCCTTCAGGGTCTATTTAAGAACATTTCTCGCATTATAAAAGGAGTTCAGGGTGGTGTCTGAGAGGAGGTATTGAAAGGAGAAATTATCTCCAATTTTATTCTATTGTAAGCCCAACAAGCATGTTTTGAAGTTAGTTTCTCTATATAGATTGTAATAGCATATTTGCATAGTTAATAAAGTATTCCCTTTCCTATTGTGTCCATTCTGTTATTTGGCTTGACCCCATCAAGCGGTATCAGAGCCTAGTTTTCTTGAGTGTGGAGACAGAGTGCCGACTATGAGGCAGTTTGCACCATTACTATGTGGTTGTGAGTTTGAGTTAAGAAGATGCCTCCACAAAGAGAGCATGGTGGAAGGGCTGGAGCTATTAGTCTAGAGGAGGTTAGAGCCCTCCAAAGGAAGGTTCAAGTGTTGCGGGAGGAGCTCCATAGAGGGACAAATAGTGCCACAAGTGGCAAAAGTGAGGATGACAATGAAGAAGAAGACGTTGAAGGGGAAGTTGAAGGGGAAGTTCTGATTTAAGTAGAGGAAAGGTTTTTTAGGGCCATTACTAAGCTTGGAAAAAGACTTACAATTGATGTGGGTGTATTTTTAGGAAATCTAAAACCAGATGAGTTGATTGACTAGATCAATGAACTAGAGGAGTACTTTGAGTATGGGGATATCAGGGACCCAGATAGGGTTAAGTTTGCAAAGGCCAAACTAAAAGACCATGCCAAAATCTGGTGGCAAAAGGTTCAATTGGAAAGAAATAGAAGAGAAAAGGAGAAGATCACAAGGTGGGATTACATGGTGGACAAACTAAAGAAGCAGTTCATTCTTGTTGACTACAAGCTTGATTTGTTTAAGAAGATGCATGTGTTAAAGCAAGCTGGAAAATCAGTCCAATAATATATGAAGGATTTTTACTGACTTCTGATTAGAGCAAGGCATGCAGAAGAAATTAAGGAGAAGGTTGCTCATTATATCAGTGGGTTGCAACCTAGCATATAGGAGGAATTAAGCCTGGTAAGAATGACCAGTGTTGAGGAGGCATACCAATTTTCCTTGCAAGTTGAATAGAAGATAAATAAAAGGTTTGAGGGGAGACAAAGAGGGCACGGTCAAGGAGGAAGGGGCAGTGGTAGGTCATCTAGAGACCGAAATGAGACCCAAAAGAAAAATGAAGATGTGGGTACTAGTAGGAACCAGAGGAATGAGGGTTTCAACCACTTCTGTGATCAAGACTTTGGAGATAAGAGAGGAAGAGGTAGATGATGTGGACAAGGTTCAAGAAGATGAGGCTTATGTGCTACCTATTTCCATTGCAATGAAGAAGGTCATTGTTCCTTTGAATGTCCTCAGGAACAAGGAAGGGTAGATAGGAGAGCTAAGGGTCAAGCTAGAGTTGCTGATGTGGATGAAGATGCACAGTCATTACATTTAGAGGATGTAGAAAGAGGAGAGACTTTAGTAAATGAAAGGGTCTGACTAAGTGGTGAGATTGAACTAGGACAAAGGAGGAGTTTATTTCGTACCAGGTGCAAGTGTGAGAATAAATGTTGCGATGTGATCATTGATGGTGGTAGCACTGACAACTTGGTGTTAGAGGAGATGGTCTCTAAGCTAAAGCTCAAGAGGGAGAAATAGCCCCAGTCCTATCAGATTGCCTAGGTGAAGGATGATCATAATGTCTTAGTAAGTGAACAATGTTTAGTGAAGTTCAAAATTGGGAGTTACCATGATGAAGTTCTTTGTGATGTTATTCCAATGGATTTCTACCATCTATTGTTGGGAAGACCATGGCAATTTGATAGGCATGTAGTACATGATGGTCGTGCAAACACATACTCTTTGACAAAGGATGAAGTTTTCCACAAACTGAAGCCCATGATAAAAGAAGGTGAAAAGGTATGTAGCAGTGCTAGGATCTATGTTGTTGATGGAAGAAAGTTTTTGGATGGCATGAAACATCAACGTATGTGTTATGCTTTGATTCCTAGAAAAGATAAGGAAGGTAGTAGTGAAATACCACTTGAAGTTTCAGATTTATTAAGTGATTTTGGTGATATCATCTCTGATAATGTTCCAAAAGGATTGCCACCAGTAAGGAAAATCAGTCATCAGATAGATTTAATACCTAGAGCTAGTTTGCCTAACAAGGCTGCTCATAGAATGACTCCTACTAAAACTGAGGAGCTAAACATATAGGTTCAGGAGCTATTGAGGAAGGGTTTGATTTGAGAAAGCCTGAGTCCATGTGTAGTACCTATAGTACTAGCACCAAAGAAGGATAGAGAGTGGAGAATGTGTATAGATTCTTGAGCTATAAACAAGATAACCATCAAGTATCGGTTTCCTTTGCCAAGAATGGATGATCTTATGGACTGCTTGAGTGGAGCTTAATACTTCACAAAGATAGACCTCAAGAGTGGCTATCACCAAATACAGATACGAGAAGGAGATGAGTGGAAAAATACCTTCAAGACTAAGGAGGGTCTTTATGAGTGGCTATTCATGCCCTTTGGATTGACAAACACCCAAAGCACCTTCATGCGGCTTTCTTGGGAAAATTTGTCATTGTTTATTTGGATGATATTTCAATTTTCAGAAAGACTTTGGAAGAACATTTATTGCATATTTGTAGTGTCCTTGAAAGGTTGAGGGAAGAGAAACTATTAATTAATCTAAAGAAGTGTAGCTTTGCTAAAAAAGAGTTAGTCTGCTTCGGGTTTTTTGTGTCACTTGAAGGTCTCAAAATGGATCCAGAGAAGGTAAAAGCCATCTTGGAGTGGCCTACTCCAAGGTTTGCTACTGAGGTAAGATCATTCCATTCATTGGTTAATTTTTATAGGAAGTTCATTAAGAATTTCAGTGGCATTTGTGCACCCCTGACTGACACAATAAGAGGGGATAGAAAAGAGTTCAAATGGACTGTGGCAGCTATGAGAAGTTTTGAAATGCTGAAGAAGAAGTTGACAAAACAACCTGTGTTGGCACTTCCTAATTTTGGCAAGGTGTTCTAGGTGGATTGTGACGCTAGCGGCAGTGCTATTAGGGTTGTATTGAGCCAAGAAGATAAGCATATTGCATATTTTAGTGAAAAATTGAATGATGTGAAGAAGAAATATTTTTTTTATGATCAAGAGTTCTATGCAATAGTTCAGGCCTTAAAGAAATGGAGGCAATTATTTATTGCCAAACGAATTTGTTTTGTATATTGATCACCAAGCATTACAATACCTAAATAGCCAAGATAAATTGAACCAGAGGCACATGAAGTGGGTAGAGTTCTTGTAGAGCTATACATTTGTGTTGAAGCATAGAAGTGTAAAGTCTAATAGGGTTGCAGATGCATTGAGTAGGAGGCAGTTGTTGGTTA